>CAVMBE010000032.1:0-298437 GCA_963674455.1 Lecanosticta acicola | reverse complement strand
CAACACTATTTCCTGATAGCTGAGACTTCACGGTGGAGGTCAGCCAATCAGAAGCAGGCTTGGCACCTCCCAAAAACACCGGCCACACATGTGCCCTCCGCTTGCACTCACTCGCTGCATCCCCAGGCTTCCTTCGGTACGACTCGTCGCTCCGGACGCGTAGTTTAACGACCTCGATGGACCGTTGCCGTTGCGCTGGGTCTGCCCTCGGAAGCCAGACCGTGCCTCAACCGCCTTCATTCGAATACCATCGCTCATTGTCAGACCTTCCTACACCCAGGTTCCAATTGACAGACTTCGGTAACATCACTTCATAGCCGATTTACACGCGTTTACATATCCTTGAGATCACGGTGCTGTACAAAGAAGTAGGCGCGATGCGGCTCGGGCCCGCAAACACTGGCACAGCTTGCGGATGACTACATGCACTATATCTTGTCGACACCGAGGCACTACCAACGAACGCCCCAACACAGCATCGGCCTCACAGCAGACCCGCCGCCACACAAGTGACAAGGAACCCCGCTAGCATTCTGATTCCCCATCGCTTCGGCTTGGTGGCACTAGAAGAAAATGCATGTTTGCATACTATTGCCAGCCCCGAGCTGTAGTTGGCACGATTGTTCACACATATCTGGAACGTGGACGCGTTTCGAGGCGTACAGTACTGGAAACACCCGTTGTAATGCTAGACGGGATCGTTGCAGCAAGGCTCAATGTTAGGCGTTCGATCTGTCTGCGGCTACGGTATGCCGCAGAGCAGAGTATTATTGCTGTCGAAGCCTACAGGCCGGTCGGACTGGGCCAATGAAGTTGGTAGACAGTTTTCTGCAAAGTACGGACATCAGTACAGGTTGCCGGCTTAAACAAGGTGCATACCGAATGTCCGAGGTGAAGCCATTGTCGATTGTTTTTGCGTCTGGGTTTACGGTATTCTGGAGGTCGTGGATGTGCAAGTAAGGTGGAACGTTCGTTGCGGCCGGTGAACTAATATGCACGACTTTTGGGCGCTTACACTGGCGCCTAGTCGTGGAATTAGCGCCAGCATCAGCGGTATGTTGGAGCCGGCGGAACCGGCACGTGTACCAACTATACAGCGGCACCGTGCAAGATCCACCCTTTAATTCCGGAGACCATGAGATGTGATTGATTGATCCCATCGAAGCACGCCGATACTGTGCCCCCCAAAAGGGTCGGGTAACCAAACGTGGTAGCAGAGATTCAAGCTAAGCCTAATGAGGCAAGGATTGGTCTGAAAGCGAATCGCCCGAGACGGAGGCAGCTCTGTAATGTTGTGAACGAAGTGTCTCGGGGGATTGTCGAATGTCATGGCGACTGAGGAACTCCCGGGGCGGCTATACGAGCTTAGCCTGACATCGTTCGAAGAGCAGAAGGATAAGTAGTCTCTAGGGAAGCCAGCCAGACAGCACATCGAGTTGACAGGCAGCGGGCTGACTATCATTACATACTCCTTGAGACACATACCGACAGTGCTCCTAGCATTAATAAATCACAGCAGCTTCAAGTGCTCTTAACGCTCGACCTCGACATGCCATCCCTCCAACTTCTAGTTCTCTTCGTAGCGGCCTTAGCCCGGGCATCTCCTTTGGTGCTACCAGACAACAGTACCAGCCTTAAGGAACGTCAGTATAGATGTTCTTCATGGGAGAGAATCTTGGAAGTCGTTGGGGACGCAGGAGTACTGTGTCATTGGTATCACGCCTTCAAGAGCCTCGAGTCGTTAACGCGCCCAAAATGAATGTCCAGAATTTTTCCGAGATCGTTCTTGCTACCGGCGGTTGTCTCGGTCGGTAATTTGATGACCACAGTCAATGAATGTCGTAACAACTTCTTGTAGCACGCCAAAGGACATTTCTCCAGTCTTTGTAGTAGCAAGATGATAAGACTATTAGTCGAGACGTTCAACGATGAGGTATGGGCATGCTGATTTGGGTAGCAGATAACAGCAAATGCAGCCCTGTGCAAGCACGGACGACGATGTAACCGATGGCCTGTTCTCATCTCTCGAAAGTAGGCCACGGGGCTGCCGGCGTGGCACACCTTATTTCATCTAGGCTCCAACCACAGGCCTTCTACATCAGAAGCTGTAGGCTTTGATGAATGTTGGTTCTTCTCAAACGAGACAGCCACAACACAATGTAGCTTAGTCTATATTTCCTTAGCTTGCCTTGCTAGCTAGTCGTGCTCACCCAGCTGCCCAGTAGCGCGTAAGAATGTTCGCTCGTCGTCAACTGTTAGTCGGCACGGCTGAGCTTCTAGGCTCAGATGTACGCAGCGCCAACATAACAGACCCGAATTCGAGATCCTGGATCACGGGTCGAAGAACTGTATAAGTAAACATCACAACCTGACTTCTCCTTTAGTACGGGTATAAGCTTTCACGGCTTCTATGCTTATAAGAAAGGATCAAATCCGTGATTCTTACGAAGACTATAACCAAAATCGAACACTAGAGGACTGGTCTACAGAACCTGGGAACCGCTATTGTCTATCTATCTTTAATCATAGAAGCAGCAGCGGACATCCTGTTATTCAGCTGCCTGTGGCCGTATGTGTTAGCGAAGTCGATCTTGCAATATATGTACCTCCATCCTTTACATCCTACCCTGCAACGATCCCATGCGTTTAACATCTCCACCAGCAGATAGATAAATAAATCAACGCTCAAAACGGCTCAACGACGAACCGACAATAGGTAATAGTTAGTGTTTGTCCTCCGCTATCACATATGTACCGACCGGTCCAGCTCCTATGATAAATCGAAACCACGGAATCGAAGTCGCGTGAGAGCCGATGTGATGTGATGTGAACCGAGACCCACCCACATTATCATTCCACCAAAATCCGAACAACAAGGCACGTGATGATTAGGCGGGCGCACTGATGATACCACGATACTGATGATGATGAGCGGGCTCGTCACTCGTGATGAGTGGATGCGAGGCAGGCCCACTTTCGACGGTCCGCATCATTCACCTCGTCATTCGATTCGATTCGGAAGGCATGCCCCGATGGAATATCGGATATCGGCTATCTTCGGATATCAATAATGATAATAAGAACAGGATTGCGAATTGGTCCTGTGGTCCCATATCTTCGCAGTGGAAGAAGGTCTTTCCGACAAAAATGACGGCAAAAACCGGAGCAACGACGGTGCGCAGTAGCCAGCGTCGAGATAATCTTGCGAAGTCCAGAGACGCTGTAGTGGAAGAGGTTGAGTGATGCATCAGCGCGTGCATGTTGATATAGTCGGCGGTATGGGGAGATCTTCGTCGAACTCGCGCTCTCTCCCTCACCACTACATTGCAATAGGCTACACAATAAGAGAACAGAAAAATTTCGTACTTCAATCTCGCATATCTCCATAGCACATTCGTTCGTTCGTTCAATTCAAGACAGACCCTCTCGATCCCGCGGCACTCTACGCCATGCTAAGATGAAGACCAACAAAAGTATTTGGGGGGGGGGGACTGCGAGCCCACTCCTAAACCCAAGTATTTCGCCGTCAGCGTGCTCAACGCTCGAGATACTCGCCTCAGTTTCAACCTCGTGGCCTAGAGATAGGCGACTCATCGGTACTGGGAGGAGCCTGCGGAGCAATCGCCGTGACGTGATTCCCCAGCCGTTATGCAATCTGTTAACTCCCTCGGAGATCTCTGCACCTGGTGCATGCCAAATACAGTCCCCAAGTATGCTCTGCGAAATAGATCATCGACAGGTCATGGTTCGGACAAAGCAGGTTATGCGTCCATCTTCCCAAACACTCCGTGGTCCTCCATGTCGTCATTTCTCGTGTGAGGTTCGTCGTCGAAGCTCTCATCGCCATCCATCTCCACGTCGCCCTGATGACGAAGGTTCTGGTACTTTGCTGGGAGTGGTGGAACCGGTGGAACGTCCATGGGCAAAGCAGTAGGTACGCTCTTGGGAGTTCCGTAGCTACAGCTCAGCAACCCGACAGCGGCGGCCAGATCCTGAGGATCTTCGTCGCCGTGATAACTTTCTGCAATGGAAGTGTTGGCAGTGAGAGGCCTGCCATTGCTAGAGGCGCTCCATTGGCGGTGGTGGGAGAACGCGCTGTCATTATTTGGAGCGCTGCCGGAAGAAAAGACCGACTGGTAGGATCGCGAATAGACACTGCTGTTGTTACTGAATCGCTTGCTGTCCCGGTAGCCCTGCTCGCTTTGTGGTGGAGGAGTAGTCTCGGTAGAGCTGACTTCGTCCTCCCGCATGTCAGAGGAGCCAGACGCGGCAGGGGAAGAAGAGTTGTCGCTGTCGTTGGCATCCTTAACCTCCGAGTTCATTGCAACCAGAACGGATGCTGCTTCGAGAAGCTGGACCTGCTGGTGCTTCGAAATAAGCAGTTTGGACGTGTATTGCCATTGGGGTGTATGTTCCCAACTGGAACACAGCTAGTCAGCGACAATAGTCCAACATATCCAACGACAGAATGATAGCACTCACAGATGCTTGTTTAAGCAGCTGCCGTGCTTGTAAGCCTTTCCGCAATGCTCGCACTTGAGATCACCAGTTGCAGCCTTCTCTTTCTTGGTCAAACGGGTACCGTCGCTGGCTCTTCTTATCTTCAGCTTGGACTTTTCGGCGTTCTGAAAGGACGAAAGCGAAGGTCCGTCGACGAGAGCGCTCGCGCTTGAAGCGACGTCGGCTGGAATCGACGCATGATGGGGCAGGCTGCTGGGTATAGAAGGCGAGGTACCGTCGTTCAGGTTGGCAAGAGCGGCCTTGGACATGGAACCTCGGGGGTTGACAGTGACGGAGCCGTCTGCCACTGCGCTCTCCACGGCGGCGCCGCTTAGGGAGGGTTTGGAAAAGGTTGAGCTCTTGCGGCGATTGATTCGGTTGGCGGCACCGAGGGAGCCCTGCGAGGTGGTGTGAGAGTGGGAGTGCGTACGAGCGTAGGAGGTGCGCGAAGGCAGGCTGGAGGCATTGGAGCCCACGGACAGACGGTGCTGGCTTGCTGGGCGCGACATGTCCTGCAGAGCAATCGGTTAGTCTGGAGAGCAGGAGGACAAGAATTGAGAGAGGCCGGCGAACCTTTGCCGAAGTCATGATTGCGCGTGTGGCCAGCGAGGCGAGGAATGAGATTCCTTTTTCTTTGTTTTCCCAACTTCCCCAACGAGCGACACTTGTCGAAGGGAAAGTGACTCGAGCGCTGGTGCTCGAGTGCTGAGTACGGAGGCGCTCACGCGCTGCTCTGCACTGCACTGCGGTGCACTGCTCGGCCCAGTGGTTCGCCTCAACTGGCTCCGCTCTGGAGATATGGACGCGGGCCGGGATTTGGTAATGATGAGACCAGGCGGCGGCGGCGGCGGCGGAGCGGCGGAGGGTGGCGGAGCGGCCGAGAGGTCTGTTCGTCAGAGTGGGTCGACGGGAACAGATTATCTCGAGTGAGGAGAGTTGTAGGAGGGGGAGGGTGGTGGTGGTGGTGGTGGTGGTGTTGGCGGTGGTGCTGCTGCTGCTGCTGTTGCTGTTGCTGTTGCTGCTGCCGCTGCTCGGCGGATCGTCAGCTCGTCTTGCCGTGCGCAGGGCGTGTCGAGGTGGGGTTACCGGGATGGTGTCTTAAGACGTGTCTGCTCGCCTTCACGTCCGGACACTCGACTTCCAAGCCCTTGTTGTGAGAACCTCGCTTCCCACCTTCGCAGCCCGAGTCGGGAGGGCAATGTTATTAATCACGCGAGGCGTGTCGGGGAGAACGACGAGGGAATAGACAATCACACTGGACGCCGCCGCTGAGATCGGGACAGGCTGGAGCGCTGCTTGGATCAGGACCGGTTGAAGCGCTGATTTCTGGCATCACATGGGCGAATAAATCGCGAGAGCTAAATCTCCAGCACCATCCACTTGCTGTTCCGTGCTCCGATGTTATGCAGCAGGACAGACACGATTAATCACACTATACTATATGCAACGACAACAACAACAAACAACTCCTCATCAGCTGCCTGCCATTCTTCGGCCGCCTGGGCCTGTATCTTTTGGCCTGGGACCGTGATTATTGTCTGGACCGTGAGCCCGGCCACCGCTCTTGGGTACGTACCGAATTTAGTGCCAGGAACCCTCTGCTAACCACTCCACACGCTGGTCACTCGGCGGCTAACGACAACCTGCAGGCGCTCGCGCGCTCGCGCACACCCTCATGCCCTTGCTCGGTAGCAGTAGGGGTGTCTGGTGTCAGACACTGTGGATGCTTTTACCCTGACTTGTCGGCCAACCGAGCTCTCCCTGGCCAGATATTTTTTTGGGCCGTCAGACAACGTCGAATGTCTCTGATGACGGCAGCAATATAGCAATGGCTCTGTGTTGAGCTGCAGCAAAGCGCTCGACGAACTCCGAGAATGAGTTACCACGTCCGCAGAGCGAGGCTTGCGAGACCCGCAACGGCTCGCTTTCACAGGCAAGACAGGTGGCCGTGCGTGCACACTGGCCATCGCAGATCGGGGCCTGCTGATCGAAGGAGAGCACAGAGCGTTCCCCTCATGCAGTCCGACTCGTTCATTGGTCGAACCACCAGTTCGTGCAGCGTGCACCCTCCCGTTGGTGGGCCCCCTCGGTGTTTCAACTGATCGGCACGACTCGCCGCTCCAAGAATTTCCTCGTCTGGAGCGTCTGGACATTTCGAGGAGCCAGTCGAGAACCACCACCACGAAACCAGCCCTCCGCCACTGGGCCATCAGCCGCGCCGCTACAGTTTCCCGTTTGGCGCAAGTCGCGTGGACGTTTGAAAGCCACTCACGTGTTCAGCGGTTTGATGAGGCGGGGTCTCGGAAGTCTGAGCCCCAAAACTGGGCACGCTCGCTGGATATTCCTAGGTCATGAGCTGGCTTCCCCGTGAGCGTGACAGATGATGTCGTCTTACGTACGTCCGAAAAGACGAGGTACAGCTTGGTAGTGCTGCCTCGAAGTACGTCTTGCTATCTGACCCCCGTTTCAGATGTCTCTGGAAGGGTCTGTGGTCTATCCTCAACTACGGACGCTACAGTACACGTTCTGCCAGCATTACCGACGCCCGGGGCTGTCCCTGCAGAAATTTGCGACGTCCGAATCGCAATTGCTGTATTCGTCAGTAGCAGAAGAGTTTCTGTCCCGAGCGACAATATTCCCATCAAACAGACACCTCGAGGTGGCTGTATCCGCAGCTCAGGAGGAAAGTATCGCAGACTGCAACTGCTATCCCGCATCGACGACTAGCCATGCGCGGATTGCATAGAGTCGATCTCCAGTTGCCAGTCCACAATTGCAATAGTGTTGCACATCCGTCCGTTCCGTACCGGTCGTCTCGTTGCATCTCAGACAGTTGATGCACCCAACGTGTCAGCTACTGTAATGCGCGGTTGAGCGGGCCAGATCCGAAAGTAGAGTTCTGTGTGCGCGCGATCGACGAAGTCCAAGATCCACCAACAGAGACTCAGCAGAGGTTTGAGCGTGGTGTGGCCACTGGAGTAGTAGTATGAAGTTGTTTGCTCTTCGAGTCTCGTCAAAGTCCACCCCCAGAGCCACTGCAGACTGCTGAACAGCCAACCTACATCCCAAGACGCTGCCGTGTTGCTCTTGGGAAAGGCCAGAGATGGCACTTTGCCTGTCGGACATTGCGCGACAAGGCAGAGCACGTCCCAATTCACATCCCCATCGTCAATGCTCAACTCCACGTATCGACGAGGCTTGTCCTCGAAATAATTTCGCACGTTCTGGGTGTGGTTCCTGTAAGACTGTCGTATGATCTCCTCATTGCCTTCGTATGTGTCCGCGCCGTAGAAATGGGTGTAGGGGAGCCATCTGCCCCGGCCAACATGAGCCTTCATGCTCCGCATCCAGGTTTCTTCGTCTTTCCGGAGACTCAGTACGAACTTCGCGTCAGGGTGAAGCTCTGCCATTTCGCGGTACAGGAATGGCCACGGGAGGTCCTCAAACGCATCGTAGTATCTCGTAAGCTCGACCAGTGGCGTCTGGTCGCCATTGACAAAGCTATGGACCATGTGGCGACTCCTGATATCTCTCCATCCCAGGCGACGATAACCAAGTAGCTCGAGCGCGTCGCCGATCGAAGTGGTACCGGTTTTGGAGAGTCCCAGAACGAACACTTTCGGCTTGAGTGAGCCAGCTTCAGGTGCCTGAACGAGCTGGTTCGCGAGGAGCAGTATAGCGGAGAGCAGTGGCGCCGCGACCACCCAGGTCCAGGAGCATGAGGAACGCGCGGACTGGGACCGCATCACGGAAAGTTTGGCGTTCCGGTCGCGCCTCCAGGAGACGTCGACGACGAGCAGAAGGTGATGAATGCGTTCTAGTCAAACGCAAGAGCCGATGGAAAGACCAGTCCACTGCAGCAGCACAGACCGAAAGACCTGCGCCGTCGGTCGCTGCCACGGTGAGGACGCCTGCTCCCTCCTGCTTATCGTCGGCCCTGGTCCCGAACGCCAAGTCGGCATGATGGCAAGCACTACGCCGTCTTCAGCCAATGATGGGGCATTCCAAAATACCGTCTTTGAATGCCATTGGACATTGGAGACGGTGTTGCGTGTGCTCTCAGGAATCTTGGTAAGAAGATTGCAGTGGATTGCGTGTGTTGCTCAGATGAATGAGTTGTTGCGTGCCGGAGGCGTGCTTTAACGCCAAGTCGTGGTTGGCTTGGCTGTAACAACGCTTGGCGCCGGAGAGGCCTTGAGGCCAGGATCATCTCGACTTGTGCTGCGCAAGCAGACGACGTGGATCCGAGGCTTGGAGATCGTTTTCTAAATCGCTCACGCGAGACAAAGGTAGAGGCCCGACAGAGAAAATGGCACTGGAGTCCTCCAGCCTGTGCATCACCGCCTTCCTCTCAGCTTCGCTCTCCGCAGACTGCCTAGTGTTCAAATCAGCAACTGGCGAACAACATTACCTACGTCTGTTCAAACCCACAGGCATCGCGTCGGCAGGCAGCAAAATGACCGCCGAACGAGAAGGAGAGGCGACCATGGCAATAATGCTCGAGAGCACGAAGCGAGCCGCGATGTGAAGGGCACAGCGATGCAGAGTCTGGGACGGAAATGCAGAGCAGTCGAAGAAGGAAGAAGTACAGCCAGAGGACAGAGCAAAGGGCCATCATGCCGCACGGTCGCCCTCACGGCTGCATCTGGCTGGCTAGTGCCTTCGTTCTCACTGCTGCGGACCACTGATACTCGATGATAGACAAGCCCACGTGCTTCCCAAGTGGAAGCTCTAGAGTAAAAGTTACCGAGCAGCGAGCCGCCAGCTGGCACGGTCATTCAAGCTGCCTGGAGTTGCACTATAGCTTCTGTAATACATGATGAGCTTTCAGTCCCGACCACATTCAATTAGCTGAAGGATCGCAACGCAAGCGTATGATCGACAAGGCGCAGCCAGCCGCAGCTGAGACCTCGATGCATTACAGGACTCTCTAACCGAACAAGGTGAAGAGCGAAGTGGACCTTCCACTGTATGGGCCTGGCTTCCTCATCATTGGGGTATCTCTAACAAAGCAATGAACATCTCCGGGCCCTCGAACATCTCTCACAATTCCCCCATTCTGCTTTTGCTCGCACATTATTCCGCCATATCTGGCTCGACGGCAGCGCCGTCTGTTCTCTCCATAGCTGCCATCCCTGTCTCGAGTTGCTGCCTGAAGGTATCATCTTCGCTTGGATCCTGAGCGCCTGATGAAGCATTGAGCGCGTCGTTGATGTCGTCGACGTTCCAGCCATGAGTCAATTCCAGGTGTGTGCACAAATCGTACTCTCTTGCAAACCTCATCTGGCAACCGTGTGGGCCTCTAGAGAGTAAGCATGCATACGGACGCAGCTCCTCGTAGCCATCGCCGGTCAGCATCGCCATTACTGTGCTAGGGCCAGCATTCTCAGTGTCGATGTCCATGTCGGCATCAGTGCCTTTCTTGGCGGTGATGCGCTTTCTCGGCTTCATTGGCTCTTTACCGTTGGTAGGCAGTCCCATATGCTGAGTCCTGATGTGGGCAATCAACGCCTGTTTGGCCGTCATTGCAACTCCGCAACCTCGTCCATTCCAACCTTCAACCTTCTTGTTGCCACTCAAATCGTGCTCGCCGCACACAAAGTCCCTCTTCTTCGCATGAGCACTCTTAAAGTGGACGTCCATGTTTCCCCTCTTAGAAAATCCATGGCCAGGCAGCGAGCGGGGACAGCCATTCTGGGGACACAGATACTTCTTGTTGGGCTGAGGAGGCGGATTTGGGATAGTGCCTGGCGGTGGATGCTGAATCTCAACGTGTGCTGCAAGATCCCTGTTACTCTTGCACTTCTTTCCACACTCGGTACAGACAGGCGGATGCACGTATTTGTTGTGACGCTGAAGATCGTGATAGGTCGGGAAGCAGACCACACCAGGAGGGCCCTTCATTCGCGGGGGTCCTGCGTCTTTGAGAGACAAGTTGTCAAGCATCTTAGCTTCGAGCTCGTCACCAGGCTCTTGAAGGTCTTCAGGCCCAGGCAAGAACTCGGGATCCAAGTCGTTCAGCGCAGGCACTTCGTCCCGGGTCGGCGTTACCATAGCGTCAGTGCAGATGTCGCACACATATTTGGGAGCTTCGTGGTCCGCGGCATAGTGGCTTTTAAGCAGGCCGAGAGTTGGAAACAAGGTGCCGCACGCACTCCCGTCGGCAGTCTCACGAGTACACTGATAGGAATGCTCGTTCAAATGGTCCTTCTTAATATGCCTCTGCAACGTCTCCTGCTTTCTGAACACCTTGGCGCACCCTTCCCAGCTGCATGTCGTTTCCTCTTTATCCTCATGTGCTGCGACATGGCGCTTGAGCTTACTCGCTGACTCAAACGTTTTTCCACATGGCTCAATTTCCTTAATATTATCCTTCCGAACTTCGAAAGTGCAGACAAATGTCGCATTGCCATGCTTCTCTTTCATGTGCCGATTGAGATGTTCTGGTTTGTAGAAGCTCTTGTCGCAGTCGTCCTTTGAACATTTATGAGGACGCTCTCCAGTGTGCGAGTTGATGTGAGCCTGCAGCCGAATAGGTCGATCGAAGACCTTGTTGCAATCCGAGAATGTGCAATGATAGATTTTAGGTCTAGCCTTGCCGGTGCTGGCACGGCTCGAGGCATCGGTGAACGGCGTCGTGGTATCGGCGATGGTAGCAGTAGCAGTGTTCGTATCTGCCAATGACGGCCAGGAGGTAGTAGCGACATTGGAGTCTGTATCTTCGTAGTCATCGTCGAACAGTTGAGAGCGAGTCTGTTTCTTCCTCTTGCGCGACGGAGAGCTCTCAAGCTGTCTGATGAGAGCGTCCGAAGCATCTTCCGGGTGGAAAGAATCCGGAGCTGATCTCTTTCTCTTCATCGGGCTCGTCCCCGAGGACTCTGTCGCCATTGGAGCGGACATGTCGGCGGTGGTGAGATCGAAGAACTGAGATTTAGGCGAAAAGTGAAGGACCCAGAATCTCGAAGGGATCTCGTTCGCGGATCGCCAAGCGCGAATTTAAGCTTCGCGGAGTCGGTCGTTCTCGTTCCGGCGCCAGTAGTTTTCACCTTGTCCCCCAAGTTCAAAGAAAGAGTTGGAGACGAGATCGGTTTTCCACGAATTGCAAGTTTCAAGGCCACTCACAACAGCACACATCTCGTCCCGACCTCTCAGGGTTCCGTGATCTCGCTTGCAACACGTCCGATTCGCGGTCCCCCGAGCTATACCAAACAAAGCCTCCGCGCGATCTTCGAAAATGAGTGACTTCGGCGACGGCGATGAGGGCATGCGAGACTTCGGCGATGCTGAGTATGTGGAGCTCCATTGGAAGCTGGATAATCTGTGCTACACATGCGCTAACTGCTGAAGGGGATTTGATGATAACCTGATCGAGGAGACCACCTACGAGGACTTTGGCGGAAACGGTTGGTCTATACTCCAGAGATGAACTGGCTGGCCATCTGCGCAGGAGGTAGAAGTTGACACGAGATAGGAGATCTGGATGTGGATCCGAATGAGGCTCCTCAAGACGCGCTGTTGAACAGCACCGACTACACGGATCAAAACGTTGTCACAAGTGGTCAAGAGCCGGGCCTAAACACTGTCAAAGGAGTCAAGAGCAAGAAAATCCCAAACGACAAGCGAACATCGACTCCTTACATGACAAAGTACGAGCGCGCGCGTGTCCTCGGTACACGAGCGCTCCAGATCAGGTAGGCGAAGCCGTACTCGAAGTTTAGGCCAGAGCTGATGATAGATAAGTATGGGTGCTCCTGTCTTGGTCGACGTCGAGTCCGAGACCGACCCACTTCAGATTGCTCTCAAAGAGCTGCGCGAGAAGAAGATTCCACTGGTCGTCCGGAGATATCTACCAGACGGCTACTACGAGGACTGGACATGTGAGGAGCTGCTTTAGTAGCGCTCTCTTGTTCAGTACGGAGGAGCCAGGACTTCGGATGAATATCCAGGGCAGTTCACAGCCAAGTCAGCGATGGCGTTGGGGAGTACAGGCTTTCAGGTCATTTTTCTTGCGGGAGCGCATAAGGCGCGACGAGCTACTCAAAAGCAGCAGTGTGTCGAGCATCTCGGTCAAGCTGCTACCAAATTGGCAACCGTCGCAGACATGGGAGCAATCAACAAATCTAGCTGGGATTCGCGGAAGTTCTTTCCGAATGTGAGCAGCAACTCCAGCTTCTCCAGTCACCCGTGCCGAGACTGGCTTCTTACATACGTCACCCGCATCTCCCCGCGAAGACCCTCCATGTCGACCCCTCCAATGCAGAATTTCGTCGGATGACTTTGGTGGAGTGACTGCCTTAGATGCTATTGCTCTCTAAATTTACATTCAATTCTTTCAGACCGATTGCCTTCACGTCTCGTCTTTCTCTCTACCGATCGATACCCACTCGCGCATTCACCATGTCGTTCGAGACCACCGGCACCATCAACAGCTTTGGCGGCAAGCTGCTGAAGCTTGCACACAAGGTACGCTTCCACAGAGGCATGTCGGACAGCAACAGAATTTGCGCTGATAAGAGTCGCGATAGTCCAAAGTATGCAACTGCGACATGAAGCTGAATCTCTACCTGCCTCCGCAAGCAAGCTCGAAGCCCGTTCCTGTCCTCTTCTACCTCGCAGGCCTCACTTGCACAGGCGACAATGGAGCCGAGAAGGGATTCTTTCAGCACAAGGCGTCAGAGAAGGGCATTGCCGTCGTCTACCCAGACACAAGTCCACGAGGCCTCGACATCCCCGGCGAAGATGACAGCTACGACTTTGGCAGTGCGGCCGGGTTCTACATCGACGCAACCAAGGACCCATGGACGAAGGGCTACAACATGTACAGCTACATCACACAAGAACTTCCCGAGGCTCTCTTTGCCCACTTCAAAGAGCTGGACGGCAAGAGAGTGTCCATCACCGGACACAGCATGGGAGGCCACGGTGCCTTGACGCTCTACCTCAAGAACCCGGGGAAATACCGATCCGTTTCTGCTTTTGCACCCATCTCGAATCCTTCCAAGTGTCCGTGGGGCGAGAAGGCATTCGGTGGGTACATTGGCGACGACAAATCGAAGTGGGCAGAGTATGATGCCACGGAACTTCTTCCCAAGTTTCCAAACGACACCGACATCCTCATTGATGTCGGAACGGGGGACAACTTCTACAAGCAAGGCCAGTTGCTGCCGGAGAACTTGGAAGCGGCTGCGAAGAAGGCGGGCAAGAAGGTCAATGTGCGTTATCAGGACGGCTACGATCACAGCTACTTCTTCATCAGCACCTTCTCGGACGACCATGTGGAGCACGCGGCCAAGTATCTGCTCGCATAGTATGTCCACGTTTCCTAAAGCTGGTATGGTCAAATATTCTACATCGATCGGACATTACATGGGAAAGACGGGCGCTGACTTGGAAAGGAAAGCTCGAATAGACAAGAAAGATTGTAAAATTGAAAATGACACAAGAAATAGTACGCATGTACCGGCCTCACGCATGAGAGATGAATCGGATTTGCAACCAACAACTCTCCCCCTAGCATTTGTCGCTCCTTCCATTCCGTCGTTGTCCTTCAGGCTTGCTTCGAAACAAGCTTCGAACCTAATGCAGACATGGTGACCAGAAAGTACTGTCCTGGCGGGTAATAATGGGAAGGCCTATTCAAAGTTCAATCAAATCCTGAGGCACACGTTGACAAAGTCCATGCTCAGCCATAGACGACATTACTCGTCGACAGGCGTGATATTACAAGGCAACTATGCATCTAAAGAAGACAAGAGTCAACTTATATGGCATCTGAGAGCAGCAAAATGGATAGTGGTGGGTACTAGAGCTCGTCCGGTGGGGAGGTATTCCGTCCCGAGCCTCGAGGGAAGAGTCCAGGCAAAGCCCACCCACCTTGCCAACGTATAAAATGTGAGAGGCTCCGATGTCGTCGGGGTCGGACAAACCGCGAGTTGCATTCATTAAATGGGTAGATTATGCGTGGCAAGCCGCGTCAATCATTCTCGCGACAGCTCGGGCTTGTGCTGACAAACCAAGCAGAGCAGTCTCCAACGTGTCCATCCAAGTTGTCTTGCCATTATTATTGCCCTCACGATGGCGCACAAAATTTTGCGAGTGGGTGGCAAGTCGCCATCTCAGGCGATGTTTCCAAGGTTGTCCACAGCGGGTCTAGAGATGAAGTTGGTACAGCTGCACGGGGCCGTGCGCGATGCAAGCACGGCCCGAGAGCGGCCCTCACGTCTCGTCGCAGTTGCCTTTCTGGATGACGAAGTGGATCTGGAGATATTGAAATGAAGAGAGGTGCCACTGTCATTGATAATGGAGTGTAGAAGGCCCGTATGGATTGCGGCGCCCTATTGGCAATGACAAAGAGGAGGTTGGCATTGGCTCATGGCGTTCCGGTAAGCGAGCAGATGTTGCGGTCAAGTGACGATGAAAGGATTTTCACAGAGATGTTGGTTGACGTCTCCGTGAAATATGTGACAGCTCATCGACTGGGGGGAGGGGAGCTTCGTAAGTATGTTCGTTGTCAAGCGCAGCACTAAGACATCCTCTGCGAGCTTCCGTGGCGCTTTCAAGACACCTTGGGCCAATTGCAAGCACTGCGGACGACGAGCTGTCCATACTGTCGTGGCTGCGTTTGAGATGCCCCGAAGCATCAACTTCGTTAATAGCGACAGCAAAGGAGTGATAGGCAAGCCAGATCAAGGGGAAGAGGATGAGAGCGGCTGACGACAGTGCCCCTGCCGTTGAACGGTTGAACAGCCGAGCAGTCGGTGAACCGGTCTTTGCTCAGAGAGTCCAGGGATGTCTCTGTCTCTTCCTCATCACTCGGCGCATGGGATGGTACGCAGATTGCAGACTGCAAGACTGCCTCGCTTCAGCGTCACAGAAGATTGCCTTTGATGTCGATTTCTCAGCAACAATCCTGTACGACCGTTGGGCCGTGAGATGGAATCTCCGTGTCCCAGCACTTGTGGGATGAGCCGCGTATACCTGTCACATCCCTACAGGCAAGCTCACGTGGAGAGGGGAAGGATGACCCATGCGGTGAGAGGTCTGTGGGTGTTTCGCGCGGATCGTGAGTAAGACTTGACACGAAGGGTAGATGTTGATAGTTGCGAAGCAGCCATCACACTCACCAGAAGAATAATGAGTACGACGGCAAGAGGATAGTATTTCTCGAGGTAGCGTATGTGTGAAAATAGACGACTAGTAGTTCCGTAGTGGAGGATCACGGATCACGGATCAGAGTCGGAGCGCGCAAGCTCGGCATTCATTATTTTACCACGTCCGAGCACGGTGGGCGGGCGGTCGCAGTCGCGTGGAGAGGAGAGGGGAGAGGAGAGGGGAGGAGAGAGAGGTTGCAGTTGATGAGTACGCAGGAGGTGGTGGCCTGCGGTGAGTGTAGGTGTAGGTGTAGGTGTAGGTGTAGGCGTAGGCTCGACCGTCGACACCCGTCGCGCCCGTTCCGCTGCATAGTTCGTGGGCGTCGTTCACAATAATGTTGGTGGTGCAGGCAGCGGGCAGCGGGCAGCGGGCAGCGGCAGCGGCAGCGGCAGCGGCAGCGTCGTCGTGGTTGCGTGCGTGGGCGAGAGATGCGTGAATCGTGGGGTCGACAGTAGAGGAGTAGTAGTGCACGACGACCCGATGCGGCAGGAGCTGATGACTGAGTGGCCCGCGTTCATCATCTCATCAGCAGCACAGAGCAGGATTGCGACGCCGACGAGCAGATCAGATCCATCTCTCGCAGGCGGGATGCGGAAGGTGGGCGAGGGTGACTTGGGTGAGAAGAGGGAAGAGGCAAGAGGCAAGAGTCGTCGTACACGGCGGTAGAACAGCGCTGACGCGTCGCCTGCTCTCATTGCGTGGCCGGCAGAGGCGTCCGTGCGGCGGGTGCGAGCATTGCACCCCTTGATGCTCTCTTCCGCTTTGATGAAACACGCTGCACCCGTCGCCCTCCACCACCAGAACACCACCTGTCCGTGTGCGTGTGAGCCAGAGCCGTGACGACGCTCGACACCTCCACCTCCATCTCTACCTCGACCTCGACGCCGCCCTTAACACCGCGATCGCCCGACGGTCACCACCTCTCCCACCGACGACAGCCAACTCTCTGGCGCACCGCAGCACGGTACCGTCAACCCGGGGGCGGAGTAAGGCAGAGCCATCGCCCAAGGCTGAGCACACTGCCGCTTCGCGACCCTCGACACCTCCATTCCTTTCCCACTCACACCACACGACATCTTCCCATCGACACTCATTGCACACTGTCTCCCCAGCGCCTGCATTCTGCGACGCAATCATGGCCGACCAGAATGGCGTTCCTCGACGCAAGCCCGTCCCGCAGCCTCAGTTTCCACCTCTCAGCGACACCTGGGCCTCGGATCTCACACAACAGTTCCGACGCACCCTCTCGACGAAGCGCATGAACGAGTTGAGTCGCCGGCCAGGCTCGCAACGGCGCTCGTCGTCGAAAATCCCCACCGAAATCGTCCTTCAGCCCCGCCAGACACCCGCTCCGTCACACGACCAGACTGCGGACTCAACACCACCTCCACCAACGAGGCAGGCGCCTCCAGTCCCAGGTGCACCGATAGATGAAGGCATTGTGCCGCCGAGGTCGCCGCCTCCTTCATACTCATCGATCAGAAACATACCAACCGTACCAACGCCTCCGACAGACAACAAGTCTCTTCGCTTTCGCCACATGCTAGTAGGACTATCAAATACACCGTGTAAATGGGAAAACCCAGGCTTACTGGACGAGGCACTTCGCGCAGTGCCGCTCCAGAGGATATACGACGACGCGCAGGAGGAATCGGACTTGTTTCAGGCCGAGGCTGCATCACTCGGGCCAAACATGAGACCAGCATGGGGATATCAGGACTGCGTTGTTCGTGCGCTGCTGAAGTGGTTCAAGGCCGACTTCTTTGAGTGGGTCAACAACCCCAAGTGCTCGACCTGTCATGCACCAACCATCGGCAAAGGCATGGTCGCTCCCATCCCGGACGAGTCGGCGCGTGGCGCAAACAGAGTGGAGCTGTATCAATGCAGCAACCAGCTCTGCCAGTCTTTCGAACGATTTCCTAGATACAACGATGCCTTCGTACTTCTTCAAACCAGGAGGGGTAGGGTGGGCGAGTGGGTAAATTGCTTCTCCATGCTCTGCAGAGCCATTGGCAGCCGAGTACGATGGGTCTGGAACTCCGAAGACCACGTCTGGACAGAAGTCTACAGCACTCACCGGAAGCGCTGGGTGCACGTCGACTGCTGCGAGGGTTCGTGGGATGCTCCTCTGCTCTATACCCACGGTAAGTTAACCATCCGCTGTCTGAATTAGTCTGGTGTGGAACGCTAACGCATATCTAGGCTGGCGAAAGAAGCTTGCGTATTGTATTGCATTCTCTGCGGATGGCTGCCAGGATGTCACCCGCCGTTATGTTCGCAACCCAACTGAGCATGCTCTACCTCGCAATCGCTGCCCAGAGGGTGTGCTTATGCACATTCTTGGCGAGATTAGGTCCATGCGCCGTCGGGACATGGACAAGATGGAACGCTTCCGCCTCAATGCCGAAGACATGAAGGAGGATGCGGAACTCCGCAAGCTCATCATCGAAGCGCTTGCATTCAACGTCAGCCGGATCCTTCCTGGCGGCGATGGAGCCAAAGGCTCATCAAGATCAGACGCGGATGCACAGAAGGCCGCCGAGTCTCGACACACAGAACGAGCACGAGCTCGAGATGTCCTTCGACATCAACAGGACAACCAGCCACGGGATCAGAGGCAGCAGTAGAGGGCCTCACAATCGTTTCTTAACCGTTTCATCAACATCTTGACGCGATCTAGCACGGCGTCTCCTGGATTTGCTTTCGGCGCGACGACACGGAGTCGGTTTCGTATGTTATTGCACTGCAAAAGGCTGGACCGTTTGGGTTTCTTTTGTGGTGGAGCTATTGGAGTAACTGGAGCGTTGAGCGTACACTTATGGCGGGGCGCACGCATTTTATCGCCTTTATGGATCACGTCTCGCTCATGTCACGATCTGATATGGGCGGCATCGGCGCGGAGTTGATTAAGTCTAGTGTCTATACCAAGGGATGGGTTTTGGGTGAAAGAGGAGTCCACGACGCAAGCCTCAAGAGAAGGTTGTTTTCAGATAGTGAGTTGAGAGTGTATTGAGGCTGCCTGGGCTTTGCACAGAGCAGCTGTTGAGATCAAAATTCGAAACTTCTACCGCGATACTTTCCGTTGCGTGCTCCTTTCAAAGTTTCACCGCTTGAGTCCTATGTGCTTAGTGTTCTGCGTTCTACCAAGTAGTGGGCATCAAAGGCCATACAGCCCGATACAGGACGACTGGGCAGTCTTGGCGTCGTTGGCGCGTGGCCTTTGTAAGGATGGACCCGACGGGGTGAGAGATTAGCGTGTTGGTCCCTCGATACCTTCCGAAAATAGCGTCAGGGCTTCGTCAGCTAGGGCCGAGGATGGAGCGGCGGAACCAGACGAATGATGCGGAGACGGTCAAAGACGCATCAAATATTGACTCAGAAATGAACCGCAACGCGACAACACAGGGCTTGGCGACAACGAAGAGGAGAGTGCCCAGTTGACGCGGCCGTGGCAAAGCCTGACTTGTTTCACACGTCTTTGAGACCGAACACGTACACTAAAACAAGGTTTGTCTTTCTGAATGTCTCGTTGGGCTTTGCGTGACATGCATTGCATTATTATTACTCTACTTCAAGGGGAATAGATATTGTCGCGTTGCTAAGAGATAGATACATCTTGAAGAGCAAGAGAGGTGAACTTGAATAGTGGTGGATGCGGCGGCGATGACATCGTAGGGCAGATAGAAGAGCGGGCGGACGGGCCGAGCCTGAACTCTGCCTCCACGCGTTAACGTCGTTAGGCCAGCGAGCACAGCCTGTGACAGCTCTGCTCAGCCACCAGCGTGCAGCGCAAACACACGGGGCTGGTGGTGGTGCATATTGGATCCTGCTACAGGCAATGCTCGCCTTAGCACTATATCTCTCGGACATTCTTTGCTTGCTGGTCAGCCCTCTCCCATTATTCCCCATCCATCTCCTTTCCCTCTCTGCTGCTCTCATCGCCCATCCACGACCTTCTTTCGTCTGTTGACTGTGCACCCCACCCTACATCGAGCACGAAAACACACATACCCACTACCGCCAGCATGGGCAAGGCTGCGAGGATAGCGTGTATCTTCACGCCCATGGCGTTGACCATCGCCTCGTTTGTCTGCCTCATCTTCGTCGAACTCGGCGGCTCCACCATCAAGGACATGCAGGTACGCATTCCGCTAACTTGGAAGTCTCCACGCATTCAATTGGAGTCCACACTGACACCATGGTGCAAAGTTCTTCTCGGCAAATACCACGAACCTGACCACCTCGAGCTCCGACAACGCAGTCCTCACCCTCGCCATCGACTCAGCCAAGAGCAGCATCGCCAAGAACTACGACGTCTACCTGTGGAATTACTGCAGCTCCAACAAGACCGACGGATCCAACAGCAAATGCTCCAAGCGAGAGTCCGGCTTCGTCTTCGACCCTCTGGATGTTTGGGGCTTTGAGGTCAGTAACAGTACCGGTGCTACGTCTACCTCTTCCGCCGACAACGCCGTCGAGTCGGCGATTGCGAGCGTCAAGGGCGATACGCAGGAGTACGAGGATAAGATCCTGGGGAGCAGTGGCAGGAAGGCTTTGGAGGCATACCGCAAGGTAGCGAAATGGTACGTGGAAACGTCTGGAGAGGGCCACATCCTCTTGAAGTAGAGCAATCCGCACGAAAAAGAGCAGAACTGACAGATGCATTGCAGGATGTTCATCGCCTACCAAGTCAGCTTCTGGACCACCCTCGCAACCATCGTCGTCGGCATCTTCGCCATTTTCAGCCGCTGGGGTTCCCTCTTGACCTGGATCCTAGCCTTTGTCTCGTCCTTCTTCACCCTAGCCGCGGTGCTCACCAGCACCATCCTCTTCCCCGTCCTCGTCAGCGCCCTCAACGAAGCCCTCAAAGACTACGGCATCAAGCTGGAACTCGGACACCATGCGCTCGCCGTCACATGGCTTGGCGTGGCATTCTCGTGGGCCGCAACGTTCTTCTGGCTCTTCAGCATCTGCTGTTGCTCTGGACGCAGCAATCCGCACCACAAGAACAACAAGGGAGGCTTGTGGAATGCCGAACCCAAGGGCCAGGGATACGGAGACTACGGTGCACGAGGTCTCAAGGTCGAGAAGACTGGTGGTGCATACGAGCCGGTACATCACATGGGCCACGACAGCGACAATGTGCCTCTGCAGAATTACGCCGCCCAACCAGCCGGCTACGGACACGCACCGGCTCAAGCTGGCTTTGAGCCTTACAGACACTCTTAGTTTAGGATGTCACCATTTTTTGAGAGTAGGCCAAAAGGGCCAGGTTTTGATATGCGTGCATGGCGACAGGCGTTCCACGATCTTACAGAATGAACAACGGGCATGGCGGCGCATGGTCATGCGTCTTGTTTATGATACCACGATCAGTATCCGACAGGTAGGAGGGGGGGGGGGGCCTCTCCCACAAAACTAGAAAGGCATACTTGTACAAAAATTCGCCGTCTCACTTTTTCACGTCCCATAGCGGTCTCTCGACAATGACCATCTCCGCGGGTTCGTCCTCGTCCACTTGCGCATCATCCGCGAGCGGCACCACGCCAAGTATCGATCGATACTTGAAGGTAGTCCACCATCTTCGCGCTTGAGGCCCGTGAGACGCACTCACAGCGCTGGAACTTGGTTCGCCCTCTTCATCTACACTCTTCAAACGCGCGAGCTGCAAGCCAGCATCGCCGTCTGCGTAATCTTCCTCCTCCTGATCTTCCACGTCCCCGCCTCCTGTTGTTGCTTTCGTTGCCTGATCGAGATTCACATCGGTCCATGACCCGTCTTCGTAACGCTTGAGGGATTCCGGCAAGCCTTCCCTATGCGAGGAGATGAGCTTCGGACCAGCACCGCTGCTGGCGACCGTCTTTTGTCGCTTGGCGTCCTGTAGATCCTCTTCCACCTTGCGCTTCTTCTTCAGTGCGGGCGGGGTCAAGTCGGAGCCCACGTTGAGCATCATGAGCCAGGTAGCACCATAGAGCCAGATGCGCTCTCTGCTGGGCGTGACATCCCAGACAGCGCCCTTGACGCGGTCCTTCAGCTTCAGGAAATCCTCGGGCAGGACAGACGTGGGGTTACGTCTGCTCCAGTCACTCAGCCGGCCGGCAAGTACGTCAAACTCATACATCTCGTGCGGAGCCGTCATCACCCACAAGCGATAGGGACCACGCGGGAGCTCATGAGAGTGAGCGTGAGGGTTGCTGCGCGTGCGATGCACGCCTGGATTGCCGTTGACCATGTTATGCTTGCTTTCCGCGATGGGCCGGAAAGATAGTACCAATGGAGTTGCCTCCACGCTGGGTAGTTGTCCACCTGGACTGTCGGCCCAATGTTGACCATAGAAAATGCACAGTTCGTCGTCGTCATCCGAGCTGTCAGAGTCGTCCGAGCGTTCATCCGAACCGTCTCGTTTGGAGTCATCCTTGGTCACGTCTACAGCAGGTGCAGTAAGGTCTTCACGTCCCTCCAGGACCCAAGCATCCAAATATCCAGAAATATCACCTACCGCCAACACAGAACTGTCCGAAGCGAAAGCCAGTTGACTGATGACTCGATCAAAGCGAGAGAATGCGGATTTTGTTGTTCCTAGTCTGCTCCTGCGCTCCAGCTCTACTACTCGGTTGATGACTTGAACGTGCTTCGGCTTTGAGGGAATCGCAGCTAAGCGAGCGACCTGTACTTCGTTCTCCACATTGACGACTGCAATCCATCTGCTGTCCGGCGAGAACTCAAGCAAGCGCGCCCCTGAGCCGACAAGAACATTTGGCACAGCAAGCCTGCGAATACCCAGAGAATCTGATTCAGGTCGCCTTCGTAGTTGGAACATCTTTACTTCCGACATCGTAGAAGCCGCCAGCACTCGGCCATCGTCCGAGATTGCAACATTCTTAATGCTGGTCTTCACATCCAGTTCCAGCCTTGCAACAAGCTTCCTTGGAGGCTGGCGATCCGGAGACTTGTCGGTCGCAGATTTTCGGGCGAAGCGCCAAATGCTGATGCTTTTCTCCCACCAACTGACTAGAAGTCTACCATGACGAGAGCTCCGCACCGCGGATGCTTGCGGCAAAGCCGGTAGCTGAAGACTGCTCTCTCTTCCGTACTCTCGCAGTGGCGTGACAATAGGTACCAGGTCCTGTCCCCCTGAAACAACGACACTGAGTCCTTTGCTGTCGAAAACCGTCATAGCCTTGACCTGGCCATCGTGCGTTTTCCGGTGATGAGACTTGGCCCACGATTTACGTCCAGTTGAGGACGTAGTCTGGCGGTAAACAGCTAACCTTCCGTCGTTGCCTCCAGAAACGACAGTCTGTCCATCTGCACTTGTGACAAGGTCCAGACATTCTGACGAAGGATGGCCTCGGATCCGTTGAGACAGAGAATAAGACCGTCCGTCCCAGAAAACAACCTCTCCGTTGGAGTCGCCAGAGACAATGTCTCCGTTTGGAAGGCATTTGAGCTGCCAAACGATCGCGTTTTTGGGAGCTTGAGGGAGACCAACGCCGAGACTCATCGTGCGAATACTGGTCCCATTTCTTGTATCGAACACCCGGATCGTGCTGTCCATGAAACCCGCTAGCACTCGATTTGCATCCTGCCAAGCGATGCTCACACATTTTGCTTTCCTTCCTGGCACGCGCGCCAGGTATCGCTTGAATTGTAAGTCATTGTCTGCAGTAGAGATCAGGACGAGTGTGCCGTCCCCGCAGCCTGCGACGAGGTCCTGCGACTGAAGTTCTTCTTGCTTTCCTTCCAGCTGTGACTGCCTTGGTTGCGCCGCGAAGCACCACACTTCACTGAAGTTGCCTGTGGAATGTCGCTCTGGACAGCCGCTCTCCAAGTTCCATTCCGTTATTGTGGGCGAGGAGGCGATGCTGAACAGTCTGTGCTGGCCCAGCGAAACGTGCCCGTCGGCGTCCTTCTCGTCCGGCTCGCGTGTCCAGACCAACCCATCGATGCTTTTGCCATCACCCGGAAAGACCGTCTCCTGGACCCAATTTCCTCGCTGAGGATTCCATAGCTCGATCGCTCCATCGTTTCTGCCAATCGCCAATTTCAATGCAGGCTGAGGAAGCCCTGTTTGGCGACCATTGTCGTTGGTCCTTGAGAAGGCGAGCGCAGTGATCGGTTCCACGGGATAGGCGACGAAACGTGATCGGTGAACGTCCATACTTGTAGCGGTAGGGTGGTCACCGCTGCGGTAGCGGCACGATGGACATTGTCGTATCCTGTAATTTTTGCCAGTCGAGGTGTAGCTTCGAAATTTTGGGAAGCGGAATTACGTTCTGCCGTCCGCCGAGCGGAGAGGGGTCCGTCAATCCACAGATCCCTTCGGACTTCACTCCCTCATCACGGGATCAGGCAACCCACATACCACGTCATGTGCTGCTCACAGAAGACCTGTACATTACAATGAACACGTCTCGAACGGGGGGGGGGAGTGGCGCAATGCGTCCATACGATGCATCATCTCCTTTCCGCCATCCCTTCTGCGCTGCCACAATATAGTCCCTTATCGTAATTTCTTCGAACGGGGAGAAGGTGGAACACGGCCATTGCGGATGACACAGCGGTCTCACGGTTCACGATCCGTCTGCGTGTGATCAGCGAGCGACAGTAGTTCAGGAGACAATACCAGGGTGCTCGAGCCGTGGTAGAAATTTCCGAGCAGATACCCACTTAAGCACGCACGGCACAAAGGGAATTGTGCACCTCACACATAAATGCATACCGTCCAGAGTGGCAGTTGCTCAGGAAACACTAAGCAACCGAGCTTGTCACACCCGGTGCAACCTCTCGCCATTTTGCCGGATCGCAGGAAGTGCGCGAGCACCGATGTTGAGGAAATCTGAAGCCCCTTATGGTTTCCAAGTTCTCGTGTGCTTGAAAGCAACGATATGTATAAACTTGCTTGGGTATCTGACGCTTCTAATGGCGAAGACAGGACGCTAAAATTGCAGAGCAAACTCCTCCAGCTTTCCGCCATCACTGGGGTCTTGCGAGTGATCCATCTTTATTTCCCATCCCATTTCAATCTGAGCTAAGTAGGTTTGTTGCTTTTGATCTTTCCAATTCAAAATGTACCCATACATGCTACTCCGGTCGGCCTCGCCCACCACGTCCATTTATAAATCGCTGGACCCTCGTGTGGTGGCTGTCGCGGGGCTTAGTACACATAAGAAAATGCTTTCAGAAATGCAACGCTCGCTTGCTATGCTGTGCTGAAGGACATGTCGACGCTCGTACATTGTTGATACAACGGCAGCTGCTGATGCATGCTGCGAGGGCTGCAAGCCGTGGTCGACGCAGTCGGCCTTTGGACTGTGATGTGGAAGCTCATGCTGAGGCCTATCGGACGAACTGTGGTTGTGGTATGTACTGTTGCGGCGGTGCGGCTGCGAATCCATTGAGCTGGGTATGCTCATTGGGCGGTGGTGTTGGTGCACATTGGACTCTTCGCAGACCCTGATTGAGACCATAGGTCATCGTGGTGAGGTTTTCCACCTTGTCCGGCGTGATGGGCGGCGTCAGCATGCCGTGTGTTGCACCGACGTAGCCAGGCTTTTGGGGTGTCTGAGGCGTGAGGTAGTGACTCGCGGCCGGGATAGAGTCAATTTCCATGCGAGGCAGCTCGTTTACAGGCGCTTGGGAGACACGCTGAGCAAGCATCGCCTGGTGCTTGAGGAACAGATCAATGGTCGTTGATGCCGATGATAGATGAGGCGAAGCGTATTTCCTGAGCAGCGCTTGGGATGGGTGGGCAAGGTGATTCGAGAGGTTGAGAACCACTTGTGGGTCGTACCGCGAGGACCACTCGTCGTATCTTGATTGTTGTCGAGAGAGGATGCATCTTGCAAGAGCAAGACACGACCTCGCCATGACCGATGGGCGCACTGGGATGAAATCTTTGTGGTACAAAGCCAACTCCGAAATGTACCACGACATATGCTCCAGTTCCGGGTCGAAGGCCACTTCGGTCAATGCCAACTGGAGGAAGCTCGTGACAGTTGGGTGGCCGATGACCCAGTTGAGTGTCTGCAAAACGTGCCACTCCATCTGCGTGAACATGTCGTCGTCGTACAGCGAGCAGCACATGGACTTCAACTCTCGTATCGTTGGGACGCGTTCTTTTCTATCGCCGTACTTGGCAGCAATCAGGAGGGATGCGCAGCCCACGAGCTGGTAATGCCTCTTGTAAACCACTCGCTTTGAACAGTAGCGGTCGAGGAGATTGACGGCGAGGTGTAGAGTTTCCGGAAGTAGTTGAAAGGCATGATGAGCTTCGAGGAGGAAGTCCAGAAGGTAAGGCCTCATAAACCATTGGATCTCGGTCTGGATCTCGATAGACTGGATGTCGGGCATTGTGAGCTCCTGCATGTACTCCATGTGGTCGAGAACATCCTCCTGGTACTCTTCAGCAGTGGAGCGAGACAACTCTTCGGCGATGCCTTTCTGTCTCAGCTTCGCAACGTTACGAGCCCGCTCCCGCTCAGCGGCTGCTCGAGCGTAGATGCCCTCGTCATCATGGTTCTCGACAAAGTAAGAGTCGCAGTATCCAAAGGACGGAAAGCTCCTCGACGGCGGTGCTTGATGCTGCTGCTGTGGCTGTGGTTGATAGGCCATGTTGAGTTCCAGGGTGGTGTCGTGTGGGAACGTGCTGTCAGTCGCCAGGATTGTTGACAGGTCGTTGCAAGTCGAGCTGGTCGATGCACAGGGGTGTGCAAAGGAGTGGATGTTCAAGGGCTGAACGATATTAAGGAGTGTAGGGCCCGGAGTACGGCCGTGTCGTAAAAGATCGTAATTAGTTGGTGTTTGAAGACCAAAGGAATGAACAGTCTAGAACAGAGATTTTCGACAGCTGGTGGTCGAACGACCGGGTTATAGACAACCGCCAAATGGCGCCTGGAACGTGTCAGCGCTGGTCGCGTGTGATTGTTTTGGCGTCATTGCAATGGCCCGATGTAAGGCTGATCGTCACGGGCGTGCATACCTTGGGAATTAAATTACACAGGTTTGCTAGAGGAGCCGTGGGTGTGAGCGTGCGCACGATCTGTCGCTCCAGAACGAGATCGTCTCCTTGCGAGCCTCGATGGGATAGACCGAACGGCAGGGATTGCGGAAAGATTGTTGCTGAGTGGATCTTGACAGGCTGCAGACAACGAGCTAACGTCTCCGCAGTCGCCGGCGAACGGTGGTTGGACCGAAGGGAATCTGATGAAGAATCTGGGGAATGTTCAGTCTTCCTTGTTCGGACAGCAATGCAAGATGAGGCAAGGGGGAGCATGCTCCCGAGGATTGGCTTTCGTGAGCATACCTGAGCGATTACAACGTCCTTCGTGTGAAGAATGGACGAGAGGAGAACCCCGAGAGGGATCCAGGTTCAATTTTTGGGCGGCGGGTTGATGGCTGTTCAATATCAGTTAGCAAAGGTTTCTGAATGCCAATCCAATATCGAAGAGAGCTAATTTCCAATGGCAATGGCATTGGCCAATGCTTTCCAGTGCAGGAATGCAGCTGGCTCGGCATCCCAACGCTGTCCCAGGTGATGGGTGTATGTGACCATGATGGCGGAGAGGTCCTGGAGCACGCTCTCTATGGTGATGTATAGAATTTACGTGTGAGGTGATGAAGCTGTTGCCCTTGGGATGGATGTGTTTGCTCAATGGTGGGCCAAGATATAAGCAGAGGATGGTTTCATCTCTTTCGACGTGTGCAAATTTTTCGATGCCAGATTCCTCTGCGACAAGCACCGTGGCCGCAGGTCGTATGGTCGGGCCACTGAGTCGTGGGAGCCAGACGGTTGGGAAGTTTGGAGAATGTCGCAGCCGGGCAGGAGGCAGGCACGCAAACTGGAGCAGGAGCCAACGAGGCTTGGGTGCCATCCACCACATCCCAATTCCAACCTCGCTTTCTTTCTTGCTCCGCTGGCACCGACTTCCACCTCTGTGTAGATTGCACGAAGTGTATTCTTACCTTTTTAACTCGACGTAGGGAGCCGTTCGAAGGGCATGCAGTCGGGCACGAGACCAGGTGGTGTCGGCTTCGGAGGTGGGAGGAGGAGGAGGGCGGATGGGAGTCGAAGAGCTCTACGATCAACGAAGAGGGCGGTCGACGGAGGTTAAGAGGAGGAGGACGAAGGTGTAGGTGAGGAGGAAGCGTGTCGGTGTCTCGAGGCTGACCAACGCACAGAGACTTTGCTGCAGTGCGGGCAGTGGACGGTTGACGGACACACAGACGAGCAGGCAAGGCAAGGAGAGGGCCGAAGAGCTGGGACCCGTGCGTTGCGTTTGCCGAAGCTCTGGCGCTGGGCAAATGGCAAAAGCTGCTGCTCCCGAGACTCCCTGGTTGCGGTCACGGCTCCATTGCCAGACGGGGTGCGAGGGAGGGAGGAGGAGGGAAGACGAGAGGGAAAAGGGTAATGGTAGTAATGAAGGACGGAAGGGGAGAGAGAGAGAGGAGGGTTGTGGGGTGGTGATGGGATGGTTGCGCGCGGCGGTACGCGAGCAGACAGCCAGCCGGACGGGAGAGAGTAGTAGAGGGAGGATGCAGTGGTAAGGTTAGGTAATAAGGCAGGCAAGTGCAGCTGGGAGCGACGGACCTGTGGACGGCGGCCGCAGGGCCGGGGAGGCGCTAGCCAGAACACGATAATGGTATTGTATTATTATTATCACTTCTCACCAATGGGCCAGAGCCGACTTGCCCGCTCGCTGCTTGCTGCTTGCTGCTGCAGTGTGCGTGAGAGGGTACTAGTGCTACTTTAGCCTCTTCCTTGCCGCACCTGACGCAACATCCTGGCTCCCGCTGCCGTCCACGCCGTGGCCCAAGCACAAAGCACCGCAGCGGCACTGCAGCGGCAGCCAACACCTAACTGCAGTCTGCTGCGATGGTCACCGCCAACGACGAGGATTCGCGCCTCGAATCCCGCGGCACGACTCGCTCTCACCACCCCCTCTAGTGCTACTGTTGCGAGCCTGCAGCAGAGGCAATGGAAGAGAGGGCGTGTGGCAGCAGTTCCAGGAGTGCAGATCCGCCGCGCCGTGCTGTGGCTTGTGCGCGCTCCGCGTGTGAGACAACGCATTTCCAGTCGCCAGCCGTACCTTGGGTCTTGCTCAAACGCATCGCACTGCTCCATTGTAATTGTTCACCAGGCACTCATCACAGGGACGAACGATAATAGCCGTAGCCTCATTGTGATGGAGGTGAATATCTCCGGCAGCGTCGGCGGGAGCGGATAGACACCTCCACTAGTCCACATCTGGAAAGTCGGTGGGGCAGCTGTGGCTGGCGTACGATGCTCTACCATGCCATGTTAAGGTACCGGCTGCGATGCTTCTTTCGGCGCTCCATCATCATCATCATCACACTCACACGCCTTCCACGCTCGTGGCCGTCCACAGAAAGCAAGCAAGCAGGCAGTCATCAATCCATCATGATCTCACGGGCAATAATGGCATGCTCGCATGTCCGACACCCAATTCTGCCAGAGCACACCACGCACGCCGCCGCGGCCAGCCATACCCATGCCCACGCCCATGCCCAGCTGCTCCGCTACCATGCCAGCCAGCATTGGACTGCTATATCCAGAGGCCCACCATGCTCGCCGTCGCGCGCGGCGAATCATATCCCTCAGAGGGCCCTGCGTCTCGCTGCAGCTAAAGTGCTTTTGAGCTCCGCGACCCCGGCTGCCCTCGTCAACTCCCGGCATCATCCATGCAAAGCCCGTCTAGTACCCAGCACGTCGGATAGATGTGTGGATGCGTTCGATGGCAGCCGCGTGCAGTCCTGATGAGACGCGTCCTCGACCACAGCCTCCGAAAGGCGCTCCATGTCGAAGGGTGCAATCATCAGTTACACCTCGTCATCGCCCGTGGCGGCCATGGGCACCTCTAGTCATGAACGATTGCCAATGTCGCTAACGTTCGGCGACTCCTTTCGCCTCCATCCCTGCGCGCGCTGGTTGGCAGGCGCTTCTCGAATCTCGCAGGATAACACGTCCAACGCTACTGCTGCTGCTACTACTCATGAGATGCTCCCTCCCGCTGCTCGACCACACCGGACGGCGGGCATGGACAGGGTTCCAGTCCGGTAGGTCAAATTGCAGCTGCTGGAGGCAAGCCATCGCTGCGTCGCCGCCAGTACCGGACACCTCCTCTTCTCGCATCGTACAATTGTTTGCTGCTGCCGCAGATCAGCGCTCTCTCGGCGGCTGGGACGCTCAAGTCAAGGTCACGACAGCAGCCTCTGGTGGGCTGTGAAACGCATCTCAATATCTACCCTACGTGAGCGTCGTCGTACCCGGCCTTGAAACGCAAATCTCGCTCGTCCTTTCGCTTCTCTCCACACATTCGGAAGTGTTACGGTGTCACGCTTCTCTCCCTCTCGACCGTCTCGTCTAGTGTTTCTCCTCGCGCCGTCTGCCCACTTCGCACGTAGGCAGTATGTAATCCTTATTCCGTTGCAACTGCGGTGAGCGAAGAGCCCGGTCCAGCTGTGGGCTTGAGACCACTGGGACGTTGCTCAAGAGACACATCCCAAACACGAACTAGTAGCCGAAATTTCCTACGCGCGCATGTGCGAGCGAGGAGGGTCGCGTGCCGCTGCTTTCTCGCAGCAGCGCGGTGACGTATCCGAGAAAGCGCCAGACAGGCGTTGTTTCCGAGGTGCAGAAACCATACGCAAGCGCTGGTGCTCCATTCACGAACGACTCGACAGGCCAAACCTTGGCCAGGGACAAACAGACCACCAGATCCACGTTTGGCAGACTTGGGAGACAGTCCCTGCCAGGCACCAGGAACACAGGAACCTCGTTCTCGGCAGCGTGTCGTATAGTTGCCGAGGTTTTCAAGACAGAATACGTTTTACTACATCAATATTGACTTCAACGAGGACAGCACGAAAGAGACACGAGCTTTACCTTTTTTACCTTCCTCCAGGAGCTCGCGTTGTGCGTCGTCGCGTCTGCAGCGCGTTTGGTCGGCGCGGATCTGGTCTCGTCGAGGCTCGTTCCGCTTTATTACTAGTCGGTCGCTGTGGCGCAGCGCTCTTCCAAGGTCTCGCGACATTGTGTCCAGCTCGGGCAAGCCAATGCCTCCGCCAAGCATCCATCGCTCCTTTTCTTCGTATTCTCTCCTCCTCCTCCTCCTCACGCCCACCATCAATCACATCATGTACCTTAATATTATTATGGCACTCCGCACCGGAATCTCCCCCACCGGCGCGTCTGTCTGCGCGCTCTCTCGCGCGGCTTACACGTCGGAAACCCTTCTCGAACTGCTGATCATCTCTCTAGGCGCTCCGCTACGTCTCTGGCCTCGGGGCAGGGTTGACCCTCCACACCCGCTCGCCCTTCACCAACGCCGCAACTTCGTGGAAACAAGCTCGAGCCCGAGGCTATTGAACTCACGGCCATTACAGTTATGCCATAGCTCCATCATCATCATCATCATCAGACCTCTTCGCCGGCAGACGTTTGGTGGGTACTTCAATCACAGCACTTTCATAGGCGTGTAGGAGCCATGGAAATCAAGCCTTCCGCTTGTGTAAGACCATCCAAACCTTGCCAAACGCCTTATCAAGAAGTCGAGCCATCCTCCCTCCACGCACTGTGTCCACGGGTACTTCTCAAGATCCACGGTTTCACTTTTCGAGAGGACCTGTGTGACAACGCGGTGTCGACCACCTCACTGGTCACTCCTGCCGGCAAACTGCCCGAGACTTCAAGGCATAAGATAAAGGGTTATCTAGCTCTGACACACACGCTGTTCAGACTACACACCATTGCCCAGACTCGATGCACCCGCCAAAGTACCTTGATTCATACCAACCGCGCCTCTCGTGACCAGTTTCCTGGATATCGGGAAGGATGAACTGACCCCATCACCGCAGTACAGAGGTACAACTTGATATACCAGGATATGTGGTTCAACCTCGGGCCGTTGGAAGACTTGTGTCCGCGATGCCCCTACTGGCGAGGGCAGTAATCACAGACCCTCTTCTCAATTTACCTTTGGACGAACCTTCACCTGCTGTGTTCCAAGAGACGATCAACATATTTTCTCGTCTTCTGCGGCTTGGTGCGACGCGATCTGCGGCCTTCAGACAATATGAAATCTCTTCATTGCCTACCTTCTGTGGCGATGCCAATGCGATTCCTCCTGAACTCTCTCCACTACCGTCTCAGATTCCGAGGGCGAAAGATCTGAAGCGAAGTTGGTCCTCGATCGTTACAAACAAGTACAAACAAGACATCATCCGGCACTGGGGGCGTCAGGCTGTAAACGCGCAACCTTGAAGGTGCTGCAGCCTGGTCACGTCGTTCAAAGGGTCTTTTCCGCACAAGGATGGAAGCCATGGCCTCATGTTCTGCTGGATGTCTTCAGGTCTGATACATTTCCTTCGACCACATGACCCTGTGCATCTCTCACACATGCCTCGGGTGCATCCCGACCGCCGAGGGAGGCCAGAAGTTCGAAATAACGCCATGAATGGGCGCCTACGTTCAACACCGATTTCCCGCAAAGGCAAGCGACCTTCTCAAGTCTCCCGATGACTACCACTGGCACAGGCAACTTGGTGTTACTGACTTCCCGTGCCGTTGAAAAGAAGCTGGTGAGGGATGGTGGTAAGCGAATGTTAAGGCTGTGCATCGATAAAGCCTCCAAGGGCGCCCTCCTAACTCAGCTGAATTAGACCACTGGCAATGTTGATGAGGGATGGACGACGCCGAACGCCATGCTCTGCAAATGGTGTCACTTGTGTCTCTCGAGTAAAACAATGCCGGGGCGCCGATGTCGCTTGGCTCGTGTTCCAAACAATTATGAGCTTTGCGCATCGGTGCCCGTATGCAGCTCCATGGACGCCTCGTACTCGCACGAATGGGACTACTACAGATCGATGGCCTCGTTTGCGGCTCTTTATCATGTGCAACGACTGGCAGACTGACAGACCACACCCTAGGAAAGAGGTTCATGACACCGGTTGCTATGATCTGGACTCGCTAGAGCAAGACATGAGAAAGCTCAAGACTTGTCATTCGCCACCAATTCATCCCCTCCTCAAGACGAAGTTCGGAAGGCTTGCGTGCTCGCATCGTCGAATTCGAGGGAAAATCGTCATCTGTCCGTCTACACCGAACGTCGCCAGAGCATGGATACTTCGGGAAGTGTCACAACGATGTCTGCGCTATAAACAGCAGCTGAGGCCAAAATGTCCAGTAGAACATGCATAGGCTCTGAACAGCACACGTGCTAGGTAAACAATTTCGTCAATTCTCTTCAGATTACTCCATCATATAGCACCTGTCCAAAAGTCCATCATCGTCTTCACGCAGCCTTCCGCATTCACGATGGGCAAATCATGTCCTCCCTGCAAAATCGCCATGTGCAGATTCTCTTCCCCCAGTGCTTCCTTTGCATCTTTGGCTGTCTCGGACGAAGAAATGACGACGTCTTGAAGGCCCAGAATTAACAAGACCTTGCCTTCCACCAAGCCTCTAGCCTCGAGCTGATTCCGCCTCGCTTCGCAGCGCTTCCCCACAATCCGCCATCTCTCGTGACCATCGTGGATGGGTGCATACTTCACGCAAGAAACGAAAGCAGGGATGAAACCTTCGTGTGCCTTGACCTGCCAGGCGACCGCGGTGGCGGGCGATACCTTGGGCCGATCCTCGAAGATGGGCGACATACTGTCCTGCCCATGCGCCCCGTTGTCGTCGGGCAGTTCCTCTGTCGCGGCGTCCGTCACGTCAATCTTTCCCGGCGGCAGAGATCGCATCTTGGGCACATTCGGCTTGACGTCTCCGGCCGCCCGCAGCTTGCTCCCGACCCAGTAATGGACCAGCCAGTCCGGGAGAAGACCGCTATACAGCAGTTTACTGCTCACGCTGACTCGGGTCGACCGCAGCAGTCCCCCCGGCGCCACGAGGACCAAGCTCTCCACGAGATCGGGAAAGTACGACGTGAACGCGGCCGCAATGCCGCCTCCCAGGGAGTATCCCACCAACGTGAACCCGCCCATCCAGTCGAGCTCCGACGACGCCAGCACCGCCAGCATCTGCGCGCTGAAGAGGCTGATGTCCTGCCGGTAGACGCGCGGGTCCGGCGTGTCGGAATACCCCCGGCCGAAGAGGTCGAACAGCATGACGCGACAGCCTCCCCTCCGCATCAGCGCCTTGGCCATGCGCGCGAGCGCGATGCACGGCGTGCTGATGCCGTGGACGAAGAGGACCTTGCGCCCGTTCACGGGGCCCCATTCGTAGACGCGCGCGTTGCCGTAGGGCGTGTCGACGTTGCGGCCGCCCGGCAGCGCGTCGGGGGCATAGGGCACGTCTTCCGTCTCCGCGGCCGTCAGGAATTTCTGCTCCGGTGCCCGTGAGGTCTTGGGCTTGGGGAGGATGCCGGAGTAGGAGGCCGCCGAGACGACGTTGGCAATCAGTCTCGCGGCGAGGTAACCCAGTGCCGGCGCTGTTAGAGCGATGTAGATGTCTCGACGATCTCGAAAGACTGCCGGGTGCATGATGGTGCGGAGAGCCATGTGGTATGTGATCGGACTAGCACTGGCCGCCGTTCATACGCCTTGAAACGACAAAGGTATCGTGCTGTCAGTGGATCAAGACACCGAAGCAACGACAGAGAGGTTTGCAAATCTGGAGATGGAATCGTGAGTATGTCCTCTACTATTAGTCTGGAAAATCGTTCTCGATACTAGCCATTTATCAGAAGCAACGCATGACTATTCTGAAGGACGATAGGATTTGGTGATGAAGTCGAGATCGGCGCCGATATCGATTGTCTGGTCCAATGAGACAAGAGACTAGTCTCTGGATCAGCTCAGACAAGCTGCCAGTCTAGTAAGACATGCAACATCCTGCCCTTTTTGAGCAGAACGCACCCTTTTTTGAATGATGATGAAACAAGAATTTGGTTCGATGCTCCCTCTCGAGCCATACGATGTGAGTGGAGTGACGAGATCCTTCTTCGCCTCTGTGCCGTGATGGCTATAATCTACCAAGTATCTCGGTGTTCCTGACAAGACGACGAGTGGGCATCTCAGAGCTCTTCTCCGTCCCTGCGTTTCAATCCCACCATACCCCTTTGCATCGTAGACTGACCGCACAAACGAAATGTACTGGGGTATCTTGGAGTATGTCGTACAAAACAAAAGCAAAGCAAAGCAACAAAGCAATAATCAACGTAGTCGGATTCTGTACAGCACGCGCGATTCAATGTAGTACAATCTTTTCGAGAACAGTCCTTGATCGTTGTGACAGCTGCCAGCGCTGCGATGGACTTTCAGCAATTGATTCTTGCTGTGAGATCCTGCAGACTTCAGGCTCCCTGTCGCCCTCCAGTGACGTCGTGGTTTGAGCCGCAGCCTAGGTAGAGCACTGCTTGCTTTTGAGGATAGGCCTTGCTAAAAGCCCCTCGAAAGCAACTCGGGCGGTCGTCCGGAGTCTCCGAGAGGATTTGTGTGTGGAGGACGGGCTGAGACATTGAGAAGTGGCTTATCAACCTCTATCCCGCTGTCTCGATCTCCAGAAACCTCGCTGTCCTCGGTCCGTCGACCAAGACCAGACCATGTGTTGAGCAACTCCCGAGCATGTTGCATGCCTTCGTGCTCCCCGTTGTCCTCGACTTCAATCTCTTCATCTTCGTGGCCGGTTAGGATTCGACCACCCAGCTTCACGTCAGAAACACGAACATGATACTCGAGGGCTCTTCTGCCATCTCGTATCATCTCCTCTGTGGCATACATGCAACGCTTGATACTCTGATTCATCGCCTGGCTCTGTGTTAGGAGCTCCTTGTGTCGGTCGAGATCCACCCTCAGACGTCGCTCGTCTTTAGCAAGGCGATCTTGCTCCCTGTTGGCTTGTGCACCAGGAGACAATGGCTCACCACCGCTCATCAGGCTGGCATCTTCTTCAGATTCGCTGAGATCCTCTTCTGCCATCCCAGAGGCTCTATCGAAAGGATATTGGCTGTCATCGTCCGCATCGTCTTCGCTCGGAGTACTCAGCCCGTCTGACGTTCGTCCGGAGAGCTCGCTAGTAGCCATCGAGAAACGTCCTGCGCGTGAGAGGCGTCGGAAGCGCTTTAGCTCCGACTTCTGCCTCTTCACCTCGCGCTCCAGACTAGAATTGATGGCTAGTAAGGAGCTATTCGAGATCTCCAAGTCCAGCACCTTTCGTTCACGTCTGGCATCTGCTGCAAGCTCCGCTGCATTCTTCGTAGGACTGAGTATTGGCTGGCTTGGCGAACTCATAGCTGCTGGTGATGCCAGTGATGTGTCAATGGAAGGCAAGCCCGCTGGTGGACTGCTAACATGAGGAACAGGTAGAGCTTTGATCTCGTGTGTGAGAGGTGATGTCGAAGCGCCTGCATCGGCGGCAGTGGCAGATCGCCGTCTGGACTGCTGGAAGTCCCCCGAGTCGATAGAGGACAGGCTTGGAGATTTCTTATGTGACAGCCCGAAGCTTGTGCGGCGAGGCTCTTCCTCACGGGGAGAAACTGCTGGAGATGGCGTCGGTCGCATTCCGAGAATTTGTGACGCTCCCTTGCGATATGACAAATGCATATTCTCTTTGCTGGGCGAAGGTGATCGATACGGGCCATGGTTGGGAACAGCTGATGCAAAGTACGGCGAGCCTACCGCAGTCGGCGCAAAGGATGGCGATAACGCAGACGGACTTCTGGAAGGATTATTGTTTGATTCTGGACGGATCCAGCGCCCGGTGGACCGCTGCTCGGAGACGGCGGATAGGACTGGCGAGGGTGCTTTGGGCGGCGAGATAGTCGGCTTATCCTGTCTACCATCTGCGTAAAAGAATGAGGCGCTCTTCTTTGGCTCCGGCCGTTTTGGCGCAGGCTCTTGCCTTCGGACGTCGCTGGCATGAAAGAAGCGACTGTCGATGCTATCATTCTGTCCAGACTGCCCCAGTTCGACAAGACCTGGCGATCGCACCAGAGGTGGTGATCTGGATGCAGTCCCTCCCACCATGCTCTTTGGCCTTGGCTCGCGCGGCTTCCCGGCTGTCATGTTGCTGGAAGCTAGACTGAATCCACTCACAGCACTGCTCCTACCAGACATGGCATCGGCAGGGCCCAGAGAACTCTTCGACTTCGAATCGCTAGGCGGATCATCCTGTGACGGGGAGCTCTGTGCGCTCTCCACCCGCGTCTTCCTGGTAGCAGAGCGAGGCGTGACGGTCGACGCAGTCGCTAGGTCCCGCCCCAGCGTCTCATCTTGTGCTCTGACTCTTGGTGACACTGCGGGAGTCCTGTTGGCTGGCAGTCTGGGCGCGGCGGGCCTCGCAACGGGCGTGGACGCAGAGGGAGCAGAGGCATTGGGAGCTGCAACGCGCGGCGTGAGCGGAGTTCTTGCTGCAGTTCTGGTCGAGGCAAGGGAGGGTTTTAGCGGGCGAGAATTGCGGTCGGACGACATGCCGCAAGGTCGACGAGCTCAACGACGCCGGGTGTGCATCTGAGCGACGTTGCGCGAACCACGAAGCTTGTACAGATGGTGTGCCGTGTGAACTGCTGTGCGGGTCTCCTTGCACCAAGCCCCAAGATTCACACTTCACCGCCGTTCGTTACACAAACCGACCCGAGCATGTGAACGTCACCCTGCGAATATATCTCCCGATGCTATTCCGATGGCGAGCCTGATGCGATGCGCTGGCCGTGTGGATCGTCGCTGCGGTCGTCGCCGTCTTTTGGCAGTGTCGACTTTCGTTCCGAGCGCGGAAATGACAATGACAGGAAACCGGATTGGAGGAGTCGATTGTTATGGCGGGACACGAGCGCAGTGAGCCCTGTAAACACCGTGTGAGCTAACGTTCAGTCTGGAGCAGGGATGCGGCTTGCGCGTGGTCGGCTCGGCTGCGAGTCACGTGACTACGCGATCATCAACGACGCCATCGCACGCACGCCTCAGACACGTCTCCCACCCTTCGTCATCACTTCACCCTCCTCCTCCCCGGAACCGCCGTATCATCCCCGACCATGCGACTGCGACGATGACCGAAGCAAAGGCAGAGCGGGTACATGAGATTACGGACTCTTCCTCTGATGCTCTCAACGCGACTGTTGCCGCCGACATCACCAATGCCCCGCCCGCATCCTCCCAACATCATTCCTTGAAGTATCATCTGCTAGGCCCTTCGCTCACCAAGTCTGGCCAGGATGGCGTCGACCAGAAAAGGGTCTCCGAGATCATATACAATGCTTCGAAGGGTTCGAAGTACTTCACGAATGAGGAGGCCAAGGACAAGAATCTCACAGTCAAGATCAACCGTATCCTGGCCAAGAAGCGTGAGCTAGAGCGCATAGAGGCTCAAGGCGGTCTCAAGAATGACATGAAGAAGGCGGACGACTACATTACGCAGCTAGAATCCAGTCGCGACCTCAGCCAGTACATCATACACTGCGATTGCGACGCCTTCTACGCAGCGGTGGAAGAGCTTGACCGGCCTGAGCTCAAGGAGCTGCCTTTTGCCGTAGGAATGGGCGTTCTGACGACATGCAACTACATCGCACGAAGATTCGGTTGTAGATCGGGAATGGCTGGATTTGTTGCGGATAAGCTATGTCCAGACCTCATCCATCTACCTCTTAACTTCGATAAATACACCGCCAAAGCCAAGGAAGTTCGCGCTGTGCTCGCTCAATATGATCCTCGATTTGAAAGCAGCTCCATCGACGAGGCCTATCTCAATATAACTCAATACTGTCTGGATCATGGTATGAGCCCGGAAGATGCAGTGAGTCAGATGCGCGAACAGGTGTTCCGCGAGACCAAAATTACAATATCCGCGGGCATTGCAGCAAATGCGAAGCTAGCAAAGATTTGCAGCAATAAGAACAAGCCGAATGGCCAGTTCAGATTGCCGTCCCAGAGATCGACCATCTTGCAATTCATGCGGGATTTGCCTACCCGTAAAGTCAATGGCATTGGTCGGGTGCTCGAGCGCGAGCTTGATGCGATTGGCGTCAAAACTTGCGGTGATATCTATCCCCAGCGTCACTACTTAAATCGTCTTTTCGGGGACAAGGCTTTCGAGTTCCTCATGGGCGTATATCTTGGCCTAGGCCGCACTGACGTTCGACCGGCAGAGGAGTTCGAGCGCAAGAGCGTAGGTACGGAGAGTACGTTTCATGACATGTCTGATCCCAAGGAACTTCGAGACAAACTGCGCCGGACCGCTGAAGAGCTGGAGAAGGACTTACAGAGGACCGAATTCAAGGGACGCTGCCTGTGCCTCAAGATTAAGTTGCACACGTACGAGGTTTACACGCGACAGGTGCAGCCCCCTAAAGCTGTCGGTGCCGCACAAGACCTGTACCACTTCGGTTTAGGCATGTTGCAAAAGCTGGAGAAAGAGATTCCTGGCATGAAACTTAGGCTGATGGGATTACGGTGCACACATCTCGTGTCAACGAAGAAGGGTGATGTGGATTTCTTCGGCCGAGCACGCCCACGTTCCCAGTCTCAACCCGTCGCATCAAACAGAGGCGACGATAATCCCGCACAAGTTGAATTGGATGAAGAAGGTTGGCAGAAATGGCCCGATGCCGAGTTTGAGGATGCCGCTCGGCAAGAAAGGGAAGATGAAATGGCAGAGCTGGAACATCTTTCACAAGAATACTCCGAAAAGCAGAAGCCATCGAATGATATCACATACGATCCTGATGGCGAACCACAGGATTACCGCAGATACGGCAATGGGTTTGCTTGGCGCTCGGTCCTTGAAGAAGAAGCGCGCATAGCGGAACAGACGAGCCCGCCGCGCAAGCCTCCCGAACAGTGGAATTGTCCCATCTGCTCAGTACCTCAGCCGGCAGACGAGAAGTGTTTCAACGAGCATATTGACGGCTGTCTATCGAGGCAGACAATCAAGGAAATCGTAAAGGAACCAACTCCAGCACAAATGATGCCACAAGGTCAGGCACACTCCAGCACCTCGAAGCGGAAACGAAGTAGGCCACGGGATGACGGCGAAAAGCGACTCAAGAAATCTTTCTTCACATGACACGCTTGTACGCTGGTATAGAGCATTCAAGGAGATTCAGATTCGGTCAGCATTATCGCATTGCTCCCACCTGAGGCACACAGCCCCAGGGGGACAAGACCGTCTCGAGAAGAAACGAGCCTCACCCATTTGTTTACAGCCTTGCAATAAAGCCGCTTCTGTCCATCTGTTCATGTTGCATCAGCATCAACTTCACCGTCATCCCAGAAAAAAGACTCACCTTCACCAGATACTCCTTGTTGATATCGCGGACCTTGGTCGTTCCGGCCAACGCCATACATAATTTGATTTCGTCTGTGAACAGCTTCAAGGCTAGCTCCACACCTGCTTGCCCGCGGTATGCCAGACCCCATAGCACCGGCCTTCCGATCCAGACGAAATCCGCGCCTAGAGCTAATGCCTTGAACACATCCGTCCCATGCCGGATGCCGCCATCGACGTGTATTGGAATCTTCCCGCCAACCGCTTCCACAATCTCCGGAAGCGCGTCGATAGTTGCAAGGGCACCGTTAAGCTGCCTACCGCCATGGTTGGAAACCACGATTCCATCGCAGCCGTGGTGAAGTGCCAAGATAGCGTCCTCGGATGTTGCGATGCCCTTTACCCAGACTTGCATTTCCGGCTGGCACTCCTTCTTCAGCCAGTCAATGTCGCTCTCCCAAGACAATGTGGGATTCGCAGCGTGGGTATGAAAGGTTACTGGACCGGTAGGTTGTACTCTCTTTTCGCCATCGTGGTACCCGGCCTGACTTGGCTTTCTCTCAAGCTTCGGTCTGCTGCTACCCTCCTGCATAGCTGAATCCTGCTCCTCTGCAAAATTCGCAATCTGAAAATGAGGCGGCAGCTTGAACTGGTTTCGGATTTCGAGATTCCTTCTTCCGAGGAATGGTGTGTCGACCGTGAGGAATACAGCCTTGAACCCGGCCTTTTTCGCACGGTGTATAATTTTCCGGCTATGTTCCTTCTCTTCGAAGAGATAGAGCTGCAAGACATTCGCGTTGTCTCCGCTTGCCTCTGCAACCTCTTCCAGCGTTTTGGTCGCGAAGCTAGAAAGACCCATCGCTACCTTTGCCTTCTCGCAAGCTCTTGCTGTACCTAGTTCACCATCCGAATGCGCGAGACATTGCATCGCTGTGGGAGCCACCCCCATTGGCACACTGTTTCGCTGACCAAAAATCTCGACGCCCGTGTCAACGGCAGAGACATCTCGTAGAACTCTCGGGCGGATGCGATATTTCTCGTAAGCGGTGGTATTCTCTCTCAATGTCGAACCAGAGTCTGCGCCTTCATTGTAGTAGTCTCGTGTCTGCTTATCCATGCGGTCGTATGCATGGTGCTCGAGCTCTTCGATTGTCAGACAGTTCAGGTCGTGATCCCCTTGTCCCGCCATGGTCGTTGTAGGAGGCCCAGATTGTTCACGGAGATGTGGATCGAGTGATACGAGATGGATAAGAAGAACAGAGAGCTGTAGGTATGTGCACAATCAGACAAAACAACATACGAGAGCAACAACAATCCATGACATCTTCAACGTCGGCTGCGGGTTAACCTAGGTACACAAGTACACTCTAGTACTATTCGAGTACTTTTCGTTCATGGTCCTAGAGATCCCCGCACTACTACTGTGCGCATGCACAAGTACAAGTGGTTCGAGTCTCCGAATTCCGCGGAGATCAGATAGTCCCCATCATCGCCTATCGCGATGTGATCAACGATCAGTCTGATACTCCTAGACTGACGATGATGGAGGCTTGTCGTTGGTGACTGTACTGTCTGATACATGGCATGCCGTCTCGTGTGCTTCTTCGTCGGTCAGCCCAAAAGAAAGTTTGGACGACGTCATCGAGGGGTAGCGGCTCGTGCTCGTGCGCTAGTGGATGGTCTGTGCCGCTCAGGGTAGTAGTGGGTGGATTCATTTCGACCTGAAAATAATAAACGGAAATACGGTGCTGGGACATTTGTGCCCAGCTTTTCTATAACACTCTACCCTATCACGCGGAGGAAGCAAGCCTGTTTCCGGCGTGACATATTTCGTTCCCTCATGGACAAAAAATATTGCTCTACCCTACGTAGACCTACGGCATTCTAGCAGCCGTCAAGAATTCCTAACCTTGCTTGGAATATGGGAGCTCTGTCCGGCAGCCGCATAAGACTTGTTGGCCAAAGAGGATGAATGGCAGCTGAGCAATGCCCGCATCGTCGCGTCCTGAAGTGGATGTGAGAGGCCGAGCGAGGGTACGCATTCATTTGCATCTTTTGTTCATCCAGCCAGTAGACACAGGTTCCATCTCGTCGAATTCTGTATTTGATTTGAGGCCGCAAAGGTTGCTACCAGCCTGATCTTTCCTAGTGTCGCTGGAACTATTAGTGGGAGACGAGGTGATGTCGGGAAAAGGAAAAGCCGCGCCGTCCCCGCTGTTGACCTGGCAACGAGCTTTGTTGGCACATGACGCGTGAGCTCAGACTTGACAACTTCGGTTGTACAACTACCTATCTCTATCTCCCAAACACTTCACAGCATGGTATCGACTCGAAGAGGAGCCTGCACTTCGGGCCCAGATGACCGTGAGGCGATCAAGGAAAAGCCAGTCCGCAAGTACGTGTTGAGTATAAAGACAGAGCAGATTCAGGAGTGCTGACCTAGTGCACAGGGCGGCAGCGAAACCACAGACCGCTCCTGCGAAACCAAAGCCCACCCGTGCGAAGAAGATCGAGCCAGATCCAGCTGCAGATGAGATAGACGAGCTACAAGAGGAGGCGCCGGCGCCCACCGCGCGAAGCACACGAAGAGCTGGTACTACAACAACAACAAAAACAACTCAGGCCGCTCCAAAGGCGGCGGCCCCTAAGACAACAAACACCGCCACAACGCGTACTACGAAGGCGAAAACTGTTGCTGAGACACCGAAAACGGCGGCACAGAAAGCTAGGGAGGGCAAGGCAGCCGTAGCACCGGCACCGCGCGCCACACGAGCAACACGTGCCACGGAAGATAAAGCGCCACCTCTGTCGCCTAAGAAAGTCACTCAAGTGTCCGTGAAATCGTCTAGAACCAATCATGCGGCATCTGGCACCGCTGAGACCAAGAAAGGTCCGCAAAAGACTGTCAATCCTCGAGGAAGGCCGAGAGCGAAGAGAAACGTTTCCGACGAGAATGCAGGCATTCCGGACCTCAAACCAACGGAGGACGACGATGACAATATCAGAGTTACGCAACCTCGAAAGCGGAGCAGGAGGCCGACTCCCGCCGCCTCCAAGCACCGCTCGCCAGCTTCTGGTGGGCCGTCAGCGCTGGAAGAAGCTATTCTTCCAGATGTGCACGACGTGCCGGAGAAGCGCGAGGAAACTACTCCAACCAAAGCATCGGATTCTGAACCCGAGGACGAGTCAAGAGAGGCATCAGGAGATGAGCTCATGGGTGCCAAAACACCGATGAAGCGTAACAGTCCCGAGAAGAGCGCATGCCACGCGTCGACACTGAAGAGCGCCAAAGCTATGGATCAGGACGTCCCTATGAAAACGCCAGTGAGGCGATTTGCGATTCTCGGAACGCAGAGAGGTACCCCACAGACCCAGAAGCCCTACTGCAAGCCCACCATACCAATGTCAGAGGTCCGACCCATGACCGTGTCTCGAGCCCGTGAGCAGGCCATGGTCTTCCCCAAGCTGCAGCCATTCACTATCGTCAAAAGTGGCAAGAACGCTGTTGACTCGCTGGCTGGTAATGTGGTGCCTGATTCTGGGATGCATGAAGAGCCGGCGCCTGTCGAATCTTCCCCAGCTCATGAGAGCGACATAGTCGCTAATGAAGATGCTTCGCTGGAGGACATCGATCCCGAAGAGACGATTGTGATTGAAGAGGTAGAGAAGAGCGAAAGCCCATCGGAAGCTGACAACAGCGTTGAAACGGCTCCTAAAACGCCAAAGCCCGAGACAGTGGTGTGGGAGAATGTCACCATTCCATTCGACTTCGAAGCCACTCCTCTCCGGTTGCCAGAAACGATTCCATCTGGCACACCTGCTATCGAATCCGGGCCACGAGAATCTATGGACGCCTCCGTACATCTCAGCGAATTCATCGACGTCAACTCGCTATCGGAGGAACCGAAAGAAGATGACGCCGAGGAAGATTCTCACGCATCTCAACATGAAGGAGCTGCTCCATACCCTTCGCGAGACTCTCATTCCCCTGAGACGACCTTGCCGGTTGAGGGTGTTTTCGAGGAGGCCGAGGAGCCGGAAGATGATGGCACCAAAGCAGATTCCCATTCATCCCAGCTTCAGAAAGCAGTTCCATGCCCTGCGCAAGACTCGCATCCTTCCGAGACGACCTTGTCCGCTGAGGATATTGTCGAGGAAGTCGGCACACCACGTTATGCTCGGCCCACGATTGCATCTCGACGTAAATCTCTGCCAGCACCTGTAGATCGTGTTGCTCTTAACGGAGAATATAGACGGAAGACCGAAGGCATGAGTCTCATTGCTTCGCAGGGAATGCAAACACCTGAGAAGAAGAGATTGTTCCTGTCGACTCCGGTCTCAAAGCAAGCTAGCACGCCAAGCACAAGCGGTCCATCACCACAATGCAAGACGCCGGCAACGAGTGCGCCAGAAGTGAAAGACCATCACGCCGAGATATCCGAGATAATGACGCCCAGTGCGGCACCGCCGGCGACGAAAGAGCGATTTCCAGGTCTGCCTTCACGGGGAACCTATGAGGATCACTCTGTTCCCTCGGACGTTGAGATGGAAGAGGAATACGAGACAATTCAGCCTGTCGAGGAGCGCTTTCCCGGCCTGCCCTCTCGAGAGACATACGAAGAACTTCCTATTACCTTGGATGAGTCCATCCCGACGAAGGAAGAACAAGGACCATCAACGCCGCAGCAACCTGCCGAGGACCGCTTCCCTGGTCTACCCTCTCGTCAGACATATGAAGAGCTCTCGAATGTCGTAGATGGTGATGCGCACGCGGAGTCGAAGGAACTACCAGCAACGCCCCTACAGACTGAGCGCTACCCAGGGCTACCGTCAAAGAGGACTTACGAGGAGCACGCAAATACAGCAATGCCGCAGACACGCTTCAGAACACCCCCTCAACTTTCGGCCGCAAAGCGACCAGCAACGGCGCAGAAGCCTGCCTCTTTGCGCAAGGTAGCACTGAAGGCTTCGACGCCCTTGAAATCGCAGACACCGCTGAAGCCCGTGATGACACCCGGCATGGAACCCATGACACCTCACCCAGCGGCGCCGTTGCGCGGAGTCGTAGCTCTAGTCGAGGTCTTCACTAGTGATGGCGGAAACGCCACGCCCGCTTTCACGGTCTTGTTACAGCGATTGGGAGCCAGGACGACCAAGAACTTCAGCGAGCGTGTGACACATGTCGTATTCAAGGAAGGATCGCCGACCACCCTGCAACGGCTCCGTCTGCACAACAAGCAGGTCGCCGAGACGGGCATGGGAACCGAGATATTCTGCGTGAACAGTCGCTGGGTGAATGACTGCGAGAGCGAGGGCCAGAGGATGGACGAGCACGACGAGGAATACGCCGTGGACATTGAAGAGGTGCCGCGGGCCGGCAAGCGTCGCAGAAAGAGTATGGAACCGTCGACTCTGCTGAATGTCGGCGGAAACGTCGTTCGAGATCATCGTAGGGGTAGCCTTGGCCGGCCCTCTCTGCTGGGACGGACGCCCCTGAAGTTGGACTCCCCTCCACCAGAGGCGCAGATTTCCACTCCGGTCGCCGATGAGCACGACAAGGAAAATCTCGGCGGCGGCGGCGACGGCGACGGCGAGGATTCCCCCGCCACGCCGGCGTACCTGGCCGCTCCGGATTCGTTGATACAGCAGACGGCGCCCATGAATCGGGTGAAGAAGCTGGACTGGAAAGGTGGCGACGTGAAGAAGAATCGCAGACTCACTTATTGGGATGGAGGTGCTTTTTGATTTTGATTTTTTCTTCTTGTCGTGTTTGATATCGTTGCCGGTTTTGGGGGGGGGATGACTGGGAAGACTGTCCAGTCAAGTCCAGTCAAGACTGACAAAATCGTCCTTTCGTTTCGTTGGTCTCGTATTTGCCTGTGTAGCCGGCCGTGTACATAGATTACCTTGTCGTACAGATTGTGTTGATACTGCTTGTCCCTCTCTCTTCTCTCTCTCTCTCTCTCTCAAAAGAAAGCTGGAGCCTGTTTGTTGGTTTGTTGGTTCGCTTGTTCGCGCTCCTTTTCGCTCAAATGTCCAACTCGGACAGAGCATCATTGGGTCAGTGAGTGTTGTCCAAGCCGACGCGCTCGACATACGGCAGTAGTACGGGTTCTTCATGGCCTTTCAGTGCTTTCAGTGGAGCATCGTGTATGACACTGCCTGCTATGGAGATGCCCACATGAAGCAAGTGACACATAATTGGACGTCTGTGGATGATGATGCTTCAGCGGTAGCCAACATAAAGGTCTTCTTCCTTCTCCCAGTATCTGTAGTCGTTCGAGCTGTCGTAGATACCTAGGTGCAAAACACACGGGCCATCCTCTACCTACCAATCATCTTCACAGGGTGGTATATCTCAAGGGAAAATGGTATCCATCTCGTCCCCCCTCTACAGCTTGGCACTCCCGGAACTGATCTTCTCCCAGTCACCTTTGTCAAATCTCACGTACTTCTCCGACCCCTGCGGCATCCAGAAGAGGACATCATCGCCGACCTTGCTGGGGTCCACACCTTCATTTCTCAATGCAACCTTTTGATGCTTCATCGTACCCGTGACCTCGAGCTCTTTGCTGATTCTCAGGAACAGCGGGACCGCGTAGCGAGGTAACCGCCTCTTCACGTGTGAAGCGAGCTCGGCACCCAGGTTTCCATCCAGAGATTGGCCTTCAGTCAGTCCGATGGCAGCGCAACCTGCTCTGCCATCGTGATTGGGCAGCTGCACTCCGTACACGTTTGCTTCCATGAGAGCAGCATGAGAGCCCAATGCTTCCGAGACTTCAGCAGTACTGACGTTCTCTCCTTTCCATCTGAACGTGTCCCCAATGCGGTCTACGAACCACACGCGACCGTCATCATCGCGTTTTTGCAGGTCTCCACTCCTGTAGTATGCATCTCCTTTCTTGAAGACATCGCGGATGATTTTGCTAGCCGAGGCTTTGTCATTGCCGTAGTATCCCTGGAACTTTTCACTGATGTTGGCTGGATCGAGCCAGTAGATGAGCTCTCCGGGTTCATCGGTGGGTGCCTTCTCACAGAATGAGGTCTTGGGGTTTCGGTAAGGAAGATCTGTCTCATGATCGTGCCTCACAAGCACCTGGTTTCCGCCGAACAGTATCCGGTTGATCAGACCGGTCTTACCAATGGCACCCCGGTAAAAGTCATTATTGCTGTAGACAAAAGAGGCGCCCGGGGCCTCGGTTGCACCGTAGAACTCGCAAATGGCTGGGATATTGAAGCGATCTTTGAACTTCTGCCAGACGTCGGGTCGCATGCCGTTGCCAAAGGCCAAGCGGACGTTGTGCGCACGGTCATAGGGAGAGGGAGGACTGGTCACCAAGTATCTGCACATCTCACCAATGTACTGTATGACGGTAGCCTTGGTTTCAGCTACCAGCTGCATCTGCGTGCGTGGTGAGAACTTGGGTGCGAGGACAATGGCACAGGCTGGCCCAAGCGCCTGACACACTCCGAGGATCGAGGCTGAAGTATGGTAGAGTGGCATTGCTGTATAATATCGATCCGTGGCCTTGAGCTGCAACATGCGAGGAAAGAAGAAGACGCCAGACAGAGGTTTCGTCCACGGGACATTGGCAGCCTTTGGAAGTCCCGTGGTGCCGCTTGTGTAGATCAGCATGCAAGGACTGGCGGATACAGCACCGGATCTCTCCTGATCCGGAGCTCTGTAGGGGCTCATGGCCTCGATTCTTGCCTGGACATCCGCCTCCAATATGACCGTCTCGACGGCGCGGCCCTTTTGGTCCGGGGCAAACTGTGTCCTGGCCTCATCGGTAAGGGCGTCGCTCAGCTCGGGATCGAGGATGAGCAGACGAGTGGTGGAGACCTTGACGCAGTGGATGAAGGCGTTGTCGCGGAGGTTGCTATTGAGGAAGGCGGGCATGGCTCCCAGAGACCACAGGGCAAACCAGAGCCAGATGAACTCGGGCTTGTTCTTGATGTCCATTGCGATGATCTCATTCTTCTTGACTCCTTGCTCCTCTTTCAACCAGCGGGCATACCGAAGAACGATGTCGTAGGCCTCGGCGAAAGTCCATTGGGTGCGTGCGTGGGGTCGCTGATCGTCTCGGGGCACGACCAAGAAGACATTGTGTGCGGTCTTTGGGGATTCGGCGAGCTCTTGGAAGGCGTAGAAGCTGTTGACGCGATCCTGCTTCTCGAGGCGGGTCTGGTAGGCCTGGAAGCGGAGGGCCTGGGTGATGGCCCAGAGGTCCGAGGTCACGAGGTACTTTGCATCGAGATAGGCGAGGCCAGCACCAGCGGCGGCGGCGGCAGCGGGCAGATTCTTGGACAGCGGCCAGCCGATGAGGCCCCAAGGGTGAGGGATGACATTGGGTGGCATCCTGAGGTGCTGGGACAAGGCAAGACCTAGACCTGCTGGGCAGGAGCTGCTGGGGGAGAGCTGCTAGGCAAGGCAAGGCAATACCTGGACCTGCTAGGCAAGAGCGGCTGGGTCGGAGAGGCAGGCAGTGACAGGCAGTGACAGGCCTGTGACAGGGTAAGGTAGTTCGATCAGGAAGGACCACAGACCGCACCTTCCAAGAGACAGAGTAGTAGTATACCAACTACATCCTCGATGGCTCCTGCTGCTGCTGCTGCTGTCCAACGTACCTGCCCTACGAAAGCAACCCAAATTCTACAGGGCCGCCGAGGTCGCCGAGGCAGCTGCCCTGCCGCCAATCACGGCTCGCCGGCACCTTCCTTCTCCTCGCCGACGGCCCCTCATGCTCCCCTCCCCCTCTACAACCTTTCGGATGAGGCCAAATCGACGGTTATTGTATTCAAGAATATATAATGCCTTCATCCACTTCCACCTCCCCCTCCCCTCCCCTCCATTCCGGCAAGGTCGCTGACTCTCGGCGGTGGTGAGGCTCTCGCAATGCTTCTCATTCCCTGTCGTTCATGTAGCTCCCGCTATCAGTGCCTATCTTGCCCACCTACAAGGTAGGTATCCAAGAGCTGCAATGGAATGCCTCCATCTGCCTCTTCTGCTTTTTCACCTTCCACTTCTCTTGAACAACTCATCTTCCCAATTGTATGTACCATGGACTGGAAATCCATCGCTTCGTCCCGACAAGAACATCGTTCCAACACCATCGATGCCGTGCACCCAGCAGTACCCAGAGTGTCAAAGCACCTGCCACGGAATGTGACCGCTATCCCCAAGCAGCTTCTGCCTCAACATGTCATTGAGATCACGGAGCTGCCACCCGAGAAGCTGCTGGGAGACCTTGCCACTGGGAAAATATCCTCCGAGAAGGTTACCCGGGCATTCCTCCAACGCGCTGGTCTGGCGTCAAAGCTCACCAACTGCGTCACCGAACTCTTGCCCGACAGAGCCATTGCGCGCGCAAAGCACCTCGACGAGTACTTGTCGAGGCATGGCAAGCCGACGGGCCCCCTCCATGGATTACCAATCAGTGTCAAGGAGCATGTGGCCATGAAAGGCCTCGATCTCAACGCTGGCTTCGTAGCTTGGGTGGGGCGGATAGCAGAAGACGATGCCCTGATCTTGAAGCTGCTGTGGCAAGCTGGAGCAGTCTTCCACGCGAGGACCACAGAACCACAGACCTTGATGCACCTCGAGACTTCCAACAACATCTACGGCGTGACGGTCAATCCGTACAACACCGACCTCACTTCGGGCGGGAGCAGCGGCGGAGAAGGCGCTCTGCTCGGCCTCAAGGGCAGCCCTCTCGGGATCGGCACAGATATCGGTGGTTCGATCCGGAGTCCTGCCGCCAACAATGGCGTATTTGGGCTGCGGCCAACGACCCACCGTCTCCCAGTGGGTGGCCTAGCAGCCACGATGCATGGACAAGAGCACATCGTGCCTGTCATTGGGCCATTGAGCCAGAGCCTCGAGGGCGTCAAAGTCTTCATGAAGGCCTTGATTGACCAGAAACCGTGGCTCTATGAACCATCGCTGCTCCCATTCCCGTGGCAAGCATCACCGGATTATACGCTGTTGCGTAGAGGAGCCGACGGGAGACGCAAGCTCCGGATCGGTGTACTGGCTGACGATGGAATCGTGAGACCGCATCCCCCAATCCTGCGAGGCATCAACACCCTCTCGCAACGACTCCAGTCCAATCCTGACATCGAAGTCGTCGACTTCCCGCCATACAAGCATGACGAAGCGTGGAAGATCGCCTCGACCCTCTACTTCGCAGACGGTGGCAGTGAAGAAGCAGAAGCTATCGAAGCCTCGGGCGAGCCCTGGCGTCCGCTGTCCAAGTTCATTCTAAAGGAGAATCCGAGCGTCAAGGCGTTGACAGTCCCGGAGACGTGGGAAATGACCGGCGAGCGGGATGCATATCGCGAAGCGTATGCCAGGTATTGGAATAGCATCAATACCGGTCTTCCCGGTCCCGACTCTGGCGTCCCCTTGGCGGTGGATGCAGCAGCTGCCGTGAGCGACAAGATGGTCGACGTGATCCTCACACCCGTCGGTCCAGGCTGTGCACCACTGCTGGATACGGCCCGGTATTGGAACTATGCATCACAATGGAATCTGCTGGATTATCCGGCGCTCGTATTCCCGACAGGGCTGTATTGTGGGCCGGAGGATGGCGCGGAGAGAGAATATACTCCGCGGAACGAACGGGATGCGTACAACTACAATCTCTGTAAGTGATGCATCACTCTCGACTTGGCAGTCTCCAATGCAATGCAATGCAGACAGATCGCTGACGAATGCGTTTTTCATACAGACGAACCGGAGAAGTACCGGGATGCTCCCATTTCATTGCAGCTGGTCGGACGGCGCTACGAAGATGAAAAGCTCATCGAAGCTCTGGAGATGATTCTCGAGACTTACAAGACGCCTGTGTCCTCTACCAGCTCCAAGCTTTAGCCTCTTTTTAGGTGGGAAAACTCAGCCATCCTTCCATGCGTCCCCTTCTTGTTGTTGTTGTTGGGGGCACCTCCCTCACCTTAGTAATCGTTCGATGCCATCGCGCGCTGGCTATCCGCCACCAAGAAGGCCAGCTCCAACGCTTGCTTCTCATTCAGTCGCGGGTCACAGTACGTGTGATAGGCCTGGCTCAGATCCTTATCCTGCAAACCCTCACTGCCCCCCGTGCACTCCGTGACCGCATCGCCGGTGAGTTCCAGGTGGACGCCGCCCAGGTAAGACCCGCATTCGTGATGGATGCGCAGAGCGGCGGAGAGTTCATCGAAGATGTGCTGGAACGAGCGAGTCTTTGTCCCGTCTTCCGTGGAACGGGTGTTCCCGTGCATGGGATCGCATTGCCAGACGACCGTGTGACCCGTCTTGCGCACGGCTTCGATGTGCTTGGGCAGGAGAGGGGTGATTTTGTCTTTTCCGTAGCGGTGGATGAGCGTTACCTTGCCGATTTCCTTTCGCGGATTGACCAGGTCGAGGAGGACTGCGAGGTCCTCTTCGGTGGTCGTGGGCCCGACCTTGATGCCGATCGGGTTCTCCACGCCTCGGGCGTATTCGATGTGCGCGTGGTCGACTTGGCGCGTGCGGTCTCCTATCCAGATGAAGTGTGCGCTTGTGTTGTAGTAGCCGGCCTCCTCTGCTTGAGTGTGAGCTTGATGGGAGACGGCTGCATCTGGATGGTGGAGGTCTGAAAGGAGAGGCGCATCGCGGTTCTTCGGATGCCTCAGCTTCCTCGTCAGGCCTTCTTCGTAGGCGAGCAGGAGTGCTTCATGGCTCGTGAACAGATCGACGCTCTGCAGCTGGCTCGCGGTATCCGCCCCGACCGTCTTCATGAAGCGCAAGCTCGCGTGGATACTCTCCACAATGGCCGTGTACTTGGACAGCAGCTGGGGGTCCTGCACATGGCCCAGGCCCCAGTCCAGCGGACTATGCAGGTCCGCAATCCCGGAAGCCAGCTGCGCACGCACGTAGTTCAGCGTCGCCGCGGAGTGGAAGTACGCCTGCACGAGACGGTCGGGATCGAGTTGACGGTCGTCCGGCTGGTAGCTGTTCAGGATATCGCCTCGGTAGCTGGGAATCTCCTCGCCGTCGACCATTTCCGTCGGCTTGCTTCGGGGCTTGGCATATTGGCCGGCCATGCGCGCGATCCGCACCAAGGGCTTATTGCCGCCCCAGATGAGAACGAGGGACATCTGGAGCAGGAGGCGGATCTTGGAGTCGATCTTCTCATCGTGGCAGTATTCGAAAAGTTCGGCGCAGTCGCCTCCCTGGAGCAGGAAGGCGTCTCCCAGCGCCACGTTCTTCAGCGCTCGCCGGAGTGTCCAGATCTCGGTCGGCGTGACGAGCGGCGGCACATGTTGGAGTTTGGTGATGGCTTTCTGCACCCGATGGTCGTCTCCGTATGCGACCGCCTGGGCAATCGGCTTTTCTCTCCACGACGCAGGCGTCCAGTCGCCGGCATTCCTGGTGGGCAGTCCATTGGAAGCCATCTTGAACTTCTTCGGGTCGTTGTGGTCTGTCCGTTTATCGTCAGTAGACTTATTAGCAGTACCGTCACACCACGGAATGCATGCTCCGATCTGCTCTTCGAAGTCTTGCGAGCAGATCTGTTTCGGTGCGTTGATGTTCGTAGCTATTGAACACTGGATGCAGCAATATGTTTTTGGAAGCATTGCATTCGATTGGCCCTCCTGCACTGGAGAGCTCCGACCCGACACCTCCGAGCTTTTTCCATCCGCACTTGACTTCGTTGCATGCATCCCTTCCAAATCGCGCGCAATCGAGACAACAACCCCCCAGTACACCCATCGCGTAAAGTAGAACAATGGCCGAAGAACCCCAACCCTCGAACATCCAGGAAGGCGCCGACCTGGAGCCCGTCCCCGCCAACGCCGAAGACCGCAAAGCCGCCCAGGCCCTGTCCTCGCTCAACGCCAAAAGCGACGAGGATGCCTCGGGACCCAAGAAAGAAGTCGACGTCAAGGCTCTCGGCGAGGCCATGCGGAATCTGGAATTGGCGCAAGGCACCACCGGCACCGGCGGCGCCGGGAGCAATAAGAAGCCCGAAGCGAAGAAAGAGCAGGAAGCGCCGAAGAAGTTGATCAAGGTGGATGCGGCGGATGTGGCGTTGCTGGTGGAGCAGTTGGACTTGTCGAAGCCCAGGGCTACCGAGTTGCTGCGAGCGCATGATGCCGATGCCCTCAAGGCTATGAAGTCGTGGGTATCGGCTGCCGTCTGAGCAGACGGGCATCCAGAACATGGCATGCTACGAGAGACTACGTCCTCTGTCGTGGGACTCCGCGAACGTTTGCTTCGCAAGAAGCATCGATGGGGGAAGCTACTCGACTGCCATTTGTAGTCTCTGTCATGTCCTCAGCTTCGATTGTCGTTTTCGGGAGGAGGAGTTGAGGCGGTGGACCGAACGAGGATGGTTTCACTACACTGTACAGGTTCCGCCAAAGGTGTGTGGAAAGGAAGAACTCCAGGTCGGGAGAAGGCTCAAAGTGAGACATCAGGATGAGCGTTGGTGGGCTCTTCTTAAACATACTCATCGCGGCAGCTATCTATCCTGTCGCGACTGTTGCTCCTGCTGACTGGCAGGCGTGGCACCCAACACCCACCCAAGTCCAGAAGCAAGGCTATTGGCAGCCACGTTAGCTACGTAGTCCCGTTTTCTCACTCTTTGTTGCCCTTCTCCGCCTCCAGGGCTGTTAGGTCGATCAAGACTGCCAGTACTATCTTGCATCGACGTCGACCGCTCCTGCTCTCCCGAAGACCTCGCCGCTGCTCCACGGAGTGGAAAGGCATTTTGACTGAACATCTTGGCCGCACTGCGTGTCAAATCAAACATACTCAATGGCGTATCGTCGTTGCCTCTCGTAGCGGCTCCCATACGCCCCATCTCGCGACGCTTTTGGTTCAAGATCAATTCGGGTTGCTCGCCACTGACGGTGAAATTTCCTGGCAATGCAGAACTTCCACTCAGCCGCTTGTCAGCACGATCGTCAAACTCTTTCTCTGCTTGTTGCTGGGAACGTTCGAGGACCGTCATCTCGTCTTCGCAACGTCGCCAAGCCGCAAGGATTTCGGTCAGCGCTGAGACCGGTGCAAGCAGAAGTGCAAGCGATAGCAATTCCGTTCGCTGTTCGAGACGACGAAGCGTGGGAGAATCGGTGGAAGGTCGATAACGTCCCGCGAGGAAGGCGGCACGCCATGAGATATCATCGTCGTGCATGTCCGTCTTGGTTCGGCTCGAACGCTTGGTGTGCCCCCGTTCCGTCGACTTTCGACGCTCGCTTTGTTGCTCTTTTGATACTTGTATGTCTGAACCTGCAGGTGTCAATCTGCTCACGATGTACGAGTACGCCGTCTCAAAATCGTCTTCTCTTAGAGACGCTTCCACAGCCATGAATGTGACACGCCGTTCGGCGTCTTTTCTCCACCGCGCCAGTCTCTCGGCCTGCGCATTCGCGTCCCTGCCACCCGCGTCGTCCTCGTTCTCACAGGCCAGCCCAGCAGAGACAAGATTGCGAGCAATGTCGATCAGGTCGTCCAGCTTAGTGTAGCTTCGAGGGTTCTGCTCAAGTAATTTGCTGATCAGGGAAAGCGGATCATGGCTGACACGGATGCTGACCGGCTGGAAAGGAACACCGTGCTGTAGTGTCAATGAATAGAAGGACAAAGCATGTGTTGCTGCAATAAGGGCAGCCGCCTGCTTGAAGCCGACGCTGTCGGGAAAATGAGGTTTAAAGGCAGAAACGCTGGAAACTGTTAGTCTGAAACCATCCAATCCACCAGGGACTCTCATACATGTCGTTGGCCTTCTTGATTCCACCTCGTGTTCTGTTGCCGTTGCTCGCGCTGTCGTACGCTTCCATGACTTGTTCGAGTATGATCCTCTCGGCCGGGATCGAGGCTAGAGCGCTCTGCGCACAACCGGATACAAAGATTCTAATCGCCAGTTGGTAGCCTGTGGTTCAGGTCTCGTCAGCGATGCCTTGCGGTTTTATCCGTTCCCGGTCTCCTTCGCTAACGACGAACGGAAATTTGAGATCTTTTTCATCAAGCCCACCAAGTGCATCCGTGTTCTCGGCAGGATCTACATCTTTCACTGGCATAAAGTAAGTCTGAGGATGAGACTTAGAAATAAAGTACATCGAGCACGCCGGGTAATGATGAACAGTCAGAAGGATGAAGTGGTGGACTTACAGCTTGTTTCGACGAAGACCTTGAGCATCTCTTGCTCAAAGTCTTGTCGTCGAATCTTGCCTAGGGTTCCAGAGCCTTCGTCAGGGCTCTCAGGGTCGCTTTCGATACCCCAATTCCAAAGCCATAGTAGTTTGGCGCGATCAGATATCCACTGATTCTCGTCCTTGCGTGTGCCAGTCTTGGACAAGTGATGCATTATTCTTCTGAATACATCCAATTGCTCCTCAGCGTTCGCGTAGAAATGTAGCTTGGCTACATTCACCAGCGAGAGTGGATAGCCCAGGCCAGCGAATTGGTATGCGCTATACACCATCATCTGCAGTAGCATGTAGGTCTCCATTCTAGGAGTTGTGAGAGGATGTTCAGGGCGCAGGAGTGCGTCGGGCGTGAGATCGGCCACTGTCTGTGATTCATCGAGCTTGGTGGCGTGGCGCTCTATTCGAGGCAGTGAGTCGACACTAGTTGCCAGGTCAGGCGGAGGTATGAAGTCTAAGAGTTCAGCCAGTCGTGCGAGGATGCCGTGAGCAGCCCGCACCGTCTCCTGGCTGTCGGTCTGCGCTGAATAGCAACTCGCGAAAGCGGCTTGAGCGTACTGTGCCTCGAGTTTACGCAGTAGGTCTTCGTCCAGGTACTGAATGCCGTGGTGTTCAAACCCTCCTAAATCAACATCACTGGGTCCATCCCATTCCTCTATGGCATCGGCGACCAATGTGAACCTGTCGGTCGATTGCTTGACCATCCAGCGGTACAAATGCTCCCAGTCGTGACCAGTCTTGTCGTCCTCAGTCAGACCAGCGAGGCCTATTTTCCGGATACGATGTGCCACATTCTCCACATTCCTCTTATGGTTTCCAAGATCGCTATCTCGCTCAGACCTTCTCTGCTTCCGCTCTGTGTGTCCATACATCCATGGCCCGACGAGGCTCTTGATATCTCGACCGAGAGATGATCGCACAGACTTCGTCGCATCATTCTTGCTCTTGTCGCCCTCTGCAGCCTTTCTCAGTAACAGATCCACTCCTTCCCTGCCAGACACCTGCTCGAAGTCTGCGAGTGAAATGGCGAGCGCTTCGACTTCGGGATAGTATTCGATCTCCAGTCGAAGGAGAGGTAGAACGACCGAGATATACCATGTTCTGATGTAGTCGTTGCGGTCCAGGAAGGGCTCAATCAATGCGGGAACAAGGCTTAGTAGGCCCGTCTGGGCATCGATTCTGTAAGCTCGGTGGCACAAGAACCGGGTCAACAGATCATTGGGAGCGCCAGAAGGAAAGCTGGGCGCAGCGATTTCCAAGAGATGTAGCTTCTTCACACGTTTCTGAGCCTGCTCGTCGGAGATGTCCTTGACTGGTGCCACGTTCACTTCGACATCGACTCGTTCGAAGTTGACGTACAGGCGCGACGCAACTTCTTCGACGTAGTTGGTATACTCGTGCGGATCGACGGCCTCGGGAAGGTGTGTGAGGAGGATTCGCAAGACCAGTTCGGGATCCAGCGCATCGAGGCGAGTGGGCGTGAAAGAGTGCAGCGCTTTGATGTTGGCCTCGCATGCCAGGTGGACAGTCAGGAGCACACACTGCGCTGGAGAAAGCTCCGCCGCGTCCATGATTCGTGGGAGCGACCTGCACGGCGCGTTGTTGCGAGCATTTGACAAAGAGGATGATCGAGGAAAACGATTCAACGAGTGCAAGTGGTAACTGAGGTCAGGTTCCAGACGTGTAGCAAGCTTTCCGCGGAGCTGACTCCGGACCAATCGTTTCGCCCCAAGCCAATCCCTAACGCTAGCATGGTATGTTCACATGTGATCGATAGCGAGGGGGCAGTCCACGTTGGACCACATCCCACAGTGGGAGATACGACAGTAAGCTCTTGAGACTCGGACTTGAAGGATGATATTCCCCTTCACAGCTATTTGGCGAAGTTGCATTGTACCTCTTCAACGCTTGGAGAAATACCCTGCCAGATCGTCCCTGCAGATAGACCTAACTTATTTTATGCCATTCAAGCACTAAGATTGTGCGCCTCTCACGTATGATATGAACGCAAGTCAGATCTCGTATCTCAGTGTCACATACAGTGCGGCTTCGTGCCAAGCTAGAATTGGCCTTCGGTGTTGCCCGCGCCCATACTCCGAGACCCGCTGCTGCCCGCCTGAATTGCGCCAATGATGCCGTCCATATAGTTGGCCCCGCTCCATTTCTGGTGTGTGAGAACGTCGCAGCCTGTCTCCTTTTCTCTCCGCTGCACAATGTCGACGTACGCCTTCATGCCTTCGGTTTTATATGCCTTGGCCAGCTCGTTGGTGATTGTCGCGGTGCTGTGTAGTCCGGCAAGGGAGATGAGCTGGAGAACGAAGCCGTGGGTGGCTAAGTCCCAGATGAAGTTCTTCAGTTCGCTGTCGCTGAAGCCATGAGCAGACCAATTGAAGCTTGGTGAAAGATTGTACACAAGCTTCTTGCCAGGGAACGCCTCGCGGATCTCCTGAGCAAAGCCCGCCGCTTTGGAAACGCTTGGGTCTGCTGTCTCAAGCCAGAGGAGATCGGAATAAGGCGCGAACGCAATCGCTCGCTTGGTCGCAGCCGCGAGACCAGCTTTGTAGTGATAAAAGCCCTCCCGAGTCCGTGGCGTATCCCAATTGAAGATCACCGGGCTGCCGGCTATCTCTGCAGCTGCTCTTCTCCGTTGGTGTAGAGGCATGTTTCGATTCGCTTGCGTCTGCTTGAGGTAGGCTTCTGCTTCCTTACCAGCCGACTTGATGTGAGCCTCCGCAGCTTCATCGAATGTGACCATCTTGTGTTTCTTCACCCACTCTGCTTCGAATGCGTCAATCTCTGGTCCGGAAGCGCCATCTAGTTCCATCATTTGCAATGTCTCAGCAAGCGGCTCTACCTCTTCTGTGACCCCCAGAATGTACTCATGGTCTCGCGCATCGATAGCAGAGCTGAGGAGCTTCCCGCTCTCGCTGTCGGTGCGTGCAATGACAAGATTCTCACAGCCCATCAAATCCCACTGGAATCTCGTCGCCACCAGGCGGTTGATATGATCGCCAAATGGGACCAAAACTTTGCCCGCGAGATGACCGCACTTCTTTCCCCCATGAAGCTGGTCCTCAAAATGCACAGCAGCAGCACCGTTCTCTGCGAAGAGCTTGGCGAGCTTGAGGACGGCACTCAACCCACCATGGCCGGTGTCGCCGTCCGCGACAATTGGTCTCATGTAGTCGACATAGGGTGTCTTTTTCCTCTCTTCAGGGCTCAGTTTCATTCTTGCATCGTAGTGTTTGCGATCATGCAGCTGTTGGGCTTTGAAGAGGCGCTGCACCTGGTTCGGCACAGTGTTGTACGGGTAGTCGCCAAAGTCCGGACTAACTTCATTCGTAGTGGTCAAGACCGAGGAACAGGCCCATCCAGAGACGTACAGAATCTCTTGGTGTGGAGCTTGTTGTGTCATTTGGATTGGATCAACAGCACCCACTTTGGGCCAATACGAATCAGCATAAAGGCAGCTATGGAGCGAAAATGGGGATACATACTTGTGTGTACCGGCTTTCCCTGTTCATTTCGCTCCTCGAGTAGATTAAATAGTTTTCTTGCCATCAAACTGGACGGATACACTTGCTGAAGTGTCCCCCGTTTGCTCACTACATCCTCCGGCGTATATGGTCGCTTGATGCCGTTAAATCTTGGACTGGCCCACCAAGACTTGACCTGCCTAATCTGCTCATCATAAATTGCCTGCTCAGCGTCTGGTTTCTCCGACTCTTTTAGCAATTGGAAGGAGTCGGTCGGATTCGTAGACGGTATGGGTGGGTTTGGAGCCGTCAGAGTGGACGACATGTGCACTGTTCCATAGGTCACGCTTCGTGGAGCGAGGCTGGAGGAGATTGACTGATACAGACAACGCCGATGCGGTCGGAGAGCTCGTGCAGCTGTGCGAAACATGATGCAGTCTTGAGGTGCTGATACTTTGTCGGTTTGGAGAAGTCGCTATGCTTGGAGCTATCTTCTCATCTTTTTGACACTCGGCTCCTCGTGTTTGGGCCCGTCTCCCTATCGATTCGCAAATATATCGCACCACTGTCGCTTTTGGTCAGGGTGTAAGACCTCGTCGTCGCCGTCGGCAAGGAGCGACATCGGCGAGGATTGGATCGTGAGCGTTCCGCAGAATTCACAGAAGGACCTCGGCAATGACGGCTGAGGACGGTGCACGGCTCCGGTTGATCTGGAGCTCTACAGAATGCAGCATGATCCGGTTCGGCAGAGAGACAAAACACCCATTCGTTACCCGACGGTGCCTGTAGTTATTACACTGTCTAAAAGACGCCGTCACCCTCTGCGAGTCACGACATTTCCCACCAGCCTCGCTCAGCGTTGGTCTCTCTCATCATAGCAACGCAGTCCCTCTTCCCCGCATCGCACACAATGGCTCTGTCGACACGAGCAGCAACACGGGCTCTGAGAGCTTCCAAGGTAGGAACACACTCGTCCGGCCCGCGGCTTCAGTAGTTGATCGGAAGATACAGCTCTCACGGAGTGTGCCAGCACTCGCCAATGCATCTCGCAGCTATGCCACCGCCGAGCCGGATCTCAAAGAGACTCTCAAGCAGATTATTCCCGAAAAGAGAGAGCTGTTGAAGAAAGTGAAGGCCCACGCTTCCAAGACCATCGGCGAAGTCAAGATCGAGAACACACTGGGTGGTATGCGAGGACTGAAGGCCATGGTTTGGGAGGGATCCGTTCTCGACGCCAACGAGGGAATTCGCTTCCACGGCAAGACGATCAAGGACTGCCAGGAGGAGCTGCCAAAGGGAACATCTGGCACTGAGATGCTTCCAGAAGCTATGTTCTGGCTACTTCTCACTGGACAAGTCCCAAGCACCCAACAAGTGCGTGCTCTGAGCAGAGAGCTCGCGGAGAAGGCACAGCTTCCTGCCTTTGTGAACAAGATGCTCGACGACTTCCCAAGAGACCTGCACCCAATGACCCAGTTTGCTTGCGCTGTGTCTGCCCTGAACTACGAGAGCGTGTTCGCAAAGGCGTACGAACAGGGTCTCAACAAGGCAGATTACTGGGAGCCGACATTTGATGACTGCATAAATCTGCTTGCCAAACTGCCTACCGTGGCTGCCAAGATTCACCAGAACGCATACTGCGGTGGTGGAGCGCTTCCTGCGGAAGTCGATGTCAACCAAGACTGGTCGTACAACTTCGCTGCCATGCTTGGCAGGTCTGGCAAGGAGAACGAAAACTTCCAGGACCTGCTCCGCCTATATCTCGCTCTGCATGGTGACCATGAAGGCGGTAACGTGTCGGCGCACACCACTCACTTGGTGGGATCGGCGCTGTCCGATCCATACCTTTCATACTCGGCTGGTCTACAAGGTCTCGCTGGTCCACTCCACGGACTGGCAGCGCAAGAGGTGCTGCGTTGGATCCTGCAGATGAAGGACCACATCGGCGAGAACTTTAGCGAGCAAGACGTCAAGGACTACCTGTGGACTACGCTTAAGTCTGGCCGTGTTGTGCCCGGGTACGGCCACGCAGTCCTTCGCAAGCCTGACCCACGTTTCGAGGCCCTGATGGACTTTGCATCCAGTCGAAAGGAGATTGCTGCAGATCCGGTGTTCCAGTTGGTCAAGAAAAACAGCGAGATCGCACCAGGTATCTTGACCGAGCACGGCAAGACCAAGAACCCCTTCCCGAACGTCGACAGCAGCTCTGGAGTGCTTTTCCACCACTACGGCTTCCACAACACACTGTATTACACGGCAACGTTCGGTGTGAGCAGAGGTCTCGGTCCACTGGCACAACTTGTGTGGGACCGCGCTCTTGGATTGCCAATTGAGCGTCCCAAGTCGATTGATTTGAAGGGGCTCCTGGAGCTCGCGGAGAAATAAGGATTTGGCAGGTGTATGTAGTGAGCGGGGAATGCTTCTTGGGTTGAAATATCGTTGGACATTTCCACGTGTTGAAACAAAGAATAAAAAGTCATTGGCAGAAGAAGGCTTAACTTGTCGCGTGGGGAGTAGCACTGGTGTAAAGGGCACAGCGCACGTGGCAACATGCGCGCCCGTGCGGCAGGGGATGAAACTTTTAGCGCGGGGTGCATTTGTGTATCATCGTCTCCAGCCCGACTTGTGCTGCAACATCAACAACTGAACATCTGCACTGCACCGTTTCGAAACACTTCCCTTTCCACCCACCACCGCGTCACCGAATCGACTCTCTCTCTTACCCCGACTGCACGACACACATCGCACGACTGCGCGCACCGAAAACCAGTGTCATCATGGGCGAATCAAGGTAAGTCAAAACACAACAATTGTGGGAACACACGGCAGTGAAGAGCAGCGGCGGCGGCGACAGTGACCAGCATGGGCAGGACGACATGGGGCGATATGGAGGACTTGAATTGATCAGCGGCAATAATTGGATACACGAGACTTACACGCGCATGTCACAGGCAGGAGCTGCTGACGTGGGTCAACGGCCTGCTCCAACTCAACATGACCAAGGTTGAGCAATGCGGTACCGGGTAAGTCTGAACAATACTCCTTTACCAGCCGCCTAGTAACTTGATTGCGCCATGCTGACCACTAGATCCAATCCAGCGCTGCACTCTGCCAGATCTACGACAGTATCTTCCTTGACGTTCCAATGGGTCGCGTCAAGTTCAACGTCAACTCCGAGTACCAATACCTTGAGAATTTCAAGATCCTAAGCAATGTGTTCCGCAAGCATCACGTCGACCGGCCGCTGCCCACGGAGTCGCTTGTCAAGTGCAAGATGCAGGACAACCTCGAGTTTCTTCAGTGGACAAAGAGGTATTGGGACCAGCATTACCCGGGCGGCGACTACGACGCTGTCGGCCGACGGAAAGGCGCAGCGCCCATTGGTGGTGCTCCATCGATGGGATCGAGCACGAGAACGTCCACAGCTGGCACCGGTGCTGCGCGCAGACCAGTCGGAGGCGGAGCTGCGGCGCCGCGCTCGAACAGTCGTCAGACCGGCGCCGCAAGCAGCGTCCTGCAGCAGAAGAATGCCGAACTCTTGGAGACGGTTCAGGGACTCGAGCGCGAGCGCGACTTCTACTTCAGCAAGCTGCGAGACATAGAACTTCTCATCCAGCAAGCGATGGAAGCCGACCCGTCACTTGAGGAGGATGAGGGTAGCTTGCTCAAGCAGATACAGACAATTCTCTACTCAACTGAGGTGAGCGCCTAGCTAACCCAACTCCGGTCTAGAGAGGATCAGCGCTAACAAGTAGACCCAGGAGGGCTTCGAGATTCCACAGGAAGCCGATGCCGAGCTAGCTGGCGAGGAGGAGACATTCTAAAAGAGATACCACTGATTGCGGAGGCGTTGAAATGTTGCGTTGAGCGCGTAGCGGGCCTGGGATGATACCAATTGCAAAGAATTGAAGAAACAGAGATATGGAAGGAGCCGTTTGGCAGCTTCGACGGCTTAGAACACTCTCCGCTGTCGAGAGTTTGTTGGATCACACTGGAACGCTGGGATCAAATCACCAGGCAGGAGACATGAAATCGTAGAGAGACACGTCCGCGCGTACTCTCTCGAAACAGCAGTTGATAGGGTAAACTACGCAGTTGACATTCCCCAGTCTCATACCCAAGCGTCTCCGTAGCTAAATATCGTGAACGTGGTAACTCGGAACATCACACCTAACAACTCCTAGCTGTCCGCGTTACGGGCTGCAGTCCCCGTGGGCCGCGCACACGCACAGATGACATCCAATGTCTGACGGCTACTTCCAAGTTTCGCGCGAATCTTCACCCGAGCCCTCCCGACTTGCCAGCGAGTGAGCCTGCTGCATTTCAGAGACATCGTAGCTGGGCGGGCTGCGACGTCGTCTCGTTTCTCCAAAGACAATGGCAGCGATATACGCCAGGCCCACAACAGCAGCACAGACCCCGTATGCGATCTTTGCACCATTCTCCGCGTCGGCAAGCTTCAAACCCAGACCTCCATTGATCATTCCCAGGAGGACGGCGAATCGACCAACACCGATATGTTCGTAGGAGGTCAGCGTACGGCCGCCGCGGCTCTGGAACAGCTTATGGTGCAGCCAACCGGAAACGGGCTGGAAGAAGAGGAGGACGAAGAGGACGATACCGATGATCGGGTGCGCCTGGGACAGATAGCGGCCCTCGACGGCCATGTAGATTCCGAGCCCGAAAGCGGCAATGTAGATGGCATAGGCGCAGAGCTGGGCGGCGGCGTGAATCCAGATCGACCCGGTGAAGGTGGCGACGCGGATGAGAATGCCGCCGAAGGGGAACAGGGCTACGAAGGCGAGAGAGGCGAGGATGGCGTGGGCCGTTTGGACTCGATCGCCAGATGCTTGACCACCTGATGAGCCCGAGACGGCTCCGGAGTCCGCTGTGGTATTGGATGCGGCGGAGCCATTGGATGCGGCGGAGCCATTAGCAGCGGCCGTGACGAAGGGGTTGGCACTGGCTCCTCCCCTGGCGTTGGCGAGGCTCCATTCGAAAGGAGCATAGCCATCGTGAAGGGCAATGTCGGCAGCTGGGTCGTTGCTATTCAGTGGACTGCCAGCCTTATACGCGTGGATCCAATTCGAACTGGTTCCCGTGAAATCCGCGCTGCCACCTTGCCAGCTGTTGCAGTTTTTGCATCTGACGTTGGCAGTCATCATGCCATTGCTGACACCGGAGCCTTCGAGGAGCTCCACCTGTGCGTTCTCGGAGTACTGTGGCTCGACATGACCCGTGCCAAGCCGAGGAGACAATGTGACGTTCTGTCCGTCGGCCGATGTGTAGACGATGAAGATGTTTGATCCTGCCATTCGGGTGCCTTGCCTGGAGACGGGCGGAGTCAGCGGCCATACCTGCAGAGCTGTCAAGTTGACCATCTCCTTACCCTAAGGCTACCCATGTGTTCGTCGTGGGCGCCGACATTTGGAAGTAGATGTCGCCATTACCTGATTGAGCGGTTGAGTCGGGAACGTTTAGAGCGTAACAGATGTTTGTTTCTGGGCACGTTTTCGCGATAGACTGAGCGTGGGTGGTGCTCGCCGAGGAAACTATAGGGAACGATCAGCATGTCGTCCAATTCAGCTTAGTCCACGGTTTGCTCGCTTACAGAATGCCAGAGCTGCTGCAGCAACAGTCGCCTTCATGTTGATGATCCGGCTGGACTTCCTATGTTTGTGTTTCTTTGTTCTTGAGCTGGACTCCTCTCGACAACAGTTTCCCGTGAGTGCAGATGCTCTTCAACTCCACTCCAAAGAGTTCTGAAAGGAGATTGTCGTGTGATCGTCGTACCGTGTGATGTGGAAATGTGAAAGGGGCATGCGTATTGCGCCAAAACGTTAAGAAACGGTAAGATTAGCTGCAGAACGAAGAAGGAAGCAGCTCCCCCTCTGGCCCGGGGAAGATCAAGAGATCTTCTTATACCGGACCAGTACCACCTACATTTGCTGGTGTCCGTCGTGTCACCCGTCCGGGTACCTCGTCAGCAACAAAGGACTGGGGAAGACACAATGCGGAGCGAAACTTTAGCAGTGAGCCGATAAGGCTGTGGATGGCTGATGGCTGGATGTATGGCGTCCGATCGGCCAGAGCAGCACGGTGTAGCAGCAGTAGGAATGGCTGCAGCAGCAGCCACGAAGCCTCCTCAAAGGCAAATGTAGATTTCCGGCCACGTTTCAAACGCGCGTCTTTGTGTGCTGGTGCTTCCTGAAAATAATATCAGTGGCATATCACTCACTCAAGTCGAAGGTCTTGGCAGTTCTTGTAGATGAATCATGACGCTGGCTGTTCAGCCTTCTTGCCAACTTGCTCGGTATGTTCATTGGGCGGAAACAACGATTGTTCTTGCACTGCTGCATGGCAGTCCGTCTCATTCATAGCCGCGACAGACATTTACTTCTTAGCCTGCAATCCTTGACTTGACGAGAGGGGCCGCCGTGCTGCTCGCAAGATCCGTCAGCTATTCTCGACTTTTGCGTGTGGGCGATTTGAAACGTGGTCTCCGAATCGATTCGCAAGCGCCCGGCAGATACTTGGCACATCGTGAGGTCACTCACTTCCCCCTTCTGAGTGCTAGCAAAAGTCAGGGTCACAATGAGTCTCCTCGTCAATCAGAGGTAGCAGCTGTCCACATCATCTTCCGATGAACAGCGCTTACGCTCAGAACCTCAGCCTAAATATGAGCGAATCCCAAGGAATCAATCGTGGTTTCGGCGCAGAAAACATGGCACGCTCGATTCCTGAGCATGCTGGACCTCACTGTTGGAAACGTGAACAGTAACGCAAAACAGCGTCCATTTGATCTTCTCTTTGATCCATTTTGGGTTTCGCTTCTACTGAAACATATGCTGATGCCTCAGCAACCAAGGGTGCGACCTTGCCGTCAGCTTCGTGCAGAATACGCCTAGCCTCCATCTGAAGGCAGAATCGCCAGCGCAGGTGTAATGGTAGTAGTGGTCTTGTTAGCCCTTAGGCGCCAAGTGCCGGGAACGCGGTTTCGTCCTTCGCGTTGATGCCTCCTCGTGGAGCGCCACCAGGTTCGCGACGGTCACCGCGATCTCCGCGAGCGCCTCCTCTAGAGTCGCCCCGGCCGCGAGCACCACCGCGAGGACGATCACCCCTGAACTCGCCACGTCCACCGCGTCCACCGCGACCTCGGCCGCGTCCTCCACGCTCGCCAGAGTCAGCGGCGGCGTAGTACTGGCCGTCGAGAGTGACACGCTCCTTCTTGTCTTGCAACTCCTTCGCCTTCTTGGCCTTGCCACCAGAGCCAGCAATGAAGTTCTCATCCTCCTCAGCACGGCTGAAGGCTTTGCCCTCAGGGAACTTCTGGGAGGATCCTTCATTGGCTTTGCGCACGTTCAGGTTGCCACCGAGGGCCAGGCGCTTCTCAGCAAGCTCCGCAATGTACTCGTCGTAGGATTTGGTCTTCTCCTCTGGCTCAGCGGAAACATCTTCAGCGGCAGTCTCGCCGTCTGGACCGTTGCTGAAAGCCGGGTCCCGTCCGGCAGTATCGGGAGTGAAACCAGCGTCGTTCTTTGCTTCAGCGTTGGCAATGGCATCGCCAGCCCGCTCGTCGGCCCACTCGGCGTTGCCGTCCTCAGCACCCCAGCCCTTAGCTGCTTGCTTGTCGTGCTCGCTGAACAGGAATTAGTGGCCCGTCATACAGCGTGCGACACTTTGCAACATACCCGATACCGGTGTGACTGTGACGATCGTCGCGTGGAGCACCTCCGCGCCCGCCTCGTCCACGACTGCCACGTCCACGGCCGCGACCATCTCCACGGAACTCGCGTGGCTCTGTGTAGGTGTCAGCGAGTGGCCGTGTGACAATTTCTTGCAATGCATACCTCTCGTGCGGTTAGAGTGGCGGTCAGAACGGACACCGTCGTCGCGGTTCTCGGCACGGTTGTTCAAGGAACCGGCTACAACAATTCGTCAGCCCGGATCCGAACTGTGAAAATCTGAAGCGCAGCGATGGGCGTCTTCTTGAGAGCCTTGTTTGCTGTTTGTGTTCACGAACCTTGGTCTCCTCTTGTGAATGTCTGCTGGTAACCGCCGCGCCCGCCACCTGCTGGTCGAGGAGCGTCTCGTGCTGGGCCCTCTGCGCCGGCATTGCGCTTGCCGGCACGCTGGACGGGCTTGTCGATGACCTTCGTGGGCGGCTCGGGCTCCCTGTCCGGGTCGAGCTCCGGGTCGTTGCCTAGTTGTGTGCGTCAGTCGACATGCCCGTTGATGAAAGGGTCGAGGTGCGGTGGTGTCGGCGTACCCAGGAGCTCGTAGAGGTTCTGTTTTCGTAGCACTCGGTTAGCCGTCAAATTCAGCGAACGTTGGTCGCATGACCCAATGTGGGCACGAGACGGCAGCTGATACCGCAGTAACTCACCTTACTCGCGATCTGAGAGCTCATGTTGACTGTAGTCACGAGCTGAAATGACCCATTGTCCTTGTCGTCGTGGTTGCGGGTGGGGGAGAAGAGATGAGAATTCGTACTTTGTTCTCCATTCTTGGTAGTGGCCCCGGGACCAGCCGCGCGCGCCAAGACCGCGCTAACCCTGTTGGCTCGGGCTCACATTGCACACACCTCCAACGGCCGCCCAGGACACCTCGTCGATGCCAATTTCATATGAGACGCGGATTCGATATATCGCATGGATATGAGCTCGCGTAACTCGCGCAGCTATCGCCCCACGTTTCATGCGAAGCCTGTAAGCACCAACATGTGCTGATCAGGTACACGGTGTCTTCACTCCCTGCATTGAAAGAGATATCGACGACTGTTCAACCCGCTGTAACTTACCCTCGTACCCCTACTAGACGGCCCGTTCCACAACCGTGCGTGCGCAACATCCTCAGGGAGAACGGTTGCAAAAGCGAACTTGCAGACCTCGATTGACACGAGCTTGCTAATTCTATGTACAAGATAGCAACTCACGGTCAAATCAGAATATTGCTTCCCTTGACGCCAACGCTATGCAGATGCTTTTCCTACCCCCCATATGCTCCTGTCCGCCATCCGCTTCTCGTCTAGCGCCCAAATAGCCCGCACAGCAAATGCGGTCCTGTCAAACTGCCGAAAGGTCATACATTCTTTCCTCGCCCTCAATGAACATCAGACTTTGCCAAGTCTCCATCACCGTTGACTTTGATGCTGATCGAAAGAATAGTTGGTTGGATAGTGCATACTTGCAGACAGTCCGAACGGATCAGCATCGAGCATGGGGTCGCTAGGGTCGACATCGTATTGCCCGTCAGAACCACCAGTCTGGTTCGATGGCATGTGCGGCTGTCCGAATTGTGCCTGTTGTTGCAATTGCTGCTGGGCGCCTGCTTGCATGTCCTGTGACGAATGGAAGTATTCGACACCCTGCTGTCCTTGTGCATGATTATATTGCGGCGGATATGAACCATGCAGTCGAGGCGATCGTTCTGGGGCCGGGCCATCTTGCTCCGGCTCTTCGAGAATGGATTGGGAGTGTTGCGTATCGTACTCCTGGTCTGTACTCACGGAATCAGCCTAGGACGAACACAGTCCCACTGTGAAGATAAGGGGTCAACTTGCCGAGCTGATCGTAGTGTTTCTGGAATGGGCCTGGGAAGAAGGTCGATGCTGATTGGGGGGCTGTTGCTCCCGTGGCCGTGGCACTCATTGCCTGGCTCATGTTGGGGAGACTGCCACCAGAGACACTTGATGCGCCGCTCGCGCTGCCTCGGTACGTGGACGGAGTCGCTCGGTGGGTCGCTCGTTGGATATGCGAAGGTTGTTGGGCTTGGTAATAGGCCGAGCTAGGTTGATGCTGCGACGTTCGCGCGCCCAATGTCTGGAAATGCTGTGCCTGTGGCTGAGCGTTTACAGCGGACGTCGGTGGAGTCATCCCACCTTGTTGCATATTCATGGGAGACCTCATGGACATCTGACTTGGCGAGGAAGCGTGTGAAGAGGGGGTCGGGTGTGCGTGCGGAGAATTGGCAGAAAAGCTCAGGTCGGGATTTGGCTGGCCCGGTGCGAGCTTGGGCAAGAAGTTTTGGCTGCCTGAACGCCTGGCTTGCTGCCGCTGTAGGGCTGTTCGTTGCAACTGAGATGGTTGCGAGACCCCAGTGACGGGTTGCATGAAGCCATGCCCTACCACTGGGCTGCCGGTCTTCATCTGCAGTTCCGCCTGGACGTCAATGCCTGTTGGCAGTCAGCAAAGCAGTTCAGTTGCAGCGAAATCGCGGCCGTACCTTTCTCGAGCAGAATTCTCTCGAGTAAGGAATTTTTATATCGGAGCATGAGACACTCGTCTGCGGCAGTCCGATGGCTTTGCTGCAGATTGGCCAGCGTATCTTCATTCTGTTTGATGGTAGCTTCCAGCTGTTTGATGTATTCGGTCCTTCGCTCGCGAAACGCCGCCTGCGCTTGACGGTTTCGCTGCTTCCTCTCCTCGGACGTAGCGTATATCTTGCGACGAGGTAAGCGAGGGACGACAGGCGACACGAGTCATCACATGGACTTACGGGCTTCCTTCCACCCTTACGTTTCTGGGGTTGTGCGGGTTCTTGGGTTGGCTCTACGCCTGCTTCCTGCTCGGGAGTCGATTCGAGAGAGCTGGGAGTGGCCTCGGCAGCGGTCTCGACTTTGGAGGCAGCAGCCATATCGCCGTCTGGAGCGTCTTTATCTCCCATCTGCAGGTACCCGGATATCGCAGTGCCCAAAGCCAGTTAGAGTGCCAGGACGGCGACGCTAAGACCGCTCACCCAGAGATTCGGTGTCGAGAGGGAAGAAGGAATTGGTAATAACCTCGAGAGATAAGCTTGCAGAGGGAGGAGTCTGAGGTAAAAGGTTGGGTAATCTAAACTGATCACTGAGAGGAGCTGCGCCGTCGAGCGTGGTCACGCGGTAGAGGCGTGCGAGTCTGCTGGCTGGCTGGGCTGGCTGGCGGGCTGGAGCGAGAGCGAGACCGGCAGTGAAAATTCTGCTGGGTTGGATTTTTCTTCGCAGCTCCAGCTCCAGCTCCCGCTCCAGCTCCAGCTCCGGCTCCAGCACCAGCTCTGCACCGTCATTTGCCTTGGCCAGCGCCCGACCGACCATTTGCAGCAAAGGCCGCCTTGGATGGAATGCGCGGGGGCGGGCAGGCTGCAGCTGACGGGACTGTGAGTGTTGTGGGCGAGTGGGTGAGAGGAGCCAGTAGCATCATTCTCTCTCATTGGAGTGCAGTGCCACGTGAGCGCTTGCCCGCTGCTTGGTGCTGTGGCCCGTCGATCAGAGGATGTCGAGGTAGCAGGTAGCATCCAGCTCATGGAAGACGGAGGTGCACGGGGACGTCGCCGCCTCTGTGGCCAATGAACATCTCTTCTCCGCGTCTGCTCTAAACCCGTTGAGGCAGCTACTGCCGTCACTCCGATCCCGACTCCCGCTTCTCCGCGGGCCCGCCCGTCCATCTGCACTTCTCACGTGGCTGAGAGACCGACGGCGGCGTGTGGCGTGTACTTCAACGTCACTCCATCATCCCGCACCTCAAGCAACTGGACAAGTCCTCTCTGAGCCTCTCCGAGCCTCTCTGATCTAGCGATCGAATCGAAACATGAGGGTCTGGTCGAGTCGACCACATGACATCCAATGGTGAGTGCTGAAGCGGTGGTCGACAGCTTAAACATTCGTCAAGAAGCCATTCTCCAAGTGATGAGATGGACGGGGAAAGATCTCTGGCCTCAACGCCACTTCCCTCCCAACGTCCTCCGCGACTGATCTGGTAGGCCTCCTCCCCACTGAAGCGCAGTGCAGAGCGACCGTAAGTAGCTGCATCCATGGCGGCATCAATGTAGCCACTCCTCAGCTTCTGGCCGTCCATCGACAAGTGAAGGCTCCTCGTAGGCTGCCATATCTGGATCCCTCCGTTTTCGTGGGCCTCCATGGAGACCCGTTCCCATCGCTATGAGATTTCGAGGCCACAGCCGATACCAGCTCCACCCCCTCCGCCGCCGCCGCTTCCTCCACCTCCTCAGCACCCACCAGCATCGACAGCTCCACCAACCTCGCAGCATGCGCCGACCCCCGACCCAACGCCATGGTCGTTGTTTGCACGACCTCTCTCCGATATTCGGGAATTGAGTGAGCCAAGCCTCATGGACAATGTCGTCAGACATCCCAGCGCGCGTCGCGGACACGGACGGAATGTGTCACGAGTAGGCTCTCATCACAAGCGACATGAATCTCTGAGACGAGTGCCATCCTTGAAATCGACACAGCAGGTCGCAAAGCCCGTCATCAGTGTATTGCCTGCTCAGGACGGCGGCTCTTCGTCTTACAGCAGCACACCGGAACAGTTGAGTTTCTACAGCATTCCTCAAACCAGCGTGCCTCGCAGGTCTTCCTCACAAAAGTACTTTGTACGACCACCGGGACACCAGACCCGAAGCGCTCCTGCGCGCTCAAAGCCCCCCTCAGATCCGGATCCTCCGTCAAACCTTTTCCACTCCATTCCCAATCGTGGCGCCAGTCAGTCGCCCGTGAAGGAGGCAGGTCTGAGGCTTGACCCCATTACTTCCGATACGGCCAGAAGGATTCCCTCGCAGACCCACGTACGCAGTCCGCATCCGTCAGACATCTTCGAATTTCCCTCATACAAGCACCCGCGGGTAAAGTTGGAGTTGCAGCTGTCGGCTCCGTTGTTTGTCGGAGGAGGCAGCGTGGAAGGTTTCGTGCGTGTTACCGTGGACGACAATGAGCGGGCTATCATGCATCGTCGCTCGCTCAGCATTGGCGCTGTCTCTGTTGACTTACTGGGCTTCGAGGAGGTGGACGGAACTCGCAGAGCAACCTTCTTGGCACTCGGAACAGAACTGGTCGATCCAAACCATCCGCCGCCGCCTAGCATGATTCAGCCGGCAAATCCGCTCTTCGCCGATGATAAGTTCTGGTCGTTGACACCGTCTTGTACGGCTCTTCCATTTATGATTAGCCTACCACTCGACACTGGACCGCCTCCGTTTCAATCGAAACATGCCAAAATTCGCTATTTGCTTTCTGTGACAACGTTCCTTCGGGACTCTGGGAAGCATTACCGGGTCAGAACGTCACAGGATGTCCACGTACTGCCGACCTACGATCCAGAAAAGGCACTCACGTCTTTGACCAGCCCACTCGTAGCATCTGATGAACTCCCTCTCCCGCGAAGCACCGGCCTCGAAAGCATCAAAGTTACTGCTGGTCTTCATCGTCAGGTTTGGGTGAGCGGCAGCAGTATCTTCGTGGACGTGCACATATCGAACAGGTCTCAAAAGCCTGTCAAAAGACTTGAACTTATGCTCGAGCGAGACATCTTGCGCTACAAACATGCAGCAGCAGCCACGATGGAGAAGTCAGCAAGTCAGGCGCGCATCTTCGAGAGCAACGACCAGACGATCCTGGCGAGGAGTTGCTTCAAGCCAGGTTCCATCGGATGGCATGGAGTGGATCCACACACTTCTGATACTCGAACGTGCGAGCTCGAATTGGCCCGTGGCCATGCTACTGTGCGCTGTGGCAAGTATTTCGAGGTGCGATACTTTCTCAACGTGACGGCATCCTTGTCCAACTCCAAGATCGTATCTGTACAACTGCCTATCATACTGATTCACATGAACTCGCTGGACGTGGTTCCGAACTCGGTCGCACAGGTTGCTGCCGCCATTGAAGAGAAGCGCGCTCATCGCCAAGTCAGTCACTCGCGTTCACGCAGAGCAGACGGCGCGCACTCTCGCCGGCGTTCCGTCTCATCGCCCGCGCGAACCAGCGGTCTACCAAGGCAACCTCTCTACGCTCCGGGCCGTGCATTTGCCGCACCACGTCAGCAGTCTCTGGATCGCCAGCGAGAACATCGTGCAGACATTGCAGAGCTTCAGCAGATCTTGGATGCCTCACCGCGCCGAAATGCGCCTTTGCGAGGCATCTCGATCCGGAAGATGGGGAGTGATGTCAGCCTGGGGACTCTGCGGCTCGCCAGCCCGAGTACGGAGAGTCTTGGTGTCCTGGGTGCGATGTCGTACCAGACTCCACCTCCCAATCCACAAGCGCGGGTCTTTGCGAACGACGAGAGCGAAAGTCTCGGCTCCCGGCGCCGAAGGATGGGAAGCTTTGGATCCAATCGGAGTAAAAAGTCGACGGGCACGACGAGGTCCAAGTCCGTGAATGGTGGGCGAGGGGGAGGCGAGAAGGTCAAGCCACCGCCCAAGATGATGATGGTGTCGTCTGATCGGCGACATCAACTCATGCTTCCGCCGCACGCACTGGGCCTCACGAGCACGACGCGGAAGGTCGGTATGGACGAGCCGACGGAGCGATCGGCGACGGCCACTGGCTTCCGGGAGAAGCTGGATCGGAGCAGATTTGAATTCAAGGCTGTACGGAGGAAGGCGAGTGGGAGTCTGAAGGAGAGGAGTATGAATTGGTGGGAGCAGAGGAAGAATCATGGCCACAAAGAGCGGGAACGGGAGAAGGATGGGATGAGTTGGATATAGTAGATGAGAAGAGGTTTTCTTTGGATACCTTTAAATTTTTGGGGTATCACGATCGATCTAGTTGTTGGAGACTGTCCTTCCTCTTCCTCCTCCTCCTCCTCCTCCTCCTCCTCTGGTCTCGATACCGCGTGAACGGTCTGCTTTGGTGCCTTCATCACTGCGGGAGTCATTGTGAGGTGCTCATCGCGGCGCGAATGGTGGAGAGCTGCATCGCCAAAGGACTCCTACTAGCCGTGTGACGATACGTGTGCGCGTGTGCGAGTGTGCGTGGATCGGCAGACGCGGTGGGGCATGCCGGCATGTTGAAACATACTATTGGCTTCACTGTCGTAGGCATCACACGGTCTAGAACCCGCCCGGCGTCTGTTGTGATGGTAATAATAATGTCGGTCACATCACAATGGAGAGAGTACCGCTTTCGGCAGCGTCTTTCTGAACTTGCTCTCTTCTCCTCCACACTCCATTAGTGTCTCGGCCGGCAGTAATTTTTTTTGCGACGAGGGAGGGATTTGAGGTTGATGAATCTCACGACAGGCTTGTTGGTGGTGACGATCGAGATGGGATGCAAAAATTCTGTCATGATCGGAGCGAAAGGGATGCCATGAGCCTGCTGTCGCAAGTGTCTCTCTCTCTCTCTCTCTCTCGGAAGTATCGCATAGTAGGGAGTACAGTTTATTATGATAATTTGGAAGGTGTAGAACACGGCCGTAATAATCTTGTCGCTTCGTACTGAATGAGATTGGAGGTGGGAGAAGGGGGTCGGGATGTTTGTAGATCCATTGTTGGTCGCACAGGTCGGGTAAAAGGTGACCGCTCGGATGGGGAATGCTAGGGATCCAGGGAAGAGGCAGATTGGGGCGGGCAGGGGGGCGCTCTGGTGGGATCCATGCACATCGAGATGAAGGAAGGAACATGGCCTGCAGGGCTGCAAAAGCCAACTCGCTGCTGCTGCGGCACAGGGAGACTGGGAGAGTCGCGGGTGCAGTAGTCGCGCGACGGGGCAGGAACGTGTTCTCGGCTGGCTGATGAAGAATGAAGAATGATGATGATCGTTAGACTTCTTTGTAGTCGCGGGCAAGGGGAGATGGCAACAAGCACGCGGCTGCAGAGTGAGAATAATGGTCGCGATGCAGGAGGTGAAGTTGGATCCCATGTACCTGTGTGAGGCTGGGCGGTAGCCGAATTAACCGGCTTGGACGGGCACGACCGCTGCATCACGCATCACGGCATGAGGTGCAGCTCATATCTCGCATCTCATTCTCGTGGGAGAAGGTTCATGATTTTTCGTCGATGCCGAGCTGTGTGGAGATGCTGCCGGGCGAGCCAGCTGCGCGAGGCGGGACACAGAGGCCTCGATGACTTATCTGAGATGGACATAGGCAGTAGTAGGCAGTAGGCAAGTACTGTAGGCAGCAAGGGGCATCGGAAGACAAGCTTGGGAACCGGGGTCGGCATGTGTCTCTCTCATCTCACCAGCGTCGCACGCGCATGATTCTTGTCCTCTCTCCACTCGTGTATTGTGGGCCGCCGGGCTGTCGACGTCTCTCCCCACCCCCAATCCCCAATCCCCATCCATCTGCCACACCACAGCACAGCACAGCACAGCACAGCACAGCACACGTCGCACCGCACGCAAGGCAGCACGGCGTCGAGACCATCAAATGTGTCGGGTGCGAGTGCGCGCAGCAGCAGCGCATCGCATCGCATCGCATCATCGCATCGCATCGCATCGAGTTCCAGCGGCTCAGGAAATTGGGTTTGCGCACTAGTTACGCGCTAGCTCCCGGCGTCCGCTAGTGCCCGGAGCACGCTAGCCCTGTTCGAGCGTCTCGACGGACCAGCCCTCCCACACGAAGCACTACCACCGACTACCTTAGCACCGACTACCACCACGACCACGACCACCACTACTCCTCCCACCACTACCACCACTCCCACACGCCCTCCCTCTCTCGCTCCTCCTCCTCCTCCCCCCCCCCGACAACCATCTCTCCATCTTGCTCTCTCCTTGCGCATGGGAGCCGTGCCGTGCTGGGCTGGCGGCGCTTTCGGGGGAAGAGGCCCTCTCGCTCACTATATCACGCTCGCTCTCATTACCAGCCAGTGCCGGACACTACTACTACATCTACTATTGCAACCGCTCCCTCCATCCTGCAAATCGACGCGGAAGCTCCCGTCACATATATCCCATCGCCATTCGCTGTTCATCTGAGCCTATCTGCGCCTTCGCCCGTCAAGCTACTCTCCGTTGATCGTGCAACGCTCGATAGGATAGCGCCGTCTGCGCCGTTGAGCCAACTCACGAGCGTTGTGTGCAATTTCACAACATCACCCGCGCTGCGCATCAGTGCGCAATCCTGGCCAAGACGCTGCCTGCACTGCACACACGCATCACCGCGACTTCTACCCTCCCATCACACCGCAGCTCTGCACCAAGTCGGCCTCCGGCCGGCGTCCGTTCGTTACAAACGACTACTCCTCCGACCCCTTCGTGAAAGACTTCCACGCTCTCTCCACCACTGGCCCGCCGACAGAGCAGTATTTGCGCCCCGATTTTGCCATCGACCAACCGAGTATTCGACCGGAAAGAGGATTCTGCAGGGGACATTGGGCCGTCAGTCGGAGCATTGGAAGGCTGCCATCTTCGAGTCTAGCACCGCTCTGGTCTTGGTATCGCCGAGAATCTCTCGGTGATAGCAGAGCCGAGGAGGGTGCCGAATGGATGGGGCCATGGCACCTCCTCACAAGCGGCGAAAGTTATCGTCTCCATCCACTGAAGGCGTGACACCTCTGGACAACAGCACAGTATCCTCCGAATCATCCACCAGTCATGCCGCCAACCACTTACACCCGCAATCCTCTCCGGCATCTCCCCGGACTCAATGCCATGAACATGAAGACCGGCCCCGGAGAGAGCAACATCCTGTTGTTGGAGGAATCGCCGACTTCAAAGTCTTGCTTCCACGTGAGGGCACCGTAGCCGCGTCGGCAACTCTCACGTCGACTGAGTCTTCGCTCGAGATCAGCGCGAGTTCTCACGTCGACGCATCAGAAGTCACAACGGCGGATATGTCTTCAGGCTCCAGAACGAGCGCCTCAGTGCCTGCTGATACCGTTCCTGCCGACGTCACATCGAGTCCAACGTCGAACGTATCATCGACGCCCGCTTATAACAGCAGTGCTACACATCGATCGTCGACCACGCATTCGACACACGAAAGTCACGAAAGTCACGAAAGTGACGAAAGTGACAGAACATTTTCCTCGACCTCGTCCACGGCTTCATCTGGGATGCCAACGATAAAATCGACACCCAGCAATGAGACGACATCTGCGTCGACCTCGTCCACGGCTTCATCCGAGATTCCAACGATGAAATCGAGACCCAGCAATGAGACGACATCTCCGTCGACCTCGTCCACGGCTTCAGCCGGGATTCCAACGATGAAAGCGACACCCAGCAATGGCACGACATCTCCGTCGACCTCGTCCACGGCCTCAGCCGGGATTCCAACGATAACACCGACTGCAAACCTCACCACCTCAGGTAAAACTCGCCGTGACGCTACTTCTTGGTCTCATGATACTGACTTTTCGTACAGCGGTGATCTTCATAGGAGACAGCACAACGACATCCAAGACGACTATGACTATCGCGAATGGTACATCCACGTCAACTACGTCGGACCTACTTTTCGTCGCCTCATTCAGCGACGGAGATGTCTCGTCATTCTCGCGCTCGAGCGAACCATACATCACGACCGTGAATGGAGAGGTACTCACAATACCAGCCATATCTGCCTCTACCACGAGATCGAGCTCGCGGATCAGCTCTTCCGACGCATCTTCGACCGATCATCAAACAGCCACCGAAACTTCGAATGGCCAGCAAAGTACTGTCACCTCGGCGGCAACTGTGGGCGTTACTGGAGGAGGCCGTCAGGGACAGGGCTCTCCTACTTATTCCTCGCCAACAACGAGCACCACTGGATCTTCCTCGGGCGGTGGGGACGGAGGTAGTAATGCTCCGCCGGCTGGAACCATCGCTGGAGGTGTGGTTGGAGGCGCTGCAGGGCTGGCTGTTCTGTTACTCATAGCCATGTTATTCGTCCGATGGTATCGGAGAAAGAATCAGATGCAGGCTCTTCCCCCCAATTCGGGGACTGCTCGTGGCCTGGACGGGTCTTCTGCTCCAAGTGGATCTGGACCAAGCGGGCCTGGCATGGCCGAGCGATCTGGGTTATCTCCTCTTGCTGCTGCAATCCCTGGAATCTTTCGACACCAGAATCGTAGCGGCGAGACTGCGCCATCAGAACGAGGTTTTACGCGGGTCTCCGGACGAAAGCTTCCGTCCGTGTTCAGTGAAGGCATGAGCAGTGAGGGTGTACGGAAAGCGCAGACGGGTGGACCGCAGCAGACGACACCAGGCATGCCGCTGAGCAGCTCACCGCCAGAGCAAGACTTGAGCAGCACCTCATTCTATCGCGACAGCGCAGGTTTCTACGGCGGTGATGGAGAGTCATCAAGCAACGGTCCTTCAGGGACAAGTCCGGAAGAGATGATGATGATGTCGCCCGGACCTCAGCGACAACCACAGGTCCACGCTGGAGGCCCGTATGTGATGTCGCCCGCCTCTGCCGAACAGCCCGGACTTCCTAATACTGGGACTTTGGGAAGGAGCGACACTCCTTCCAGCCTGCGAAACTCCCGTTTCACAGAGGACATGTGACTAGATGGAGAATGGTTTCATGGGTTCATACGACTATACCGAGATTCCCGCCACATCGAAACGTAGAAGCGATGTCTGGCTGTATTTGCACCCGATGAGCGTCTTAGCGCGCCATATTACGATCTGATGGTGAAAATCGTATAGCGCTGTCTTTTTCTTTTGCTTCTGTGCCATAGTTGGCAGGTTTGGTGGAGAAAATTTTGACGATGGTACAATCACCTTACTCTTCCAAATGTACCGCGAGTGTCTTCGTACACATTGAATGGAAGGGGGAAAAGAAGAAGAAGAAGAGGAGGAGAAAGCAAAAGAAAAATGCTGTAATGTTTGTATAGTGTGTGTGCAAAAAATCTGATCGTCCGTAAAGGACACAGGACTTTTGAAGAAGCGCTGTTCCTCTTTGTCTTGTTGTTCGTTTGTCGATCATTGCGACATGATGCACAAGCAGACTGATGAGCCGCCCTGTGCGAAATGGAATCGCTCTAGCAGCTGCATCACTGTCGTCAACTCCCCCTCATAGCCTAGCTAGTGAGCATTCGACGAGACAGACGCCTTCTCATGCCTCGTCGTGCAGACAGGAAGCAAGCAAGATACGATACGATTCGGACAATCGTGAGCCACCATCCCACGAAGCTCGCGAAGCACCGTCCGTGGAACCCCGTTGCCAGTACTACCTCTTACAATCGGAACCTTCCCCACCCCCCAAACATGACGCCGACGCTATGCATGCACATTTGAGAGAGAGAACAACAGCATATATATGTGTCCGCGACGGGCATCTCTCAGTCGCTCTCGCTCCCGGGACCATCGGGCTCCCCATCATCGTCTTCTTCTTCTTCTGCTACCAAGTCATTACTCATCTGGATCGTGAGCTCCGCCTTTTTCAGGATCTTCCGCAATTCCTCGTTCCGGGGATCGACCAGGTCCACGGGCTTTAGTTTGGCGTTGTTGCGTATCCTGTCACGTTGGGGGCGGGAGCGTGTTAGTCTGGCTTTCGAGGGGGAACCTCCCGTATGGTATCGGTTTTCTTCTTCTTCTATTACTAGTAGTAGTAGTAGTTACTTACCTCGGATCGCAACCGGCATCGATCAAAATCTCCACGACGGCCTTGCCCTGTTCCCAATCTTCTTGACTCCCACTCGCGAAGCGCGCGGCGCGGTGGAGACAGGTATCCCCATCTCGCCGTTCCTGGCCGTCGATCTCGACGCCTTCCTGGTCGAGGATGAGGTCGAGGGCTTCGTAGGCGCCGTACTGCGCCGCGACGTGCATGGCGCTGGAGCCGAGGGCGTCGGTGGTCGTGTTGAGGAACTGGGCGATGGTGGCGGGCTGGGAGGAGAGCGGGGCGGCGGAGAAGACTTCTTGCAGGAGAGAGGTGTTGTTGCGGCGGCAGGCTTCGATTAGTTGCTCTTTCGGGGAGGCGCCTTCGTCGGAGGCCATGGTTGTCTTGTCTCGAGGCTGGTTCGCGGGGGGGGGGGGTGGAGGTTGTTGTTGGGTCGTTCGGGATGATGAGGAGGAGTTGGTCGGGGAACGGTCGGTAGGCGTCAAGGAGCTGAGGCAGAATAGGTGAGCATGAGGCTATTGGTGTGTCGTGAGAGGGGCCGTGGCTGAGTCCTACTTGGTTTCAGGCACGCGCGCGCGGACGACGTGAAGTGCAAGGCGACAGGGATCATGCCGGCCTCTCGGCCAATCAAATTCCAATCAAACTTTACCTTTCGCTTCCAAAGACTACCGGGGCATCTTCACATGCCTTGCAAACTTACAGTACTGCTCGATATCGATATACCGCACACCTGTTCAACAAACAACAACAACTCGAAAGGAAATATCTCAACATCAAGATGCTACTCTGTAAGCCCTCCCTCGCTTCCTTCCTTCCCTACTGCCCATTCGCATCTCCATCCCCCCCGAACAACAACAACAACAACCCTAACTAAACAAACCCCCAACTCCCCCCACCAGTCTGCCCCTCGTGCAGCAACATGCTCATCATCACCCAAATCCCCGCCGCCCACTGCGGTCCCTCGCCCGACGAGCAAAGCCACGCGGGCAAGAACCGCTTCGAATGCCGCACGTGCCCCTACCAGATGGTCCTCGACCGGCGCTACTACGAACGCAAGAATCAGAATCTCAAGAAAGTAGACGATATCCTCGGCGGCGCCGATAGCTGGCAGAATGTCGATCAGACGGATGGTGAGTCCCCGCCCCGCCCCGCCCCGCCCCTTTACTTCCAGACTGGGTCTGTGTCCAACCACCCTGGATCCAAGAACCATCCATCCATCCATCCATCCATCCGTGCATCCATGGCTGCTGACTCTTTGTCTGTTCGTGTGCAAAACAGCCAAATGCGCAAACGAAAACTGTGACTCCCGCCGCGCGTATTTCCGTCAAGTCCAGATCCGCAGTGCGGATGAGCCCATGACGAGCTTCTATAAATGCGTCGTGTGTTCCAGAGAGTGGAGAGAGAATTAGACGAGTTGACTGCATGGGGTTTGGCGAGCCGGCGGAAGGCGCAGAGAGGCGTGTGGTTGTTTGATCGGTTATGATACCCCCCTACCTTATTTCACAGCTTCTCTAGACAGCCACATGCGCTGAAATGGCAGTGGATTCCAGTAACTGGAGCTCACGGTTGCGCACGTCTCAGAGCCTACAGAGCACCGAGTCCTGTCATTGGTTTGGGTGGGCTGAAGAGGAGTAGGCTGACTGATGAGGTTACAAAAGTTCTACTTTTCGGACATCTAAACATAAGAGAGCCCCGTAGTGATACGAGTCCTGTCTCAGCACATGCCTGACCAAATGCCTGCACTCGGCCTTCGTGTCCTTGCTGTACTGGCCCACTCAGCTCATCCATCCTGACCCGGGTGCATTGTCCAGGAGGATCAAATTGCTTTCGCTCCGTCAATTCCTTTGACAACTTCTTGCCCGACGACGAGGGTCTTGATCCAAGGTCGGCGAGCTATCAAGCCTCATTCCGGGCTCGGCGTGGACCTCCTTTCAGAGAGCGCATGCGGCTCAAGAATCCACCGCCACTTCCGCTGCCACCGTTCGCTCGACGTTCCTCCTCGTTGCTTCGCCGGATCCGAGTGGGCACGTTTGCTTCAGAAGTACGACTCCGGGTCAGTGGACTGCCCGAAGTCTGTGGGCGTCCAAGTGATGGCCGATCTTGCTCCGCAATGCGGATTTCGGTGCCCTTCTTGTCGAAGGCTGCTTCGTAGTCGTTCTCGAACGGATTGACCTCATTCTCCTTGTTGTACCTCGTCCGCTGCACTCCCCCTGCACTGATTGCCTTGATCTGCGGGTGAGCTGATCCAGGTGCATCCAGATCAGAAGAGCCATATCTCGCTTCAGGGCTCTGCATGCCTGGAGCATTTCGCCGAGAGCCGGACATTCCGCGAAAGCGCTGCGCAATGGACTTCTTTCTAGACAGTCCTGGACCCCCGCCTCCAGCTCCCTCCATGACGGGATCCTCCGAATCACGTCTCTGCAATGCGCTCCTGGTAGCAGGAGCGCCCTCGAGGAAGGTGGAAGTGCCCAGACCGTAAGATTCATCTCCATGTACAGGCTCTGTGCGCTGCAGAGGATCGATGATGGCGGTATCTGTCTTCCTTGTCGTCGAGAAGTCGTTGAAGCCTTCCACGCCGCGACCGTGGAATTTGTCCAAATCCAGCCGAGATCTCAGCGGGCCTGCGCCTCCGAGGGCCATATTTGCAGAGCCGACCGGAAAGGCTTGCATTGGTGCACGCCTGTCTTTCTTCGCGTTGCGGTGTGGATTACAGGCGTCGAAAGGACCATCGTGATGGAAGACTAATGCATGTCAGCGACCGTCCAACTACAGCGCATATGCGTATTGTGACACATACGTCCTTGTCCATAGATTCCGGTTACATCCAGTTTGTCGATGATGTCGAGCCCTTGTGGCTTTCTCGTACGTTTCTCCCCGCTTCGGACCTTGTCCTTTTCTCTCTTATGGCGTTCCTCCCGCTCTCGCCGTCTCTCTCGCCGCCTCCGCTCCTCAGACTCGGTGCGCTCTGGGCGCTCCCGACGGTCACGATCCATCCGCGGCCGTCGTTCCTTCTCCAGTACCGATGACTCTGAGGCGCGACGCTGTAGCTGAGGATGTCTGCCCTCGCGCTTAACGGGACTATTGGGACCTCCGGCAGGACGAGGTGGTGGTGGACCGCGTCGATCTTCTGGACCACGTGGGCGGTATCCGGGCGGAGGACGGTTTGGAGCACTGTTCTGTGCTGACGCACCTGATGGTAGAGTTAGCGGATATGGTTGGGCATGCTGTCCGCCAAGCTGATTACACATACCGTTCACAAGGGGCTTGTCAAGCAGAGAGAGCTCGCCCTGCAAAGTTGGGAAGTCAGCAAACATCTGGCAGAAGAGGTGGAAGCGCTCCATGGCGAAAAATTTGGAGGGATAAGGAGGCAATGGGTTGGCTGTTGGAACCAGCGTTTCATACTGGGCGGCGGAGCAGAATTTGCCAGGATGGATGACACAAAGGGGACGGATAAGGCAGGGGAGGTACAGGGCAGAGATGATAAGGAGAACATACAAAGATGTCATCTGGAATGCCGCGATTGTTGCCGTTGTTTGCTCGACGGTCGGTGATGATGTCGCCGGCGGCGCGATTGTTGGAGGGTGTTGTGGAAGGGGTCATCTCGCTGGCGTCGAGGAATGGGTTGGTAGAGGTGGGACGCGCGCTGGGAGCAGCTTCGGCCCAGGGATTGTTGGAGGGCGAGATGCGCGGTGAGGGAGCTCCACCGAACCTGTTGTAGGGGTTGTTGGAAGAGAGGTTGAGAGACAGACCGAGGGGCGGGTGCTGGCGATCTGGAGAGGAGACGCGTGGGTGGTCAGTGGGTGGGATTGTGATGTGTTATATATTGTGTTGTGTGTTGACGGTCGCACCCGGGCAGTCATGAAACAGGAGTCGTCATACGTACCTGGCGCCGTGCTGTTGGCGAATGCCATGATTCCAATGGGACGGGCGGATGTGGGCGCCGTGGGATGCGTGATATGCGTGCTGTGCGTGAGTGGTCGTGTATGGATTAGGTGTGGGTGGGTGTGAATGCGCGTGATGATGAAGAGGAAGAGTAGTGCGCTGCAATGCGATGCAGGGTGCAGTGTTGATGGGTGACGGGTGTGGTGGGTGATGGGTGATGGTCGGCGGCGGCGGGTAGCGGGTATTCTTATTCTTTATTAGGCGCTGTCCGGCTGGCGTCTTCGCGGCGGGAGGGAGGGGGCACTCTCTGAACTGAACACTGACACCTCGTCGTGGAATGCGGCGCGTAGTAAGTCCTGTTCGGGAGAGGTCGAATGCTTCCACTAGGATATCCTGCTGCTGCTGCTGCTGCTGTTGTTGTTCTTGTCGTCTGTTGGTGGCTGCGATGGCCGGGTATGTACCTTGAGGGATTCTGATACACCGCCAGACAGCGCGCTCGGAGAGTGGGAGAGGCGCTCCTTCCACTGGAACCACACGGCGGGCGAGGCTCGATATTATTATTGTCAAGTCAAGGGCGAAGGGCTAGATTATTGTTATTACTATTATCGCCGGTACCTTACTCACTAGGCAAACCCTATCCAGCGTCAGGTCCCGTCCCACGTCGTCGTCCATCCTTCACGTGCCGACGCGTCTTCTACTCATCAACACTGCGTCCTCTCCCTCTCCGTCGCCATCACGACACCTTGGATTCACCACACCCTCCTGATCCGTACATGTAAGGTAGTATTCCGTACCACTACCGGTCGCCGAGCAGCAGCCACTTCCCTTCCCGACTCCCGACTCCCGATTCTTTGGGTGTGGAGCAAGCTCATCAAGCCTTCTCAGGGACCAACGCTAGCGGTAGTACTGTAGGATCGAGCCTGTGCGTGTGTGCGTGGCTCCTTCCCACAACCAATAGACGTCCACCACTAGACAACACCTCGCATTCTGGACCATACCTCACGCAGATCCGACCTTACCACCTCTCACACTTCCCACACTCTGTCCGAGCCATGGCGGAAGCCCAGCCCAATGGCGGTCCGACAGCCTCCTCATCGGTCAACATGCAGTATGGTGGCTTCGACAGATTCGTCATCGAGCTCGAGGTGAGTAGGACAACCTCAATATTGACATTGCAGCTCGCATGCTTCTCGACCATACCTGTCCAGCTAGTCGGAGTTGGCGTCCTGCTGATAGCCCCGCTCTCGGATTGCACAGCACCCATACGGCATGGCATGGTCCAAAGTTGGCACATGCTGACATGAACAAACAGTTTGTCCAGATGCTCTCCAATCCCCAGTACCTCAATTATCTGGCGGCGCAGAAACTGCTCGACAATGCAGAGTTCATAGCATATCTCGAGTACCTGCAATACTTTCGGGAGCCCAAATACCTTCGCTACCTCCAGTGAGCGCAACGGCTTAATGCTTACAGGCCATCACTGACCAAGAGTGAGATACCCTGGCCCGACCCTTCGAGCACTCGAGCTTCTACAGGAAGAACGCTTCCGCAAGGACATCCTCATCCCGGAAGTCAGGGACAGAATGATCGCAGAAGGCTTCGAAGCAGCCATCTCCGGCTACCAACCGCAGTCCGAATCCCAGAATCATCAATCTCTTCAGTCGTGAGTGCGACTGCAAGGCCGGTGTCACATCACGCACGACACGCCGTTGCATGCCCAGAAGTCCAATCGGTCCGCAAACTACAGCATGTGCTCAGAGAACGAGAAAGCCATCCATGTTTTTAAAACATGGAATGGGCCACGAGAGGATATCGTTACGCCGACCGAGGAAAGTTGCCTCTGCATTGACAGAGTGTGAAGTCGCATACACGCGGACGGATCTGAAACACTTCCTCGGGCTCGGCGTACACAGCGTCGTGCCACGTCCTGGTATGACCCGCGCTCGTGAATGACTCGGCATGTAGCTAAAGAAGAATGCGGTATTGCATCATATCCCGCCCTTGAAACAGCTTGTTATGAGCATTTACCACTCATAGAGCTGTTCTACGGCTGTCGATGACCTTGGAATGCTTGATCGTGTTATTAGCTAGCTCTGGCAAAATACTAGCTTTCCAAGTTAGGCGGATACCTGCGAATCACGCTAACATTGAGAAGACGCTGTATCATTAATTTGAGGGTATGCATGTCAAGGCTGATCCCAGTAATGGGCTGTCCGCCAAGTCCCACTCAAACCTAGAACTTGCTGCCTGAATACAGCCTTCAGATAGTCCGCCGGAATCATCGGTCCATGATGTGAAGACAAGGCAGTCCGCGGCCTTCGTGTCGTACAGCCGCTCGACATCGGCGAAAGAGACCACGCCGTATGTTCCTCCCCTTCAAGGTTTGCGAATAGCGCTTGTCTGATGGAAGCGTCGGTCGTCAGTCGCGCGTTTCGTTGCCGTCTTTTGAATGTACGTAGGTAGCCTCTGTCAGGCTCCCGCGCAGCGTCGTCTCCCATCTGCTTGTGGCTGCTCAGACTCGCTGCCCAACGAACGAGCAACCATCATCATTCCTCCACCGCCGGTGCCGGCCCACAAGGTAATACCATCTTCTCCATACAGTGCATGCGCATCTTCTCCATCGGCATGCCCATCCCGATCGCCATGTAGTGGAGGAGGGGAGGGTGGCCTTGGTAGCTTGCGCACGAGTCGCGCTGGATGTTGGACGTCCACTCGTGCGCTGTAGTGTCTGCGTGGCCGGTCCCGATGTACTTGTTCTGGAGCGATTCGAGCTGCTGCTGAGTGCGGAGCTTGTCGGCCTGGAATGCGATGTTAGCGGGTCTGCAGACTGGGGCGCATTGGCTGGCCAGAGCCCTAGGGACTTACCATGTTGAGAGTGAGCGTGAGAGGAATGCGTTTTCTGGGCTGTGCGTAGCGCTGTCGTGTTGACGGTCGATGCTGAATGAATATAATACTTCGTCGTGGAGGTCGAGACGGTCCTCGCACTGGCAGCGCGATGATCATGACTCGTGACGAAATCAGGGTTCAAGATCGCGACGCGCTTCGCGTCTATCACAAGCATCGAGCCCACGACTTTATCTTCTCATTGACGCTATCGCGGTTCTGCAGGAACACGATCATATTTTCGCAGAGATAAAAGCTTCACGACATGCCTTTAACCAGGAAGAGACGCTCGGTGAGTCCTTATATTGTGTCGTTTCCGTCTGGATCTGCACTGACAGACGCGATAGCAACCAGAAGACGATTCTCCAGACGGCTCGCCAGAACCGCAGACTCAACGGCGCCGCACGACGCATGCATCGGACGAAGAGAACTATGGCGAAGGTCCGAGCGCGTCGACACAGGCCGGTGATGTCGAGGATATGGGAAGAAAACTAGTTCGGCTGGCATTGGCATGCGAGTATCAGCGGAAGCCGATCCGAAGAGCAGATATCGCCGAGAAAGTGCTTGGAAACAACATCAAACAGTTCAAGGCCGTGTTTGCTTCCGCGCAGCTACATCTGAGGCACGTGTTTGGGATGGAGATGTACGAACTACCGGCCAAAGAGAGGATCACCGTGCAACAGAAGCGAGGTAGGCCACAGACAAAACTCAACAGCGTTTGAAAAGCGCTGACAATAGGAAAAGCTGCCCAGAAATCGGGATCTCAATCGAAACCGACATCAACGTCATGGATCCTGGTGTCCATACTGCCGTCTGAGTTCCGGAATCCGGGCATCATACAACCGCCGTCAGCGCCTACAAGCGCAGACGAGAGCAAATACACGGCTATCTACACAATCCTGGTGTCCCTGATCCTCCTATCCGGCGGCAACCTGCCAGACGCCAAAATGGAACGGTACCTGCGAAAACTTGGACTTCAAGACAAAACACCCATCAAAGACTACGAGATGACGGAAAAGCTCATGAAGCGACTTGAAAAGGACGGCTATTTGATCCGCGTTCGGGAGAGCCACGGCACGGGAGAAGACGATGTGTACTGGATTGTTGGTCCCCGGGGCAAAGTCGAGGTGGGCGAGAGCGGCGTGCGTGGACTCGCGACGACGGTCTTTGGCGACATGGAAACGGAGGAGGATGAGGCGGACCTAGACCGGAAGATTCTGAGATCCTTGGGTCTGAGTGAGGCTCCCCAATCAGGACAGGGAGCGGAGCGACCACCTGCAGAAAAGCAACCGAAACCGCAAAAGCGAAAGAAAGGCAAGAGGACCAGGGACGAGCAAAATGACGAAGACGACGAAGATGACGAGGATGACGAGAACGAGGACGAAGATGGGTGAAGCAGTGCTCAGCCCAAAGGGGAAGTCTTGTGGTCTACGACTGGACTTTCCCAGTCTGCATTAGCCGATATGCCTTTGGCTGCATTCAAAGGCTACGTGCTTGCGGTGTTGCAGCTACCCATGTCTGCCAATGCCGCCTACTTCTCCGGACCCGAGCATCGCTTATTCAGTGCTGATGAAGCACGTTCTCAAGTCGCTCAATCCGACGGTTAATAACCTGACACGCTTCAGCGTGAAGAAGTCCGAAGACCATTGCGCATTGTTTTGGCAGACTCAATGTCACACCCCCGCAGCTTCCGCATTACCTTTGCTTTACAACTGCTCTGAAATGCCCGTTCGGCACCATTTCAGGTTTGAAGGTTGTTTCAATGCGACTGGACTGACTGACCAAATGGTCAGCAAGGCCACTGAGCTGTGGTACTGCGTCTGTATGGAGTGCGAGAATGGCGTGGATTCATGTCCAGAGAGGTCCGGAGGGGGTAGCAAGAAGTGATATAGAGAGGGAGAGGTAGTGCGCTCGAGAAAAAGAAAAAAGGAGGAGAGTGTCAATCAAGCTCAACCACCATACCACAGAAATCAGAGATTTGAAGTTCTCGCCCTGCATCTTCGCTGCGATCGGCTTGCTGAGGTTCTGCTCTGCCGGTTGCAAGTAGAGATTGAAGGCCCATGCAATGACTTTGGAGCACTACTTGCTCATGGAGTCTACCAGCCTTCCCCTTTGTGCGATTAGACCAGAACGAACCCCGTGCTGCCTACTTGAGCCTTGCGGGATGGACTGTATGATCGCCCATGCGGCACTCGGAAAGCTCTTCGACATCCCGGTCATCTTGTCGACTTCAGCGCAGACCGGTCTCAATAGGCCTCTTCCAAAGGTTTGTCCCAATCGATCTGCGTTATTTGTTGTCATTCTTCAAGTCGCATAAGGAATAGGTGTTCGGGGCCCAGAGGGAAATGATAAGGTCAGTTCCCCGTTGAAATGGTCCGATATGGGCCAAGTCAAATTGTCACATGCCAGCCTGGCTTGCTTGAGGGGAAATGATCATGTACGGGGTTGCTCGACGGACGCCATGTGCACTGTCGTAGTCACCGATATGGTGTTCCATAGCAAAGATGTCGATGTTAGCGCTGGACTTGGGATAGCAGACATGGTAAAGGACATGAAGGAACATGTAGCGAGCGTTGCGGCGGTTAAGGAACGTCATCTTGGGGTTTGAAGCTCCTCGTGTCTCAATGCACAGCCCCTGCACCATCCACCGGACCTTACACCCACTGCACCAGCTGTTTTTCCCTCCTAGGCACCGACGCATAAGAGAGACATGCGTACTGCTGTCTTGGACAACTTGTCACATTCCCAATAACAATAACTCCAATAGCCGCGATTCGCCCCGAACATGCCGTGATCCATCTGATCGCATCGCCTATTCTCAAGCACCGACAACCCGGCGACTCGAGCAGCAAACATTCCCACCGCTGGCTGCCATCTCCTCCGCCTGCTCCAGCTTCAACATCCCGAGGACGAGAACGATCGGAGCGGATTGAATCGAAATCGCCATGTCGAGCCAGCCGCCAGGCACTTTTCTCCCCAACACCAAGGTAACGGTCGGCAGCCACAAGGTCTACATCGAGAAATACCTATCTGAAGGCGGATTTGCGCACGTTTACGTGGTCCGTGTGCCGCGCGAGAACAATAAGCATGATGTCGCCGTCCTCAAGCGGGTTGCCGTGCCCGACAAGGAGCACTTGGCCAACATGCGCACCGAAGTGGAGACCATGAAGAAGCTGAAGGGACACAAGCACATTGTCACCTACATCGACAGTCACGCCAGCCAGCTGAAAGGAGGCGGATACGAGGTCTTCCTCCTCATGGAGTTCTGCAATGGAAGTGGTCTGATTGACTTCATGAACACCCGACTGCAGCATCGCTTGACCGAGCCCGAGATCCTCAAAATTTTTGGAGACTGCGCAGAGGGTGTGGCGTGCATGCATTATCTCAAGCCGCCATTACTCCACCGTGATCTCAAGGTGGAGAACGTCCTCATTTCCAAGTCGAGCAGCGGCACGCCTCTCTACAAGATCTGTGACTTTGGGAGTGCTGCACCGCCTCGGCCAGCCGCGAAGACAGTGGAGGAGGGCAGGCTGATTGAAGAGGATGTACAGAAGCACACCACAATGCAGTATCGGAGCCCTGAAATGATCGATGTGTGGAGAAAGCAGCCAATAGATGAAAAGGCGGACATTTGGGCACTGGGCGTGCTGCTGTATAAACTGTGCTACTACACCACACCTTTCGAAGACGTAGGGCAGATGGCTATCTTGAACGCAAGCTTCAAGTATCCCAGCTACCCTGCGTTCTCGGACCGTCTTAAAAAGCTGATTGCATGGATGTTGAAGGAGGATCCAAAGGACAGGCCCAACATATATCAAGTGGTCAAGGAGGTTTGCAGCATGCGCGGGACACCCGTACCGATCAAGGACATCTACGCCAACAGGACGCAATCGGAGGCACGCAGGAACGAAGCCTTGCCATCTGCGGAGGACATGTCTTCGGCACCCATCGGATTGCAGAAGACCACGCCGCAGGTTCAGGTCCAGGCTCTGCCTGATATCGCACCTATGCGTCGTGGAAGACCAACAGCACCGACTTCGCAAGCTCCCACCGCTGCTAAGCCAGCGCCTTCACCCTCACGAGGGGATCCATTTGCTGCATTGGACTCAAAGAACTATGATATCCGAGCTGGCGCCGTGGATGAGCTCTCCAAGCGGTTCCCATCCTTGGACGAATTCTCCATAGCTCATGAGGGTGGAAAGTTCCCATTCTCCACAACTGATCCTCCGCTTGCTTCTCCACCACCGAATGCGACTCCGGAGCCTCGCGAGTCCATCAGTGAGCGCGTGAGCCAAGCTTTGGCGGATGAAGTATTTGCGTCCAAGTCTCCGCCTGCAGCTGCAACATCCAGGCCAAAGCCACAGGAAGTCCATCAACCTCAATCCAGAACGAGGTCACCTCCAAAGCCTACAACCGCTACCGTTCGAGACTTGAAACAGAACTTTGGACAGCAGCCTACGGTTCATCAACCTTTACCTGTACGGCCGAGTGTGCAGTACAAATCAACAGCAACCGGTAGCTCTCCTCCGCTCATTTCTCCAAAGAAGCTCCCAGAGGTAAGCAATCGGCGTATCTGGCGTGTACCAGATCAGAGTCGATCAGATTCGCAGCCGCGCCCAACAGAAGCCGCGCAAGCTGCTGCTTCTTCGCTGCAGCCTAGCTTACCGCCTTCGCACCGGCCGGCTCTTCAAAATGCTCACCGATCGAAGTCACACATTGCTACACTCGGCGTATCTCAGGCGTCGACTTCGTCACGTCCATCGTTGGAGGGAGGTAGGCCATCTGCAAACGATGTCGGAAATGCTAGCATCTCGCGAACCAAGTCCCTCAACAATCGTTCGAGGCCGGCAAGCATGTACGTCAGTTCAAATATGGACTTTCTACGGGATCAGGAGCAGTCGCGAAAGCGACCGTCCATGGAGATCCGACGGCCGAGCCGGCAACCATCACAAGGAAGAGAGCCAGAGCCTGAAGACAACCCCATTACCGATGACATCGACTTTCTCAGGAGGACGGAAGAGAGCGATGTTGATCGACGGAAATCCATGAAGGAAGCAATGAAGATCCATGGCAGCCATCACAGAAAAAGATCCAGCCTCGATGCACTCAGGTCCGGTGCCAAAGGAATGCTTAGCGGACGCTTTGGCGACGCATTCAAACGCTTTGAGCAGAATCAGCCCGATGAGGGCAGGCATTTGGACACTGGTTTGCTGACGCCTGAAGCACGCGACCATGATGATGAGCCTCAGCTGCTTTCTCCCATAAGCGGATCTGAAGCAACGCTGAGTAGACATTCCGAGGGAGAATCGGCCATAGACGAGACCGAAGACTTGCCTCCTGACGTTAGGCGAGAGTTGGAGCGCCGAAGACTAAGTCAAGAAGAGAAGAGGGTTGCGGATGCTGCGGCAGCGTATCGCGCTCGTGTCGCTACACAAGGGACAGGCAGTGTGCAAGCTCCTACAAGAGCGAGCACAATTCAGAGACGAGTCCAGTCCTTGCTAGATGAGGGTAGGCAATCGCCGCAGCCCAAAAAGACCGCGGAAGACTACGGGAAGAATACCGATTTACAAGACGAAGAGGCCAGACCCGTAACACTATCGACTGCTCCGGCCACCAGCGGGAACCGACCTCCGGTGCTTGCGCGAAAGCCAATGATGAACATGGAGATGTCAAACAATCCATATCCAAAGACGAGGCCGCAACGACCCGAGTCACCGGCGGCCAACATGCCGCCCCCTGCTTCCGTACCTTCAGATGCGGCTCCTCTGCAGCGAGTTACATCTCGACTCGGGCCAAGTGCGCCTCCGAAACCGAAGGCTCTGAGAACTGGAGGGAATCCGTGGCCGCCTCCACAGTCGCCAAATACGGACAACCCCCAACCTAAGCCCGCAGGATTGGCTGCACTCCTTGCGAAGGATCTGGAAGGCGTCCCGGACTACCCTCCTCGTGACAGCAGCAACCGAGTCGTCTCTCGAGAGGATGATCTGGACAGCTTCAGCAAGCGGTACCCCAGCTTGAGTGGGATTGAAATGGTTGAGACGGAGATCAATGGACGACGATGAGCGACATCTTGGTCAGGCCAAAGCCAAGACGTGTACCGATTTCAAAATACACCATATAGACTCCGCGCAATGAACTCTGTCATATCTGCTCCATATGGTGAGTTCGATGAACCACAGAAATGCTCTCAGGGTGGTTTCTCTGAACCATGTGACCCCGATACAGAACGTTGAGGTTAATCGTTTACCCGAACCTCCCGTACGTCATTGAATTCTGAGCCTCACCTACTCAAATATCACACTACAGTAGCAATAAATGCCAATAGCGGGTCTCGACTACAAATGTTCATATCCAATTCCCCTATGAACACCGTCAAGCCGCTACTCCGACCCCTTCCGTTGGCAGGTCTCTCCGGACTACTCCTGGCCGCCACATTTGCTACAACACCCACCAGACAGTCCACCAAAATGCCCTCTTCTTCATCACAACCCTGGCCCGTCAAGCAATACACCCCACGCCACCAGACCTGGCCCTACAACCCCTCCGACTTCACACGACAAGACTCCACTCCCGACGCTGCCTTCTACAGCGTCCCGCGCTTCGTGACACACATTGACGACGCGGCCATTGCCACACTCGCCGCCTACTACGACGCGGTGCTGCCGAAGAAGGGCAAAATTTTGGATTTCTGCAGTAGTTGGGTCAGCCACTACCCGCCCTCCCTCGAGCAGGCGGCTGCCCGCGGGGAAGTGCAAATCACCGGCATGGGCATGGTGCAGGCCGAATTGGACGCCAACGAGGTCCTGAACCACGGCCGTCTGCTGCAGGATCTCAACGAGGACGCGGATCTCCATGCGGCACTCGTCCGGCATGGATGTCTACCCACCACGGACGATTCGCCGGATTCCGGAAAACTAGACGCCTCCACCAACGTCGTCAGTACGGATTACCTGACGCAGCCCGTCGCGGTGCTGCGCAGCCTTCGAAAGGCCACGAAGCCCGGGGGCACGGTGCATCTGATCGTCAGCAATCGCTGCTTCCCCACCAAGGCCATCAGCCGGTGGCTCCGCGCGTCCGAGGGGGAGAGGTTGGAGATGGTGGGGGATTTCCTGTTCTTCGCGGGGTGGAAGAAGATTGAGATTGTCGAGTTGAGTAATGGGATGACGGAGACGGAGGAGGGGAGTGGGGCGTCTGGCGCTGCGCAGGGCGGGTTCCAGGGGTTGATGGGCATGTTGGGGATGATGAATAGGAGGGACCCGTTGTGGGCTGTGAGAGCTGTCAAGGAGTGAGTGTGAGTGTGAGTGAAAGGCGTTTGTCGGGCACTAGCGGCGACACTGTCAGTCAGCTTCCTCCGCTCCTATGGCGGACTCAGCTGTTTGGTGGCTGAAGCTCTGATATGCGGATTGTCCAGACGGACTGACCAAGTCCGTAAGAAAGGGCCAAGGCAATTGGGCAGAAATCGCCAGAGAAGTGTGGAAATGTCCAGTACTCGTACATAGCTCAAAGCCCTCCAGAGCACTTCCGAGGGAGCTTCAAGGCCACGTGCCAAGCCAATCATTCAGCCCGCTCCGAGCTATGCTCCTGTCCCAAACAATACTCCATGGCTCTATGCTACAAATCAACCGGGTGCTCTCATCATCATACTCATGCTTTCATCGTCTTGAGGAATCCATCGATATTGAATTCTTCCTCATACTGCTTGTCATCCCAGAGCTCACTGAGCTCGTCCAAAATTCCCTTCTTGCCCTTTTCCCTCATGTTACCCTCCGCGTCAACGGCGTTGTTCTCGTCCACCCCGTTAGCATCCGGCTTGTCGCTGATGGACAGATTCGGATCAGTCTCGCCAAGATTGAATAGATCCAGAATCTGGTCTGTCTCCATGGTGCCCAAGCCAGCGTTCTGTTGATTGACCACAGTGGAAGCGACGTCAATCTTGAAGCGCTGGAGATTGAGGATCTTCTCTTCCAGCGTGCCGCGTGTAATCAGGCGATACACGTTGACGACCTTCTTTTGGCCAATACGATGTGCGCGGTCCATGGCTTGTAAGTCCTTTTGCGGGTTCCAATCGTGCTCAACGAATATGACAGTGTCGGCACCCGTCAGATTCAAACCCAGACCACCGACGCTCGTGGTGAGCAGGAGGCAGTCGATGGATGGATCCGAATTGAATCGATTGACAATATCTTGGCGCTTGGACGCTTCCACGGAGCCGTCGAGGCGGGAGAATGTTACTCCCGGCAGCATCTTCTTGAGAACCGTCCCCTCCACCATGTCCAGCATTTCCTTCATCTGGCAGAAAATTAGAGCTCTGTGCTGAGAGACTGCCGCATCTGCCGAGGGAAACCCGCTAGCGTCTGTTTGTTCGACGCCGATGGCACAGTCCACGAGTAAGTCGCGCAGCGCCGTGAGCTTCGGCGCATGCTTAGGATCCTTCAGACTCGAATTTTCCTTAGCAAGGAGAGATTGGATTGCAGCATACTGCTTGTGTCCTTCCTTCATCACCATCGCCGGAGAATTGCAGAGCTTGCGCATGTATTGCAAGGCCTGGAAGATATGCTGCTTTGCCGCCTTGTCCGGGCTGCCTGCCATGTCCTGAAGAGACTTGGCCTCTTTCTTGGTGAAGTCGTCGAAGAGTCTCTTCTGCAGATCGCTGAGGTCGCAGTAGTAGTTCTGAAGGATCTTGGGCGGCAAATCATTCAGTACCTCCTCCTTGAGGCGACGGAGCAAGAATGGAAGAACTTGCTTGTGCAGCGCCTCTATTGCGAGTACACCAGCCTCTTGTTCCCTAGATGACGATTTGGCAAATCGACTAGCTGCGATTGGTTTTGCGAATCGATCTTGGAACACCTTTTCCGTGCCTAAGAAGCCAGGCATGAGGAAGTCAAACAGCGACCAAAGCTCCAACACATTGTTCTGGATAGGTGTGCCTGAAAGGATGAGACGATGGTTGCTTGCCAGGCGCTTCACAGCTTGCGTGACCTTGGCTTTAGGATTCTTGATCAAGTGTCCCTCATCCAAGACACAGTAATTCCAATTAATCGGACTCAATATGTCGATATCATTCCTGGCGATCTCATAGGAAGTAATGACAATGTCCGCAGTAGTCATCAAATCGCGCACCTTGCTACGTTCTCCCGGAGGACCGGCGTATGCGACGGCATTGAGAAATGATGCGTACGTGCGTATCTCCTGCTTCCAATGTCCTGTGAGAGTTGGAGGACAGACAATAAGGGAAGGCAGACGCCTAACATCGGGAGCTTGTGTCTTCGCGAACTCCTCCGCGCGCATATGGTGGTCACTTGCAACCATGCACAGGGTTTGGAGCGTCTTGCCGAGCCCCATGTCGTCGCAAAGCACGCCGTGAAGGTGATAACGATTGAGGAAAGCCAGCCAGTTGACGCCCTCTTGCTGATACGAACGCAGTTCTGCCTTGATCGTGACAGGGATGTGGAAGGGTTCCACTTTCTTCGGGTCGAGCATCTGTGCTATGAACTTCCGCTCTCTGTCCCTCCCCTCCAAGAGCGTCTGAGGAAGACCCGGGGGATCAGGAATTCCAGCTTCCAGTGGCACCAGCTTGACCAGCGTTGCGAAAGCAGTAGTTGCAATCAGTCGCACGCCCCCATCAGAATCGCTCATTCGGCCTAGGACAGGTACGAGCAGGAAAATAACATAGGGCAGAATACCGTCGCCCATGACCTGGATGAGGTGATAGATGCATTCGATCGCGCCTTGTCGCTGAACGACTTCATGAGCATTGTTGATTGGTGGTATGACTTGCTCGACCAGCATTGTGAACCCTTGCACAGTGATGACACTGCAGATACTGGCAAAACACTTGGCTGCAGTGTATCGCAAAACAGCTAGTCGACATTGGAGCGCCCTCCCGATGAAAGGAAGCAGCTGGAGGACCCAAGAATGAAGAGAAGGATCAAAGGTAGCCACCAGCGCGCGCAGCGTTGACATGGCATCGACAGCCTCTTGACCAAGAGTTGTTTCCGGATCCTGGATGCTAGCGGGTAGTTGGTCAGTGAAGCATTCGCGAATAGGTCCCTCGATGACGGCTTGCAGTTTCGGGACTTTGATGAAAAGCTCAGCACCAAACGTCTGGCAAAGCTGTTCCAACGCGTCCTTTGCGCCGCGTCGAGTGATGCGTGCAGCTTTGACTTCACGTTCGTGCTGGGCGGCATCTGGACGATCCTGTATATCCTCGTCTTTTTGAAGAGACAAGATTCCGACCTCCTTGTCGGCATTCGGATGGAACTCCGGAGTCTCGCCGACCTCCATGCAGCAGAACTTGACAAGATTGCCAACGACTTTCTCGACCACCTTTTGCCGCCCGCTGGCGACAAGCTGGCTGATGAGGCCGGCGACCGCGCCGGCGGTCCTGTGCTGCAAATCGGAGTTTTCCTCTTCCTTGACGCTGTCCATCAGCGCCTTGATGGTGGCTTGGGATTTCTTGGGAACAGCGCGGAAAGCCACGAGACCTGCGGCTGCTGTAGACACGACTCTGAGGTCAGCCTGCGCTTTGGCAACCTTGGCATCGTTGACAGCCGTCACTGCATCCAGCTTGGCGGTGTTAAGTGCTTCAGCAGCAGCCATCCGCTGCACGGTGGAGAGCCCCTTCTTCAGACGGTCAAAGTCTTGAGTCACAAGCTTTTCAGCATCAGGAATAGAGAACGCATTCTTGCCTGCGCCTTCCTCGCCTTGACAAACCGCCGCGATGATTGGCAGCTTGTTGCCAGGTACGTGTCCGCTCTCCTGGAAGGCATTGAGTAACTGCTGGCACTGCGCACGAGCAATCCTGAGATAGCTGTTCAAGTCATTGTAAGAGCCTGGTCTTTCGTCCTCGACCAGCGATCGAAGCTCGGCGCATGCAGCATCCACCAGGGGCTCGTGCTCGGCGATAGAGGATGCATAGCCCTCGAACGCCATGGCTGTGAAGAGCTGGGTTGTTCCATACGGCGATCTGAGGTTGGGCAAGAGCTTCGATCCAAAGAAAGGATGGCGCTCCTCAGCTGGGTAGAGAGCCATCGCTTTGCCCAATGCTCTCGTAGCGAAGATTCGACTGCGAACCATGACTTCCATTCCAACGAGATCCACATCGCCCTGCATGATGGCAGCATCAATATTATGGGAGGTTGAGGTCGAGGTTGGAGGAGGCACAGAGTTCTCTTTCTTGTCCGAACGCCGACGTTTCTTCCCATGCTCGGTTCCGTTGGCAGGAGATTGGCGATGAGCGGTTGCTAGTGGCGCATATGTCTGTCCAGAAGGCTTCACGAACAAGGTGGAATCCATTGGTATTGGGTGACGGCTAACGCCGACTGGATGGACGGTCAAAGCCATGAGCGAGGCTGCGTGAGGCGTGAACGCAGACTCGAACGCGCGCGGACCTTGTTGCGCCAAAGCGGAAGAAAGCGCATCCCACACGTCAAGTGAGAGCTTCTGCACTTCATCGATCCGCTCGACCAGTAGATTCTGGTAGACGAGACGCAGAGCTTTACCGTTGATCCACCCCTTGGTATCCGAGCCGTCAATACTGATGAAAGTCAAGAGGGCACGCAGAACGGCGGTTCGCACGGATTTGATAGTATGGCGCAGGAATGAGAAGAGCCTCGGAACCAGCTCCTCGAACGATTGCTGTGGATCTTCGGCGGCGTTCTTCTTCATTGCGGCCAGCACTTCGGGAAAGCTGCAGAGCTTGGCCAAAAGGTCCATCACCGGGCCTGTACTGGCACTGAGATCGTCGGACAGACTTGACAAGCACTCCCAAACCACGCTAATCAGGTGGTTCAGCTCATCAACGCGCACATTGACGAACTCTTGAGCGACAGGTATTAGTGTCGCAGCACTGACAGAACGTACGTCGTCGTCTTGGTCTGTAAGCCCCTTGATGACGCATTCCAGAACGCCGTCCATCAATGATCGGTCTTGCAACAGCAGATCAGTGCGAATGGCGACGAGGTATCGCATTCCGATCATGCCTCCGTGACACGCATGCCAGATGCGCCTGGAAACTTTGAGATCTTTCTGCATGACCAGACGATACAAGATACGATTGATGTCATGTACCGAAGAGGCCGGCAGATATTGCAATACTCCGGCAAGGACTTGACCGGCGGTCTCACGAATGGGCGCAACTGCAGTGTCAGAGACGTAGTCCGCAAAGCGGTCCAGCATGAACACGCAACAGATGCGGCAAGCGAGATCTTCGAGCCAAGCGCAGTTGAGTTGGTCATTCTCTTCCTTGGTCTTGCCAGCATGTCTTCCGGCGCCAGCGCCATGGACACGAATGATCTCGCGAAGACCCATAGTTGCTCCGTGTCGAATCTCCCACTCCGGATCGAATAGATCGACAGAAAGGTACTCGCAGAGTCGCTCAAATGGCCAATCTCTTCCCTCCTCCTCGGCTTCATTAACGAGAGCTGATTTCTCAGGAACAGGCGCGCCTTTGAATTCCGCTACGACCTTGGAATCGTCATCGGCGCCTTTGCGCTCAAGTGAGAAGTAGTCGGCATTGCCATTCCCATCGCCCTCTTGTTTGATTTCCTGCTTGACGTCGTCTACGGGTGTTTGCGCGACGCTGGTGCTGCCAGGTCGAACGGCGAAGTCGTATTTGAATTTCTTGTTGTCTCGTTTGAGCTCCTCCTTACGTCGGCGCTTCAACATGTTAAGTTGACGCTTGCTCATCTCGCCTGCTGCAGGGGTTTGGGGAGGCGCCTCATCGGGTGATTTCACAAGCGAATCCTCACCACCTCTGCTACCATCTGTCTCCAGTCTGGGCAAGTGGGGTGCGGAGGAGAAGGAAGAAGAGCGCACGGCAATGTCTCTCTCTGTGACAAGGTCCTCTTCGATATACTCCCCACCGAGACCCAGACGAGCAGTCAGGGTTTTCTTCTGCGCCGCCAGTCGCTCTGAGGAGGTGAGTCCCGCCAGCCTGAAGTCATATTGCTTTCCAGCGCTGCCCAGCAGTTCCTTGCCGTAGGCCAGGATTGACTCGACGTCCAAGGTGGCCAGCTGGAGTTGATCGGGGGCGGGAGGCTGCGGGAGCGGCTCCGACTTGACCTCGGCCTCGTGCTTTCCGTTGGTCTCTGGTCTGATGTCGTCGTCGTCAAGAGTGGCATTAGGGTCGAATCTGTCGGCGTTCTTGACGATGCCGCCGATGGCCTTGGCAGCGGCAGCCCTCGTGTCCCATTGCTTGGATCGCAGGTAAGGGACGACGCGAGAGAGGAGATTAAAGAGGTCGTCCGGGTGGTTCTTCTGCACGTCCGCAAGCTGCTCGGCGGCGGTATTACGAATGAGCTGGGTGCTACCCGTCTCAAGCAAGGTGACCAATCGGTCGAGTCTGGGTGTCACGTGCAGAGTGTCAGTGGGTAGGCAGGCCTAGCGTGGGGTTGTCTGTCTGTGTCTGTGTGTCTCAGACGTGCGTCTCGTCTGGTCAGGTAAGCTTACCGTGAAGTCGTCATGGTCACAACCGTGGGTCATGTGATTCAAGAAACCGGAACGCCGAAGAAATGCAAGAGACAACAAACAGCACGCCCGCCAAGGTCCATGGAGAGAATTAGGTCGAAGGCATTAAGGTCAGAAGACTGAGGCGGTGAACTGGACGGGTGGTGGGAGGGCTGCTGCTGCGGCGGTGGGCGGTGGGAAGGGGCGGGCGTGTTGCGGACGAAGGAAACCGCGGGCCAATCAGAGCAGGCTGTGAGTACCGCGCTTTCTGGAGAGCTCCTTCCGATTCACTGCGGCGGCCGCGCGAGGATACTTATGCCTTCGTGGACGCCGCGAGCCTGACGCGCTAGTCTCCGTCCGGACTAGTCCATACACGTCCCGTCCCGCCCCGTGCCTTCCCTTCTCAAACCACCAGTTGTCATTTGCGAAGGTGTGGGAGGGCGGTCTTGCAATCTTCCAATTCCTTCCACTGCGACCGCTTCGACGCAGCAGCCCAGCGTTGTTGTGTGTTGCGTGCTTCCTGCCCACCTCATGCTGCATCTGCTCTCGCCTTGTCGGTGAAGCCGGCCGGGCGAGGCCTGCCTCAGCGGACGGACGGTGGGACAATGCACAATCCACGGCCTACATGTATGTACCCTTGCAGCTGTGCAGCGATTTGCAGATCATCTGAGTGTCTGTGGAGGATGCGGTGACAGAAATACAAAGGCCCTCATCAACATCCGCTGCCGCTGCGTCAACAGCAGGTGAAACGTCCCCTTCCTGCTCGACGTCGTGCCTTCTGACCCTCTTCCGCATCGCGCAAATTCATCAGGTACACACGTAGTCTAGGTGTCGACTGGCAGTAGTGAGCATGATACGGATAGCTAGCTTACCCGCAGCAGAAACTAGGTGTAATCTTCAAACAGAACTCAAAGCAGTGACGATCTGCAAACATCCAGCGCTTGTCAGGGTCCGCATGCAGCCCGCAATGCCTCTCGCACAGCATCTTCCTACCTTATCACGCCGTCTCCCTCTTCGCGCCCTTGGCCCATTCCCGGAGCACGTTTTTCCTCACTTTACCCGTGCTCGTCTTCGGCAGCTCCTCCAAGACTTCAATCTCTCTTGGCACCATGAAGCGACTGATATGGCTCTGCTCCTTCGCCCACCGAATCACGTCCTGGCCGGTGGTAGAGCCTCGCTTTCCCTCCTTCACCGTCACGAAGGCCTTGGGTCTTTCCCCCCACTGCTCGTCTTGCACCGCGACGCAAGCAGCTTCCAAGATGTCCGGGTGCGTCACCAACATGCCCTCCAGCGCCACCGACGAGATGTTCTCTCCACCAGAGATGATGATGTCCTTGGCGCGATCCAGGATCTGGATGGCGCCATCTGGATGCCAGACCGCGAGGTCGCCAGAATGTTGAACGCCGCCTGCGAACAGCTTTCTTGTCGCGGCCGGGTCCTTGTAGTAGCCCTTGGCGCAAATGTTACCAATAAACACAATCTCGCCGATTTCCTTGCCGTCTCTGGCGACGTCTTCGATCTTGTCCCCTGCTTCCCATTTCCCAGACTCATCCTGGTCCGTCTTGACGACACGCGCCGGCAGTGAGGTGATGAAGCCGTGGCCCTGTCTTGCCATTTTGGCATACTTATCCTTGATAGGTAACCCGTTCCAAGCCGGAAGCTGATATCCTTTCGTGATAGGCCCATAGGTCTCCGTCAAGCCGTACACATGGACAGGTTTGAGGTTGTGCTTCTCCATCATCTCAAACAGGTGCGCTGTTGGTGGGCTTGCAGCTACAGTGACGCGGACCGGATGCTCCAATACCGCTGCGTTTGAGTCGGCAAGCAGTAGCGTGTTCACCGTCGGCGCAGCGTTATAATGGCTGATGTGTTCCTCCTTGAGTAGTTTCCAAATGTATGGGTAATCGATCTTCCGAAGGCAGTAGTGCGTACCGCGCACTGCAGTCACAGCCCATGGGAACGTCCATCCCATTGCGTGGAACATGGGTAGAGTCCAGAGGTAGTGGCATCGTTCGGCCTGCGGATGTGACACATTCAAGTTGCTCTCAATGACGTTTCCAAGCGATGCCAGATATGCAGATCTGTGGGTATACTCTACGCCCTTGGGTCGCGCCGTAGTGCCAGACGTGTATGCTAGCGCAACCATGCTGTCTTCGTGCTGAACTTCCGTCTCGAGTCCTGTCCAGCCCTGCCCGCCCGTTTGATTGTCATAATCGAGTCCCTCCGAAATTGCAAGATCGAAAGGTCCATCATTGCCGTTGGTGTCAGTGTCCACGAGGAACGGGATTGCGGGATGACTATGATGGAATCCGTCCAGCAAAGATCGAAATTCTGCATCTACAATGATCATGTCAACTTCTGCGTGTTCGAAGATGTATGTGATATCGTCCATCTTTAGGCGGTAGTTGATCGCTGAACCCAATGTTAGTGATGGTTGTGACCGAGTCCCTCGAATCGCGATTCTGCGTACCGACATTGACGGCTCCTGCCCCTCCAATGCCGTATATGGACTCCAGGAACGCCGGCGTGTTGCTGCATAGAATGCCCACTCTCTTGTAGCCATGTTTTAACAGATAATACGCTAAGCCTTTGGCGCGGTCAGCTGTCTGCTGATAAGTCCGCCTCAGCGTGCTTCCGTTGGCAGTCTTGTGGAATGTCGCAATTGCGTCAGGCTCAATAGCAGCAGCCCGAGGTAGAAAGAACGTCGGGCTCAGCTGATGGATATGGTATTGATGCTTGTGTTCTTCCGTCATCTTGCTACTATCTGCAACCGTGGTAGAGCTGGAAGACGTTACGAAGTGGGCGGCGAGGGAGGAGAGACGTTTCATGGCGGATGACATGGCGGGCACAATGCCAGTGTTATTTGGTGCAAAAAGCGCCTTCGTTTCTAGATCAGGATGCAACGTCGTCGAAGTTCCGGAACGACTTAGACAATGCGCGGGCGCTGAGGGGTGCGAGATAGCGGTCGGCCCACTGAGGGGAGCTGGAAGGTGGCTGGACGAGTGGGGTGGCTATGGTATAAGTAAGACAGCGCCAAGTTCTGGATACAGCGCAGAGATATATCCACGCGTGGAGCTATCTATCGCCAAGGATTGCGAAGAGGAGCAGCCCGTGTCAGGCTGCTTTGTGGGGATGATGTGCGCAGAAGAATGATCGCTGGATGGAGGGCCCCTCAGCACTGAACAAAATCTCGGATTACAGGAAGCTTGCAATTAAACTCCGCGCCAGTGGAATTACTGCCGAGAGCCCTGGCAAAGCGCTGCAGACGAAAGTAGAAGCGGAAGGTATCACGTGAGAGCACTTCGGATGCAGTCGTCAGTCGCGGGGAGCGGAGGGTCATGGTCTTGCCGAGTTTTATAGCAAAGACGTGGGCCACAAGGAGTCCAACGGCGAGGTAGCGACGGTAGCAGCCATCGAGATCACCTTCCTAAGTGCAAGGTCGTTGGAGAGCCTGCTCGCCTGGCAACCAGCGCCGGGCATAGCCAGACGCGAGAGCCTCGATTCCGTAGCAACGGTTCTTGATATCCTGGCACTGTCCATAAAACCACCCTTATCATTCTTGTGACTTGTGTCGCGCTATCGCTCCGAACGCCTTGCAAATGGCCGGCCCCAAAAGCAATGGAGGGACCGAGCCTGCATCAACCCGATGCCGATCCAGTCGCTAGCAAGGTCCGTGGCTCACGCCTTCATAGCAGCGTCCAAGTCTTGCAGCACCTTCTGGGTCTCTTGCACAAGTTCCTTCCGGCGTGACCTTGCGTCAACATCGCCCTCCGACTCCACTGCATCCAACTTCAAAAGGACCTGTGTCAAGATGGTCTCGGAAAGGCGCTTGTGCTCGAATTCCTTCTTGGCCGGGTCTGATGGTGGAGAGGTTTTGAAGGCGCGGACGTCGGGTATCAAGGACTGCAACTTGGCGTTGATGGCGTTCAGCTTGTCGAGCGGGGTGGCAGGCGAAGGTGGTGGTTTGGGAGACTGCGTGCGCGAGGCTTGCTGACTGCCACTGGGCACACCCAGATTTGGGTCGCCATACGAGCCGGAGGGAGGGACATCGCGCTCTTCTCTCTTGTTGCGGCGCTTCGTCTTCTTGCCCCTGTTCCGTCGACGTTTGGGTTCGCCCTCGCGCGTGTCGTCGACTCCATCGAGATCATCCTCGCTGTCGCTGTCGCTCAGTGAGGGTGCTCTGTCTGCGACGGTGCACATCAATTCCACACCGTGCTTCAGGTTCTCCTGTTTGCATGTCCTCGAGTCATCCTTCAAATTCTTTCCTTTGTAGAGAAGCTTGATGCGTCTGGCATCGCTGGTGCCGACTTTCTTGGCTACCTGCTCGCGCAGTTGTCCGATCGTGAGCTCGCCTTTTGCAATGCTGTAGGCTGGGAAGTGGACGGTGTATTCCTGCTTCTTGTTGCGAACCGTCAACGAGTCCGTCTCACGCGGCGGATCGTAGTCACCGTATGACTCTGACGAATCTTGTTGAGGGTTTCCCGACTCAGCCTGGTGTCTTCGTAAGTCGTCTGCTGTGATGTAGCTGAAGTCGGCATCGCTGACTTTTGTTGAACCCTGAGGTGGGGAGCGTGTGAACGGCGAGAAGCGGCCGAGGTTGCCGAGTCGTGAGGTCCAAGACATGGCGAGGACCAGAAATGTGGCGAGGGCAAGGAAGAGAGAGGTGTTCTCCAGGGCGTTTCGTTGATAGAAAAAGTCGGCAACCCGATCGAAGGCGCTAGTATCTTCCAGCGGTGCTTGTGAAGCGGATCCGGAGATGAGTCCCTCGACCGCTTTTGTCACATGCGCGATTGCGTCGGTGATGTTGTGAGAGCCCAATGAGAATATGGTTGACAGGTTGCCGTAGACGCTCTCCAAGAGATTGGACGCCACGGTTGCGACGGGAAGGTGAGGTTGAAGCAGGTAGTGTAGTGTACGTACGACGCAGCACAGACGTGAGATTCCTCACGGCGCAAGATATTGGTGGGAGCAGTGTCTTGCGATTGACTTTTGCAGCAGAAGCAGCGCTTGTGTGCTTAGGATCACAGGATGACGCTTTGGCAGCAGGGTTAGAACTGGGTCCTCTCGGTGCGCGGCCCAGCAGGCGAAGACTTGCGAGAGGCAGGCACCACGGTCTCCTATATTAACGTCTGCAGAGAGACGAGGCGCCGCAATAGCTGGGATTACAGCAAATGGAGGGGTCGTGGATGGCAAAAGTAAGGTGGGTACTTGTGTACGCGAAAGCTGTCACGTTTGCATTATTGTCGACTGATAGAGACCTAGTGGCCTGAGGTTGCCAGTCGGTGATAAAGTCTGCAGACGCCGACCAAAGAAAATGCGGGACTCGCGGGCTGGCAAGCGAGCCACGAATTCCGCACCGAGCACGTGACTGCTGCTCTCATGCCAAGACTCACACTAGCAATTCGTTCCTCGACGACAACCGAGTTGAAGTTTGAATTGAACAGACGACGCCCGTCACGCCAACCCACGACCCCGACCTGCAACCGACAACAGCAGCAGGCAACATGTCGACCTTCGAGCCGGTGGTACGTCTTTAGCGAATCCTCCCATGTGCGGGTGAGACTGTTTGCGGCGGCGCAGCGTGGATAGATTCTCAGTTACCCGCACACGGAATACCGCAAATGTACACACACACACATAGCATGGACCCGTACTGAGAGAACATATTAGATCGTCATTGACGGCAAGGGACACCTCCTCGGTCGTCTCGCCTCGACCGTCGCCAAGCAGCTCCTGAACGGCCAGAAGATTGTGGTCGTCCGCTGCGAGGCCCTCAACATCTCTGGCGAGTTCTTCCGCGCAAAGCGTACGTCTACCAACCAACCAACCCATCCGAACACCGAAAATCGCCTCGCCTGAAAAGACCAACACATACTAACACGCCCCAACAATAGTAAAGTACCAGGCCTTCCTCCGCAAGCAGACCCGTTACAATGCCACCCGTGGTGGTCCATGGCACTACCGTGCGCCCGCCAAGATGTTCTGGCGCACCGTCCGCGGCATGATTCCCCACAAGACTGAGCGCGGCGCGAAGGCCCTGGAGCGCCTGAAGACGTTCGAGGGCGTCCCACCACCCTACGACCAGAAGAAGCGCATGGTCGTCCCGCAAGCCCTCCGTGTCCTCCGCCTCAAGCCCGGCCGCAAGTACTGCACGGTCGGCCGTCTCGGCCACGAGTTCGGCTGGAAGTACCAGGACGTCGTCGCCCGCTTGGAGGAGAGGAGAAAGGTCAAGGGCCAGGCATACTACGAGAAGAAGCGCGCCGCACGCAAGAACCTGGCCGAGGCGAAGGAGAAGGTGCCGGAGAACTTGCAGAAGCAGCTCGCGCAGTACGGATACTAGATGGGCGTTTTTTCCATTGACACGGTGGTGGCATGAGAAGTGGTCAGTCTGCCTACTTACTCGTGGAGCTGCATGAACTTGGAAGCAAGCCGCACCTGGTTTGGCGGCTGCGGTTACGGGTTCAGCGGACAGGCAGGCGTTCAAGAGAGATAGCGTCAGACGTCGTAAAGGTTCCAAAAACGCATGAATGACTTCTTCAACTGCTACCATCTCACGTTGAATTGTAGATCTGTAAGGTAGGGAGGTGGCACAGATGTGTACGCGTGGGGAGTCCGTATGACGTGACGTGGTAAACCGAGAGACAGGTACATGCAACGGATGATTTACAGCGCGGAGAGAGAAAGTTCTAATTAAAAGCTACCATACGTACAGACGGACTCCCGCCCCTTTGGCCCTCACCTGACCTCCGCCTCCGAGACGAGCCACTCGAGGGACACTCCGGCAAGTCCGTCACCGTATTATACGTACAACTCGCATCCAACACCGTGGTCTGGATCGTCGCATTATCATTCCGATACGTGCTCTTCGCCGTGCCCACGCTCCGATAGGCATTCGTAACGTTGGTGTGGCCCGTAGCGATATCGACGCCCTGGAGCATGCGTGTGAAGAGGTCCAGAGCGGCTTGCGGCTTGTAGAAGGGCACCTGGTGGCCCGAATCGTAGATGCGCACGAAGCTGTACTTGCCGGCCTGTTTGACGACGCCGTGGACCGTTTCGGTGGTGGTGCTGCTGCCGCTGCCGGTCGCAGAGCTCGTCATGTTTTCGTAGCCTGCATTTGCGAAGCCGGGAGCGGCGATGAGGGATGCGACTTCTTCGCCGCCGATCTTTGGGGGGGGAAAGTGTTAGAAGGAATCGCTACCAGCACCACCAGAGAAAGGGGGCGTTTTGTTTTTTGGTTTGGACTTACCCAGTTGCAGTTGTAATCGGCATCCCCAGCGTAGTGGACGACATAGACACCCTCTTCCACCAGCTTGCGATTCTTCTCCACAATGCCCAGCTGTCTCGAATCGTCGCCAGTTGTTCCAAAGGCAGTAGCTACGGTCCCGGAGCCGAGATTGGTGGTAGAGTACGAGATGTTCACGTACGCCCCGATCGCCTTCTGAATCTCCGGCTTGTTGAGATAGGCCACCCAGCTCGTGTAGGGGAAAGGATCGGGCAGGAGCTCCCTCAGATCATACTCATCTCGACCCGTGACGGTGTCGTAGATGAGCTCGACTTCATTGTAGCAGAAATTATCCGCAGCCGAGCAGATCGAATCGATGCCCCGGGCGTTGCAGTCTCGGAGTTGGTCGAGGCAGTTGCCTTCGCCGTAGAAAGAGTTGTAGATTTGCTCTTTGGTAGATTCATTGAAGGGATTGAAGGACCAGGTGTTTCCTGGGTCGACCGTGAAATTGTAATAGGCTTCGAACTGGACGACGGGGTCGAACCAGCCATTGCCGACGGAGAGGGAGCGAAGATCAATCTTGGTAGTCCCTGGCAGGTCAAGGCTGTTTTGCTGGAGAATGTAGTCTGCGAAGACAGGACCGTAGTGGCCGCCGTACGATTCCGTCTGTCATGACCATTAGCATTGGTGGGCAGGGCAAGGCATCCATGATTCTCCACTCACGGATAGGTGCACGCCGTTCTTGGAGTACTGCGGAAACGCTCCTGTGAATCCCTGAAGAGCTCGCCAGACATTCGGGGCAGCTGCAATCGTAGAGTTGGCAGTCCAAGATGCGTTGCTTGAAGACAGAGTTCCGCAAGAGTCTGCAGGAGCGTAGTCGGGGCATGTAGTATCTGGCAAGGTTGCGATGTAGCCATCGGCGGTTGTATATGCATTGACCGGGACGGAGTAGCTGAGGCCGGTGGATGTGGGCTGGTCCAGATACAGCATATTGCTGCTATTCGTCCATGAGTACTCGTTGAATTGCAGATTGCCATCGTAATCCACCCAGCACGGTCCGTTCTCCGCGAATAGTCCAACCATGGAAGGGTCTCCAGGTCCGCCTAGAAGCTGTCAGATGTGCTTCACTCATTCCGCCAAGCCAGTCGCCGATTACCATTCAACCAAAGCGTCAGGGGAGCTGTGGTTGGGTCTTGATTTCGGGCTTCAAAGAACCAGAAGAACAGATGCTCGTCTTCGGCGACATCGACATATCTAGAAGGCGTAAGCAGTGTGTTGACGTGCTGGATCGGAACTCTTGTATACCCGGAATAGCTCTTCACGCCCTCGACTGTCTCGCAGATTCCTTGGGGAACCTCCTTGTAACGGACGGGGTAGCCACCGTTCCCTTGTACGCTTTTCAGATCCGAAGGTGGTGTGATGAACTGCGCCGAGACGGCAGGAATCATGGCCACGAGCGCCACGCCGGAGGCTGACTTCATCGTGCTCTATCTACCGGATAAAAGTGCAACGAGCAACGTCAAGAGAAAACAAGTAGCTAAGCATCGTCAAGCAAGGAATCGGTGTGACTATGAGGTATCGAGGATGTACCTTGCCACATGCTCGCTAGGTCGTTGATCCAGTCCAATTGCACATCTCTGCGGGAGGGCTCACGCAGAGCACGGTCTTGGTTGCAACTCGGGCATGATTGGAGATTATTGGAGATGTCCCTGGCGAATGTCCAGAGGCCGTCATATCTCCGCGACGAACGCGTCCGGCACTTGTTCGCCTGGCCTAGCTCACGAGCTAGCGCGCAGGTACGGGAGGGCCAGAGTCGGTAGAATTGTCTTTGGGAAGTTGCACGTTCTCGTGGAGAGAGATGTAGCGGCGGCAAGATGCAGAAGTGGAGGAGTTGTTATTCTTCTGCGCGTGCTGTGTGGTCGACGAGCATCTGCACGCTCTCCCGAACCCTACTCCGTTACCCTCTGGTGCAAAAGGCGGTGCGACGATTTCCACGTGTTGACCGGGGCCGGACTCGGTATGCAAGGCCACGTCGGCCAGGTGGCCCCAAATAGGAAGCTAGATGGAGTGGGAATGAGAGCGGAAATTCTAGGTGCTAATTCTTGAATTCTGGAAGGGAGAGCAGACAAGGATGTAAGATCGCTTCGGACCGTGGTTGACGTGCGAGCTGGCGCACCTCCCACAGTGCTCCTGTTCGCAGGACGAACAAAACATTTCCAAGGTATGTATACCTTATAGATATCAAAGGGAAAGAAGGACGCAGGCGCGGCGCGAACCCTAAACGCAGCACGGTCGACTCTCGGGACCTCACCCAGCAGCTTCTGTGCACGAAGCTGCCCTGTGCTGTGCTGTGCTGTGCTGTGCTCCAAGCTGTGCCGCGCCGCCCTGCAAGCTGTGCCGTCCTCCAAGCTGTACACTGAGTGTACACTGAGGGTGGAAGGGTGCTGGGTGATGCGTACATGTAGAGAAGGTCTACGTGTGTCATCCCGTCACCTCCAAGGACCCTGCATCCACAGTTGTATTGCAGGATTGCAGGATTGCAGGATTGCAGGTGCGGAAAGGCCACAGCCGCAGTCGGCGTGATATCGCCGTTAAACGCCGCGCCGCGGAGCACGCATTGTCAGGTCAATGTACTGTATCTAACAAATCTTCGAGCTCGACGCGAATCGCACACCTCCAAATCCTCCACTGGAGCACAGCAAGGCAGTCCCCAATCCAGCAGTCCAGCGGTCCAGCGGTCCAGCAGTCCACATCGGCCCAGCAGCGCCCGAAGCCGCGAGCGCCCGCCAATCTTGACCACACCCAGTGTGCAGCACTCCGCGCCATCGCCATCGCCATCGCCACCGAGAGAGAGATCCCCACCCAACACCACCCACACCCACCACCGCCGCCAGTCAACACCCAACACCGTCCACCGTCCACCGTCTCCCGTCTCCCGCTGTCTCTGGTCGTCGCCTCGAAACATCCATCTGAATACCTTACTTGTACTGTGATACCTCATTAGTAATCACACTGCTGCCCTGCCTTGCCTGTCCTGTGTACTGAATCGTACCTGCCCGTTTCCGTTGCCCAACCGTGCCAAGCCCTGTTCCTTCTTCCCTCTTCACACCTTCGTCACTGCGCCTTCCATACCCATTCCCATTCCCATTCCCATTCCCATTCTGCTCCTACTCCTCTGCCCCTCCGCACACATTGGATTTCCCTCACGCACCCCACCTCAACAAACATCGGCGGCGTCGGCTTGTGGCCCGGCTTCCATGTCTGCATCGGCATCGGCATCCGCATCCATCCAACCCTAGTCTCGGGAGCGGCATCTGCCTCTGCCTCTGCCTCTGTCTCTGCCTTCGCCTCTGCCGCCGAGACCAACGTCGGGACAGCCGCCCGTCTGCTCACCACCCGTCAAGGCCATGGACCATGCTTCGTCCGAAGGGGAATACGCCAGCGACGGCGACTCGGTCGTCGACGAGCAGGACCACGAACACGACCGCGGCCATGACATCAAGGCCGAGTCGGACGCCTCGCCCACCACTTCCTCCAATGCAGCCGGAAAGAATGCGCCTGGCGTGAGAGGCGCTGTCCATCTCCAGAAGCGCCGCCGAGTCACCAGAGCTTGCGACGAATGCCGCAGGAAGAAGATCAAGTGCGACGGCAAGCAGCCATGCACCCATTGCACCGTGTACAGCTATGGTAAATGAACCCTGCTCCAACTTGACCAACGAGCGCAGTGCTCACAAGCAATCACAGAGTGCACCTATGACCAGCCCTCGAACCGCCGCAGGAACCCGGCGCCCCAGTATGTGGAGAATCTCGAGCACCGGGTACATCGCGCCGAGACTTTACTGCATATTCTGATCCCCAATCTCGACCTGAACGACCCTGGCATCGATGCCGCAGTTGCTCAGGGCTGGATTCCTGGCGCTCCCGGCAAAGGTCACCCCACGCCGGCCCAGGAATCACGACAGGCACGTCCGCGCCCATCAGATGCCACGGACAAGAAGTCCGACACCAACTTGGAATCCATGGTCCGAGCCGTTGCTCAGCTTGAAATGGACGAGACGGGCCATTGGGACTACCATGGCCACTCATCCGGTCTGAGCTTCGTCAGGAGGATGCGTGAGCAACTCGGCGATCTCATGGGCCCCGAAACAGTTGCCACGCCATTTGTGAAGACCAGACCCATGTCCCCGCTCCTCGACTCGCCCAAGTCAGTGGTGGAATCGCCTATGGGCGAATCCTCTCCACCCAGCACAGACTTGCCTCCAAAGGGCATGGCGAGACAGCTATGCAGCTACGCAGTAAACGACGCAGCGGCGTTGTTGCGGACCGTGCATCAACCTACATTTTGGGCAGGCTTTGAACGCATCTACAGCATTCCGTCCGAAAACTACACAAATGAGGAGAATGTGTTTTTGCCGTTGTTCTACGCGGCAGTCGCGCTCGGCTGCTTGTTTGGGAAGGACGGTGAGAATGGTGTGCACCGCGAAGGATACGAAACCGCCATACAACAAGGATTCGCCTACTTCAAGACCGCGAGGCACCTTATGGACATCGCTGATTGCCGAGATCTAGCGTCCGTTCAGGCCGTCATCTTCATGATTCTTTTCCTCCAATCCTCCGCCAAAATGTCGCAGTGTTACGCGTACGTCGGCCTTGCCCTGCGATCTGCGTTGCGTATGGGTCTGCATCGCTCAGCAGCCGGTCGATTCGATCCCATCGAAGCAGAGAGTCGCAAACGAGTCTTCTGGATCGTTCGCAAGTTGGACATTTACGTTGGCGCAATGCTGGGCCTGCCGCAGACGTTGAGTGACGAAGATATTGACCAGGAGTTTCCCACCGCGGTGGACGACGAGTACATCACACGAGACGGTATCCTGCCAATGCCTGAGGGCACGGTTTCTTTGATGACCGCATTCAACGCGCATACGCGTCTCGTGCAGATTCTCCAAAAAATAGTACGCAAGATCTATCCTATCAAGGTCCAGAGCCCCGAGGATCCTGGAGATAAGTCATACTCGATCCCCTTCTCGACCATTCGCGAAATCGAAAGCGACCTCGAGTTCTGGAAGAATAGTCTACCGCCCATCCTCAGTCCGTGTGAGGCGCCGGCACGGTACACGCGGATCCAACACCTTCTGCGCCTGTCATATGCTCATGCCCAAGTCCTTCTCTACCGGCCATTCCTCCACTTTACTGCTATGGAGAAACGATCCGCGCCCGCGGATCAGCGAGCATACGCTTGCGCCGCATCTTTCGTCAACGTCTCGCGCAACATCATTCACATTGCATCCCAGATGAAACAAATGGGCTTGCTGAATGGCCCGTTCTGGTTTATCATGTACACCACCTTCTTCTCGATCTTGGCACTGGTATACTTCGCTGCCGAAAACCCGGACAATCCAACCACGGAGGCCGTCATGAAAGACGCAATCGAGGGAAGGGAAGTGCTTGCTTCCTTGACGACTACCAGCATGGCTGCCGATCGCTGCACGGCCACGTTGGACATTGTGTTCCAGCGCCTTCCTCCCTGGATGAGAGAAGGTCAAAAGAACCCCGGAATTAGCAAAAAGCGGCCATATGGGCAGAGCGCACAATACTACCAAGCGCCCAATGGCCAAGCCTCACGCAGCCACTCGGATGTTCCCATGATCGGTCAAGAGCACGTGCAAAGTTCCAAGCGTTCCAGCACATATCCCACACCCGGTGCTTCGGGAACTCCGGGCACGACATCTCCGTATGACGGTAGCACATGGTCGCAATCAGAATCCACTTATGGGCCCCAAACACCGACGTCTTCATCGTTTGATTCCAATGGCTTTGCTGGCGCGACACACAGGAGTGTCTCGCACCCCATGAGCAGCACGATGCAGCAGTACTCCCTGCCACCCAACTTTGCGAATCCGCAGCTGACTGACCTTTCGACTATGATGTTCCCTGCAGCCGACGAGCCCTTTGTCTACCCGAATCAACCGCTTACAACATTTGAGAATAATCAATACGCGAAGAACGATAGCTCCTTCGTAAACCAGCCAGCATACAGTGGTGTGGAAGGCTCTGGGCAGGTAGCTCACACGTCTCGGGGCCCTGAGGAGAACATCGAGGCACGGTTCTATACTCTACCTCCCTATCTTGAGCAGGGCCAACAGCAACAACCGATGCCCCGGCCACAGCCACGGCAGCAGGGTATGCCTTTTTCGCAGAACATGCCGTATATCGATGGGCAACCTACCAGCGCTGCAGAGGCGATGCAAATGTCGAATGGACAGTGGCCCGGACAGCAAGCGTTCCAACAAAATCTGTCCAACATCAACATCCACGACCTCTTCGGCGGCGCCGAGTGGAATCCGATGTTCCAGCAGGGATATACAAGCCAGCGGTGAGGCGACGAGTTTTGCCAGGAAGGAAATGTGAGGTTCGCTTGGACGAGATGACGGCGTCAATTGTGCGTGTTCGATATACCATAAGATACCCCTTGCTCTTTCAATCTGGCGTTCGGATCTTTGCCGAAACAGAAGTTCGCTTCGAAGAGCGACGAGGTTTAGAACATGAGTTGTATCAGAGATCTATAGCATAGCGGGACAGCAGTAGCATCGGTCGCGCATAGATTGGCTTCGTCCGAGTTGGGGCATGAGCCTGTCTCTCTCATCGTCAATGTGAGGCCGACCTTGTATTGTATATATGGTATATGCACCAAACAGTTGCGTCATGAACCCGGAGGCATTCCATGTACTGTACCTTGCTCTACCGGGTATTCACTCTGGTAGCTCGATCCAGGATGTTTCCACTACGTATTTACCCGCCTTGGAGTGGAGACCTCTAAAGCTTCAAGTTCCTCTCGCACTGCAACCACATGCAACTACTCCCACCCTCGCCCTGCAAGACAGGTTGGAGATAGAGCCAGAATCTCCCTCGCTATGGCGAGGACGCGGTCGTGGAACCCGATTGCCTTCCTTCCACTTCAAGTCTCCATCATTGGCTCGGCTGTCTACATTGCCCTATTCGCCGTCCTGCTCTGGTTGGCCCACACCGTCCCCAGCGCGCCTTCGACAGCGACTCCAGCCGCAGGAATCAACCTTACCCAGGCATGGCTTGACCTCGAGCAGATCAGCGATGGCTATCATCCCTGGGGAAGTCGAAGAAATGATCTGGTGCGGGAGTATCTGTTGAGAAGAGTTGGAGAGATACTTGAGGGCGTCGATCATGAAACGGTGTATGCTGTCAACGGGACTTTCAAGAGAGCAGGGAGAGAAAGAGCACAGGAGACATTGGTGACTGTTTTTGCGAACGATACGAGCAATTTCACTGCGTGGGACGATTGGACGAAGAGGTGCGTACAGTTAGTTCGCGGAGTGGGAATACCGTGCCTTGGGAGTCGGAGAGCTGGGTCTTCTAACACGGGCAGCTTGATAGGCCATACACCCTGTACGGCGAGTCGGAGAACATCATCGTCTATATCCGTGGACAGGACGACAGAGCGGGAGAGTGGTGGAACGAGACCGCACCCTATGAGGGAGCGAGCGGCGTTCTGGTGTCTGCCCACTACGACAGTGTCGCCTCAGGCTTCGGTGCCACCGACGATGGAGTGGGAGTCGTCACGATTCTGCAGCTCATTTCCCACTTCACACGGAAGGGCAATCGACCCAAGAGGGGCGTCATTGCCCTCATGAACAACGGCGAGGAGAACGGACTGTATGGTGCCAGGGCTTACGTCCACCATCCTGTCGCGCAGTTCGCCCATACCTTTGTGAATCTCGAAGGCGCGGGAGCCGGTGGACGTGCAATGCTGTTCCGAAGCACCGATACTGAAGTCACCAAGGCTTACCAAGGCAGCCCCCTCCCATTCGGCTCTGTCATCACCGGTGACGGTTTCAAGCAAGGCTTTGTAAGGAGTGGAACTGACTATTCCGTCTTCACCGAGGAGCTAGGGTTGCGAGGACTTGACATTGCTTTCTTTGAGCCGCGGGCGAGATATCATACAGACCAGGATGACACGAGAGATACGGGCCCCGAGAGCGTGTGGCACATGTTGTCGGCATCGTTGGCCACAATGCAGTCTCTGACCTCACATGAGGGTAACGAGGTATGTACTTTGCCGCACATTAGGTCACAAGCTAATGTTTCGCACAGTTCGAAGGCTCGATGGAAAAGGAGACGGGCAAAGTCGACACTGGATCTCGAAGCAACGCTGTCTGGTTCGATCTGTTCGGCCGTGTCTTCGCCGTCGGCCAGCTCAATACGCTATTTGCTTTCTCGGTTACATTACTCGTGAGTCTCATAATTCGTTTCCACGTGTCGTCCACCAATTCACGGCGTGGCGATGAATTTCTTTTTTCGCCCACATCTAACATGACGGCCTGCTCGACTTCTAACCATCGCGTAGGTCGCCGGACCCATTATTCTGATACTCTTGGAGGTTCTCATCCGACGCAGCGGCAAGTGGTACCCATTGGGAGGCAAGAAATACCTCCACAGCCAAGACGATGATGATGCGGTCCGATTGCACGGTCGCCGTGGCTTCTTCCGCTTCCCACTGGCCTTTGTCGTAGCCACTGCGGTTGTTATGGCACTAGCCTATCTAGTGACAAAGGTCAATCCTCTGATCTTGTACAGCAGCGAATATGCTGTGTGGGCCATGATGATCTCCGGCTGGTTCGCAGTCGCTTGGTTCTTCCTGGCTGGAGCCGCCGAAGTCCGACCTACCGCGCTCCATCGCATGTTCGTTCTCATCTGGCTCTATGTGATCTCGTGGATACTGTTGGTATTGGCCACAGTAGGAGAGCACACCCTTCAGCTGGCTGCTGGCTACTTCCTAGTCATCTACAATGCTTCCGTCTTTGTCGCTCTCCTGATCTCCTACCTGGAGCTGTGCGCATTGCCAAAGATCTCAAAGTATGTCGAGCATGTGCTTGGAGTGCAGGTGCAAGACGATGCGTCCACTCGGCCTGGCAGCCGATCTTCACGAAGGCTCTTGGACGATGCGCGCGACGATGGGGAACCGAACGAACGAACGTCTCTTCTCTCGGGCGGCACCCGCGCCAACCAAAATACCTTCACAGGTCTCAGTCGTCGGAGACCAGACCGCGATGAGGTCCCGGAGGACACTGATGATCCATTCCTGAACCGCGCATACGAAGACGAGCAGGCCTGGTCCAGCTCTCTCCCACAATGTACTTGGTTTCTCCAGTTCTTAGTCTTGGCTCCAATCAACATCATCATCGTCGGGCAGATCGCTCTGATCCTAACGGCTTCGCTGCATCAGACTCCGGCGGATGGCAATCCAGTACTACCGCCTTATCTCTTCTTCGCGATTTTGACGGTGCTGCTACTGTTGCCGCTGTCGCCATTCTTGCACCGCTTCACATTCCACGTACCGACGTTCTTGCTCCTGGTGTTCGTCGGATGCCTGGCTTACAACCTGACGGCTTTTCCATTCTCGAGAGAAGCCAGGATGAAGTATTACTTTGTCCAGGAGATGGATTTGAAGACTGGACAGAACAACGTTACTTTGAGCGGACTCGATGGGTTCTTGCAAGATATCATCGGCGAAATGCCCAGCTCGGCCGGGCAGCCTGTGAATTGCGGTGACACTTCGGCTGCGAACAGGAAAGGACTGATTAGCTGCCAATGGTCTGGCCTGACGGCCAATGTTGTACCAGAAGACTATCTCGCGCTCACCAAAAACTCGTCCTTGAGCTATCAGGACTGGCTTGATGTCAACACCACGCACAATGGAAGTAGCGCCCTCATCACCCTTCGTGGCCTGAGTACCAAGCAATGCCGCCTCCGCTTTGACAATCCCGTCTCCGAAGTGCTCGTCGAAGATGGAGCGACGGATCCTCGACAACAGCCTGTTCCAGAGGGGGGCAGTACGCAAGTGCGCATGTTCTCGCGCACCTGGGACAAAGTCTTCCAAGTCAACGTTACCTGGGACGGAACGCAATCGGCCAAGGGCCAAAAGGGTCGAGCGGAGTGTATGTGGGCGGATGCGAATTCCCCGGGGATCATCCCGGCCTTTGATGAATTGAAGCGATTCGAGCCCGTCTGGAGCGTGGCTACGAAGAACGACGATGGACTTGTGGTTGGTTTCAAAGACTTTGAGGTCTGAGGTAATGTTAGGCTTGCCGAGTGTTCGACATAGCGCCGGAGTCGGTGGACTTTTTGATGATGTTTGCAGCTTTGTTGCGGTGAGGGAGTATAGTGGCCACTCTAGTACACCACGTTTAAATAATCTCGACTTGAGCTGTAAAACGCTCGCGAAATTTGGTGTCCGTTTCTCGTGGCAGGCTTTTTACGAGCCACGCGCAAAACTCAGCGGCATGTCATGATATGGCATTTTGTGTAAGGCGTGCAGAGAATGCTCAGGTCAAGTGGCCTTCCACGTGCCGCGATACTGCAATCTCATCACCTTCAAATAGACCACATATGGGGCATTTAGCGGTAGCGGTGGAAAATGTAACGTTGCCTAGGTGTGCGTCCCCCGGTCCCGGCTCGCCCTCAGACTCTGGAAGAAAGTCTGCCAGTGTTCGAGGCGGGAGTCCTTGGGAGTCGTCCTCGTGGTGCTCGTCGAACTTATCTGTGCGTTGATTTCGCATTCGCGGCGGAAGCACCTCTTGACTCCGCAGCGATGTCGTCGTGTTCGCGTTGGAAGTCATGGTGCTGCTATCGCCCATTCTCTGTACTCGGCCCACCCGTCCATCCTGCAGTCGGACTTTGATCCCACGCGGGTGGTCTCCTCGCGTCAGCAGGTCTTGCACGATCCCTTGGACCTCTCGACCCGTGGGCTGGTCTTGCTTGAGGACGATGGAGACCGGAGCACCGACTATGACTTGTTGGATCGTAGGGACGGAATGATAATTGGGACGAGAGTCGTTCGCTCGTCGTCCGCCTCGGCTGTTGTCTCGGCCTGGCCGCGGCTGGCCATTTCGGCGTCTGTTCATTTTTTTTTGTTAAGGGCCTTGGGCGAAGACTGAACATCGAGAGGGTGAAGTCGAGGTGAGGCGTTGCATGTGATCGGGGACTTGCAGCTACTCATGACTCAAGCGCGCACGGAGCATTGCCGATCCGCTAGTCTTTTCTTCCCGGGCATGAACCGCGCCTCGCGCCTCGCACCTCGACCTCACCACAACGACGAGGACGCTTTGCGCAAACTCACAAAGGACTTTGCACGGCAGCAGAAGCAGAGCCGCAGCGGGTTCCACCATGGCGACGACGCTGCAGTCGACGGCACGCCTGCCGACGCCCGAGCCCGGCGATGGTGCGGTGGTGGTCGAGAGCCACACCAACAGCAATCCGCGCAAGCGCAGCTCCATCTCGCGCTCCCCTTCGCCTCGACGGGAAGCCCCTTCACTACGCCGCCGCTCCTACTCACGATCACGATCACGATCTCCGCCGCCACGAAGTGGTCCGTTGCCCAGAGATGTCGATCGGGAACGAGCCAAGGAGCGAGCGCGCCAGCTCGAGATGCGCCAGCGAGTGGAACCGGAGTCAGCGAAGCCCCTCACTGACGCGGAAAAGCAGGCCGCGGCCAAGGCAGAATACGACAAACTGCTCAATATGCGGTCGGGAGGCACATATATTCCGCCGGCCAGGCTGAAGGCCCTCCAGGCTCAGATCACGGACAAGACCTCGAAGGAATACCAGCGCATGGCGTGGGAAGCACTGAAGAAATCGATCAATGGTCTGATCAACAAGGTCAACGTTTCGAACATCAAGCATATTGTACCCGAGCTGTTCATCGAGAATCTGGTCCGTGGACGAGGCCTGTTTTGCAGGAGCATCATGAAGGCTCAGGCGGCGAGTCTGCCCTTCACGCCCATATACGCTGCTATGGCTGCTATCGTGAACACCAAGCTCCCACAGGTGGGTGAGCTGCTCATCAACAGATTGATCATTCAATTTCGTAAGGCTTTCAAGAGGAACGACAAGAGCGTCTGCCACAGCAGCACGACCTTCATCGCACACCTCATCAATCAACAAGTGGCACACGAGATGCTCGCAGCGCAAATGCTTCTTTTGCTACTTCACAAACCTACAGACGATAGCGTGGAGATCGCGGTGGGCCTGATGAAGGAGGTCGGGCAGCACATTGAGGAAATGAATTCCCAGATTTCGCTCGCCGTTTACGATCAGTTCAGGAGCATCCTGCACGAAGCGGATATCGACAAGAGAGTGCAATACATGATTGAGGTGTTGTTTCAAATCAGGAAGGATAAATACAAAAACCATCAGGCGATTCGAGAGGAACTGGATTTGGTGGAGGAGGAGGATCAAATCACCCACAGACCTGGCTTGGACGATGAGCTGAAGGCTGAAGAAGGACTCAATATCTTCAAGTTTGATCCTGAATTTGAGGCAAATGAGGAGGCTTATCGCAAGCTCAAGGCCGAAATCTTGGGAGAAGCATCTGGCAGTGAGGACGAAGATGATGACGATGATGATGATGGCTCGGACGAGAGTTCTGAAGAAGATGGGGAAGGCGCTGCTGACAAGGCCATGGACATCAAGGACCAGTCGAACACGGACCTCGTCAACCTGCGGCGATCAATCTATTTGACCATCATGTCCTCGGGTGGATTCGAGGAAGCATGTCACAAGCTCATGCGGATCAACCTGCCTACTGGACGGGAAGAGGAACTGCCATCCATGATCATCGAATGCTGCAGCCAAGAACGAACTTTCAACAAATTCTTTGGCTTGATCGGCGAACGTTTCTGCAAGTTAAATCGCCTATGGCAGGATCTTTTCCAAGACATGTTCGTCAAGTATTACGAGACGATCCACCGATACGAGACAAATCGCCTACGAATCATTGCTCAATTCTTTGCACATCTGCTTGCGAGTGATGCTATCGGCTGGCATGTCTTGCATGCGATCCATTTGAACGAAGAGGACACGACCAGCTCGAGTCGTATTTTCATCAAGATCCTGATCGAAGAGTTGGCACAGGGCGTTGGCATGAAGGCACTACAAGAGCGCTTCAAAGACGACGCACTTCAGCCTGCTCTGGCTGGGATTTTCCCGACAGACAATCCTAAGAACGCTCGCTTCAGCATCAACTTCTTCACGGCCATCGGTATGGGCGCCTTGACTGAGGGCATGAGGGAATGGTTAAAGAACATGCCCAAACCTGTTGCGGCGCCACCACCGGCCAGGAGCCCGACACCCAGCGATCGAGGACGCAGCGCAAGTGTCAGTAGCTACAGCAGCTACTCCAGCTATTCCTCGCGTTCGCGCTCCGACTCCAGATCTCGCTCTCGTACACCAAGGCGTGGTAGGGGCAGGAGCTACAGCCGATCTGCGACGCCGAGGAAGGGTGGCAGACGGGATGACTCCTATTCACGCTCTCGTTCGCCCCCAAACAGGAGACAGCGATCCCCATCCTATGACTCTCGCTCCCCACCTTCCAGACGTGGCCGCGACGATAGTGCCTCGCGAAGCCCACCTGTGCGCCGATCTCGACGTGACAGCTACAGCGACGTGTCCAGGTCTCGCACTCCTCCTCGCAAACGCCGCGTCTCACCATCGCGCTTAGCATCGCGGCCTCCTAAAACGAATGGCCGGCGACGTTCTCCTTCCGATTCGCGTTCGCCGCCTCCGCGACAAGGCCGCTCAGCGAGCCGCTCCCTGACTCCCCCACGCCGTCGCAATGGCCCGGCTACGGTCGCTAAAGGTCGGCCGATGCAGCGCGAGCGAAGAGCCAGCAGCTACGACTCCAGATCGCGTTCTCGCTCGCCGCCGCCGTCCCGCAAGGCACCGGCGCCGAGGCGAAGGAGAAATAGCAGAAGCCCCGAAAGCAGCCGATCTCGCTCTTCTTCTCCTCCACCACGCAAGGCGCCTCCAGCACAGGATCCTAAGCCTGCGCCGCCGCAGCCACCGGCGCGGGAGGTTCAGGATGACATGTCGCACATTCATCCCAGTCGCAGGAGGCTTATGCGGTAGGGCAGCCGAATCGTGCTAGGAAAGGGCCCGGGATTCAAAATTGGACAGTGATCTAGACAGCCGACTATGAATAGATGTGAATATCATTGCCTTCATCTTACCTTTGACGACAATCCGGTCCTGTATTCTGTGTTCCAAAATGGGAGAAGAAGGGGTGAAGGGAGTTGAGCATTGGGAGTTAGTTGTTGGTTGCCTGCAGAGCAATCTGTTCAAAGACACGTAAATTGACAGAGACTATTACAGCCTGACCCTGCCATCTTCGGGCCGGCCACCCAACCATCTAGATAACACAGAGCCTCCCGCGTCATCTCGTTGATCACTCTGCATCCATTTGGGCGTTTTGAAAGCACTCCCAATATTCCTCATCCATTCTGGCTGCTCCGCCGTGTCAAAGGTATTCCGTATGCGCTCCCCGAAATCTTGATAGAAATGGCGCGGCGAGTCATCTTCGGGCTCTTCCTGGTTCGTGATGGCATTGAACCGGCGATTGGCGTCCTGGATGCCTTCGTCGCGGAAGGGTCCCTCTCGTGGGCGCGGACGCTGTGTTGGCGGTGTGGAGATGCCCCGTTCGAGGTCCAGGGAGGCGTCTCTATTTGACAGCCCGACATTTGCGCCACCACCGACACCGCCAGATTGAAGTTCGCGCTCGATCAAGGCTCTGCCTTCTCGCCAGCCGCCAGTGCCACGACCTGAAGGATTGCCTTCGCTCTCGTCCTCCAACACTCCAAACCCAAAGACATTCTTCGCCTTGCCGTACAGGTTGAAGAGCGTGGCGAGCATGGGGATGAGTAAGAAGCAAGGGAAAAATCTGCTGAAGCCCTGGCCTAGAGGGATCAGGTTGATCAGCTGCCCGAGGAATTTGTAGAAGCTGGTTTCCTGGTAGACCTCCGGTGGGATCATCGTGATGAAGTTGTAAGACAGCGGTACCGTCAGCTTCGCGACTTGCAAACTATACCAGCACGCACTCTCTGCGTACGTTTGACGCCTCACCAGTGCCCGGTTGCCCCAGACCTTCACATCGCTAATAGCGTAGAGAGCGCTAGTATCCATGTAAAGTAGCCACGCTGCTGCTATAAGCTGGCCACCGAAGTCGATCTTGCTGCCACGCTCGGCATCCGAATGATGTAGGACGGTGAGACCGATGACTGAAAGCTTGGGCGCGAATGATTTGACAAGTTCGCTCCAGACGATCAAGACGGACGCGATGGCGAGAATCCCGGCTAGAGCCATGCGCAAATACGGAATGATGTTCATATGTAGGTGGTAGCGCATTGTTGGAGTCAGAACCGTCATGCGTCCAAACAAGGACCCATCGCCCGGACGTCTTCTGCCAAAATCCAGCTGCTTTGAAGATGCGGAATCAAGAATTTCCTGGGTATCCCGTGCGCGTTGACATAAATCAGTCCATTCGTTAACAAAGCGAGCCTTCCGGTGTCGAGCTCTTTTAAGCTTGCGCGTGAGATCTGCCAAATAACGATCCGTCACCACCGCAGGAATGCTAGGATTTGTAGCATGGATGGCGGCGGTCATGCCGGGCCTTGATTCTGGTAGAGTTGAGGTCTCGGCAAGCTCGTCGATCCATTCCCCCTGTGCGCGTGAAGAGCCGCCTTTATGCCTCTTTAGCTGCAAAACAGTCCGCTCCAGTTCGTCAAGCTTGTCCGTTGCTTCGTCTAGGGAGTCTTTGATCTTCGGGGCGTTGGCCTGTAGCCTTTTCAGACGTCCACTGACGCTGGCGTTAAGATACACGCGGCGCGGTAGTGCGACCAAGCCATGTCCCATGAGTCCGATGGCCAGGATCAAACCCCAAGCATATGCTAGAGCCATGACCAGACCTTTAATACTGTCTGCGCGGAAGCCATTTTGGAGGACGATATACACGAGGCACACAATACCCGTTGCCAGCATAATCAATTGATATCGGAGATTCGTGCGAAATGAGTACATCATGCGGCTCTTGGTGTCCCTGAATCCCGCATCACAGTACTCGCCCAGCAGAGGGAGAATGAACCAGGTGAGGCAGAAAGTGAGCCAGTACGTTATCCTCCACGTGACCAGGATTACTCTTTTGGGGAGCCATACGCCATGGTTTCCTTGGGTAGAGGCGAGATCGATGGGAACGAGGACGATGATGCTCGAAGGCAGCGCAAGAGCCAAGAAGACGGGCACGAGGAGGTATGAGGGCGTGGATCGGAGGGGCAGGTAGTGCCGGATGACGAGTAGCGCCAGGAGAGCAATCGCCAGGAGAGAGAGGACGGCGAAGATGTTGGAGCCGACTGAGGATGCCGCCTCTGCTGCCACGGCGGTAATCATGGTGTCCATCCCGTCGTCCCTCCTTGTTGCTCTCCGGCTCGTGAACCGCTTGCTGAGTACAATATCACCGCTCTTGCTCCATTCCGGCCCGTAGAGATCTGGTATCAGCCCCGAAATGCGGTCCTGAAAGGCCTGAAAAGGATGTCCTTAAGGGGTGTTGTCACAGAATGCTGGTAAAGAGCAAAAGAAGCGCCAGTGAGAGTGATGTGGTGCCTGCGACTGATGACGCAGCCTTCTTGCCTGAGGCAGCACACAGTAGGCGCAGGCGGCGATACCTCGCGCCTTTCATCGACCTGACCTCGCCTTGCCCGCCAGATAGGCCGTCATATTAATAACAATGGTCCAATCAAAACGCCGTGGCGGGAGAGGGAGAAAATATCCTCCTCTTATGAATATATATATATATATACATCTATCTCATACCAAAACACACTTCACCAGGAGTACCGACGGCGCCGTTCGGGTCTGATACGACATGACAATCAAGGTGTGGACGACGAAGCAAGATGGCCTGGATAAGCTCAAGTTCACCACGGCCGAGAAACCGCAGCCCAAGGATGGCGAAGTGCTCGTCAAAATCAACGCGGTATCCTTGAACTATCGAGACACCGAAGGAATGTATCGAGGTCCCCGGTCTCTTCGCCAGCTCTGCTGACTGAGATTAGTTTGTATGGGATTGTACAACCAGTACGTGTGCCATATCCTCGCAGCAGAGCGTAGTGAGGACGCCATCCGTCCGCTTCACCATGACGGCGTGCTTGCAATCTGGAGACGAAATCCCGCGCGGAACAGCCGCCCTTGCGAGTTGCATCCGCGATGAGCGTCGTCCATGGCAAACATCCGCTGCTGCAGTCTGCTTCATCGCTCCAAAAGACGTACTGATCCTTATCTCTAGCCACAAGACCGTCGGTGAAGCCGAAGAGCTCGTGCCCTGTAGCGATGCCTGTGGCACAATTGAGGATCCAGGCTCTTCGGCATGGAAAGCGGGCCAGCGTGTCATGTCCATCTTCAATCAGACTCATCTGACCGGCCAAGTCAAAGAGAAGGATATGTTAAGCGGCAGCGGCAAGCCGCTGCCGGGTGTGCTCAGTGAGTTCCGGTGCTTAGCCGCCGAGTCTCTCGTTGCTGTGCCCGATTACATGACCGACGAGGAGGCCTCATGTCTACCTATTGCTTCTGTGACTGCCTGGATGAGCATCAATGGGATGCGCCCTCTCGGACATCCGGCTCGAGGCGATGGGACCGTGCTCCTGCAGGGAACCGGTGGGGTGTCTATCGCAGGCCTCCAGATTGCTCACGCAGCCGGTCTGAAGACGATTATCACATCTTCATCCGACGCCAAGCTGGAAAGGGCAAAACAACTCGGTGCTGACCATGGAATCAACTACATATCTCAACCGGAATGGCAGGACGAGGTGATGCGTTTGACAGACAACGAAGGTGCGGATGTCATCTTCGAGACGGGAGGAGCAAAAACCCTGCGGAAGAGCTTTGATTGTGTTGCCTTTGGTGGCTTGATCGATTGTATCGGCTATCTTTCAGGAAAGGAGGACGACCCGAGCGACCGCATCAACACGAACGTCCTGGCCCTTCGTCGGAATGTCACATTGAAAGGCATCCTCAACGGCCCGCGAGACAGGTTCGTGGAGTTAACCAAGTTCTACGCCGAGCACGAAATTCATCCCGTGGTCGACAAAGTTTTCACGTTTGAACAGGCCCAGGAAGCGCTGCAATACTTGTTCTCTGGAGGTCACTTCGGCAAAGTTGTTGTGAAGATAGCGTGAAAGGTAGTCTGGAACGATCGCTACGCGGCTTCAAAAACCGCGCTTGATCGACCACCGCTTAATGCAAACATGACGCTATACAGTATACGATTCTGGACATTGTACTATTCATATCGGATGAGGTCAGTCTCCCTCTTGCGTTTCATTGACAGCATTTCCCCTATTTATCTTCTCTCTTGGCACACAAAAACCCGACGAGGCTCTCAACGCAAGCTTTGTGGGCATGACTTGAGCATACATGTGTCGACTTTCAGCATTCCAGTCCTTCTATTCCTCATAGATCACACATTCAAAATCCTGGTGTATGACTCCATCATTCCTCGGCTCTCATCAACGGGCAGTGCATAACATGTGGATAACAAATGGAGGCCCAGCGCTGACGTGGGTTTCGTAGCTGTACAGACAGTGGTGTTACAGACAGGCTTACGACGGTAGTCAGCCAGAAAGCCGGATAGCTGGTTTTCCTGGAGAAGATGGAGGACAGTCCGATGGGCAGGTCAAAAGACCCCTTCCTGCACTGGACTACCGGACAGCGAACAACTTTGTTGGATGGAGCTCGTCTCGCCGAGAACCTGCTGGAATGGGTATCGCTGGCGCTAGATGACGAGGGATTGCTCATACTCAAATGTCCTCTAATCTTGCAACGACGTCCTCAAAGGTCGAGAAGCGACATGTACAGATCCCAAGTCGGGTATATTTCCGCTTTTTTGGAATGCAGATGCTTCATAATTCTGGGAGCAAACGTTTGGTTTGGATTGAATGGGAAGATAATACGTACATCTTCTCCCTTCGCGGAGAAGACTTGGGCGGCGGCAAGCGGTGTCCTGTAAACGAGGCGTGACAGGCTAGAGGCAACAATGTATGAAAGACTGACATTTCTTTTCGCCGCGACGGCGAGGCGTTGAGGTCTGATGTATTATATAAAGCGCAGTTCGCGCCTGGAGGCGTGGCTGATATAGGAAGAGTAGGACCCTCCACTTATAGGTTTATGCTCTTTCCTCTTTGTCCCCATATTGCCTCTCGTCCGAGAACATGCAATCCAGCAACATCGTGCACTTGCTTCTAGTTACGTTGCAACGTCTTCGTGTTGCTAGCTGCAGCGGCAAGCAGGAGAAATTGGAATTCGATAGAAGAGACAGCTGGTGCTAGCAGGCTTTGCGCTAGCGCATCTTCAACTGTTACGTCATTCCATGTGAATCTCCATCTCGAGTGGTAAACAGAGGCAGCCCCTTCAACTTCCCGCGCCCATTTCCTCCTCAAGACCTACACCTACTAATGGCGACCAGACGGACGACAGCCAAGGTCGAAGTGCCCATCCCACCGTCCGCCAACGGCGGCCCGAAGGACACGATGAAGACGGCCACGTCGCAAATCAATACTCCACCACCAGCAGGCTCGCCCTTCCTCCCGACCGCCCTCGAAGCACTGCTGCTGTCGATATATCCCGGCACTCTGCTCCTAGGCTCCCTCGTCAGCATCCTACAACCCGCCAGCCGCGCCGCGACCTACCTCCCCCACGCGCAGTCCTACGACCCACGCAACGCACCCAGCTACTTCGCCAAGAAGAGCAACGTCTTCAACGTCTACTTTGTCAAGGTCGGCTGGATCTGGATCACCCTCGCCTTCTTCCTCCACCTCTTCTCCCATCCCTCGCTCGGCCCCCCGCTACGGGCGCAATTCACCAAGCGGCGGAGTCAAGCCGCGCTGCGCTACCTCTGCATCACAGCCACCTGGTTCGCCGTCACGCAGTGGTTCTTCGGCCCCGCGATCATCGACCGGAGTTTCCGGTGGACAGGCGGAAAGTGTGAGGCGGTCGTCGGCGGCGGCGATGATGATGCGGGGGATCTGGCGCGGAAAGTGGAAGCAGGCGAGATCAAAGAGGTCTTCACGCACGCGGCCTGTAAGACGATCGGTGGGCAGTGGAGGGGCGGGCACGACATCAGCGGACACGTCTTCCTGCTCATCCTGGGCAGCGCCATGCTGTGGATGGAGCTGCTCCCGGCGGTCCTGCGCATGGAAGGTCTGACAGAAGCGAGGAGGATTCTGACCTTTGACGGATTGGTGCGACGACCTACTTTTGAGGCGGAAGAGAGCGCTTCGGATCCAGAAGAGAAGAAAGAGATGGGAGTGGGCGTGCAGGTGTCTCTCGCCGTTGCCGCCCTCTGTTGGTGGATGCTCCTGATGACTGCTGCCTTCTTTCACACTTGGTTTGAGAAGCTGACCGGGCTTTTGGTTGCTTTCACCGCCATCTATGCGGTCTACTTCTTGCCTAGAGCCTTGCCCGCATGGAGACAGATAGTAGGAATGCCTGGTGTGTGATGCACCCGGGACAGAACGGCTCCTCTCAATTGATCGGATCAGTTTGCACATGTCGGTCTCAAAGCTTCACCAAACTCTCCACAGCTACCTCTAATTAGCAGAGGCCACAGCCTCGAAACCCGCGTTGTTTCGTGTGATACATTTAATGCTTAACTCTTTAACTATACTAGCTCGCTCTTGCGCACCCCGAGCCATAGGATCATGTTACCCGTTGTACAACCACTTTGCTTGATGGCAACAGCTCCCTGGCGTAGGGAGCATTGCGGCAGAAGCGCCAGGGAAGGACTACTTCCCATGCTTCTGCAAATATCCCCCGATCCACTCTTCACTACCATCCTCATACAGCTTCCTCGCAGGCTCAAGGTCCATGTTATGAGTGCCCTCAAAATGACACCTATCGAAGTAGCAGTTATTGCCGAACTTGCAATGATGGCCAAAGGTACAGTCGAAGTCCCTACACGTAGAGCGATCCGGGCAGTTGCGGGTGGTGGACTTGTGTTTCAGCACCAGCATCTCTCCGGGAGTGAGCTTCTCGCCGTGAATGTAGTCACAGTATTCGCCAGCCTCACATCTTCCAGTAAGGTAATAGTTGTTACAGTATTTGCCATTGGCCTCCACGCGCTTGGCAAAGCGTGTTTCTGCACCTCCATCCGGCTTGGGAAGCTTCTCGTCAAGGCGGTCCCCGTAGCCATTCAAGAGTATGAAGCGACGTACCGGAGTCTTCCTTGGGGCGATGTCGAAATTCTTGCCTGCGCCACCGTTCTTGCCGATTGCTGCCCACGATGCTGAGTTGGCTGCAGAGTGCGTGGACGCCGTGGAAGGAGCTGGACTGGCAGCCTTCGGAAATTGTGGCACCAGAGGCGTCGGTTCGATGCCCGATGGTGTTCTAACCGGAGTAGCGAGGGGAGCTGGCGAGACTACGCTCCTGGCGGCTGGAAGATTCTCAGACCGGAAGACGACCGGGAGTCGCATGCGCCTTAGGCCCAACTCGATGAAGCCCCCTTCCGCCGGTCTTGTCTCGATTAAAGTTAGGCGCGATGCCATGGACGAGTCTCGCCGGTAAGGCTCGAGGACCGGGAGGTAGCCGTTGTCGTGGCAAGGTCCAAAGAATACGTGTTTGCACTGAGATATTGGCAGGTAAAGACGTAAAGTCTCCCGAATCTTATGGTCGGCTCTCTCCTTGCCACCGCCCACATCGACAAAGCTGAAGAGAGGTTGGGCAAGGCCGAAAGCCCGACCAAATGCGAGCAATTCGTTTGGATTAGATATCAAGCCGCAGGATTGCAGCTTCGTAGCCAGTCCTTGTAGGTTCAAGACGACTTGTACGACTCTGAACTAAAGTCAATCGGGATGCAGACGAGAGATTGATGTTTCCGTACTCACATATTCCAGTCAGACACATTGGCATCTGGATAGATGGATTGCAGATGTTCTCGGAGTCCAACATAGAGCTTCTGAGCCGCTTCAGCGCCGCCGTCCTTGCCCATGCTGTATAAATACTGTCATCTTGTCAGACTGCGACCTTGGACGAAGTGGCAAATCCAGGCACTTACGTCCTGGAAGGGAGCGCCGTCGCCATCTATCACGGCCAATACGAAGTTATTGGAGTTCTGCAGGGGTTCAGCACCGGTACTGTACTAAAACACGATTTCGGACATTGAGAATTCATACCGATGTTTGCTTATGCTGTGCCAGCGCCTGCTCGCTCTGGGTGGCACGCGCTTGCCACATTCTCCTTGAGGCGATCTCGTTGCTTAAGTCATCCGTCTTCTCAGCAACCTGTACCTTCAGCTCTTCCAGCTCTTTAATGACTGCGGCGACCATCGCGTCCCGCTCAGCGTCGGACTGTCTGAACGCCTCGAGTCGCTCGGCATAGCTAGGCGACGCTGAGAGTCCATTCATCGTGGCCATGATCTCGTCAACACCGGACATGAGCATGTTGAAAAGGAGAAACAAAATTGGTCGAAGGCGGTAAAGTAGTGAGCAGTGGAGCACAGACTTCACGCCTGGGTTCTGTCTTCCGCGCGCTTGCGGTCCGCTGCAAGGTGCTCCCGTCGCTAATGCAGGCACCCGTCTCGGCCGAACAGGTGAGCTCCAAAACAGATCGCTGAATGCCGGCACAGAACGCAACAAACAACAGTCTGGTATGTCTCCAGAGTATGTATCTCTATCCACTGTATCCAGACCATGGGACTCAATTCGCTTTCTTCTTCTTCTGCTTTTCCATCTTCGATAACTGCGCCTCCAGCCCAATGCCTCCGAATACAAGCCCCACTCCAAGCCATTGCATCCCCGTAAGTCTATGTCCAAACCACACCACGGAGACAATCATTGTCAGCATTTTGCGCGTGACGGTGACTGTGACCAGTAAAAGGCTTCCAAAGATCGACAGAGTCATGACTAGGACAGATCAGCAAGAGCTACAACTCGAGGTCAGGGTGTACTTACAGATGAAAACCTGTCCGAGGGCGCCGCACGCAGCAAACGCCAGAATATCGCGCAGAACAGCCGGATGACGCTGAATGAAAGCAATAGCGCCTTCCAGTTCGCCCGCATATTTCCAGAGGTCCATTCCAAAGAAGGCACCAACACCGGTATGCGCAATGTATGGTGAAAGTAATAGATAACTCGAAGTCAACAATGTACTCATCAGATTGAGTGAGCACATCATCTGTTGTCCAGTGTAGCCTCTAAATCTTGAGTGGATGCTGTCTTGTGTAGTGTTCGTCAAACCATCGAAAAGAAGATTGATGCTGAGCAGCACGAGCCCATAGATACTGCTGCGTTCGGGCCCCTTCTTTTTCGAGCTCGCAGGCTGGTGGAGGGTGAAGACAGCAACGCCAATAGTCACAAGTAAAACGACGACATACTTGTACCAAGGGTATCGTCTCCCGTATAGGGTGACATGCAGGAACATCACCGGGAGCAGCTTGCAAGACTTGCCAAGGATGAAAGTGATGTAGTCCACGTGCGCCAGAGATGCGTAACCGAAGGGAGATCCAAGAGATGAGGTAATGGCGACCAGTGTCAACGGGAAAATGATATGTCTTGATGGGAAGATCGGAAGGTCCGAAGACGATTTGCGAGTGGCCAATACGTAGATATATCCCAGTAATGCCGCGAATGTCGACTGGATAGTGTTGACCACGACGGAGAATTTGAACACTTCAGGGTCCCTGCTGGTGCCGTAGTTGGTGGTCGTGATGCGTTCCTGAAGAACTCCCCATGTTATACTGGGCCAGTGAGCTTTTGCGACAAAGTGGCCGGAAATCAACCCAACTTACAAGGATACGTAAATGCCCCCAACGCATATGATGAGGTTGAGTAGATTCGAAGAAGACTTGGCTTCATCATCGTTTGTATGCGCGATATCGTTCTTGCCGGCTATGGTAGCGCCGTTGACCAATGATGGCGCATTCCCATGGGCATGTCGATGCCGGACGTCGCCATTTGCGACAGCCATATTGTGATGGACGCAAATCTCAGAGAAAGTCTTTTGAAAAGAGTGTTTCTTGCGGGTAGTTGCAGTCTCCTCGCAAAGAGTAAGCGTTGAGATTGTGTGGTACTCAATGTAGATGAATGTGAGTATTGAAGAAAGGTGTCGTCAACCTCAAGATGTGAGACAGGAAGCTGGGCGCTAAGCCGTATGTAGAGCGTGCGCGTGGTCTGAAGACTGAGACTTCTCACCAGTTGCCAATGACCACTTCACTCGCTAAGCAAGAAGTCGTGTTTGACGACAGTCATCAGTCATCGCAAAGGATGCACTCTCGACGCGCTCAGCTGCATACTCCAGCGACGTCCATACTTCATGACAGATGTCACGTGCGAGTGGTGCTCTGCCAGCTCTCATTGGCTTTCTGCCGGTCTGTCTTTCCGTATCCTCGGCGTTGGTCTCTTCTTCCCCACCAAGAGCGGCTAAGGCGGCAAGAGAACGAGAGTAGAGAGGGGAGGTTGGATACTCAGTGCGTCTTGGAAGGAACGTGAAACAACATGATGACTGCCCAGGAAGATATCTCAGAGGCGCTATGGACTCCCACTCAGGCTGGCAAGACGCCCATGGACGAGTATAGACGACATATCAATCGGAAATATTCACAAGACCTCAAGAATACAAAGGATTTGCACAAATGGAGCGTACAGAATCCACAGGTCTTCTGGATCGATTTGTACCAATGGCTCGAATTCGTCCCAGAATTACCAAAGGGCACGACCCATGCCTACGACCCTAGCGTGCCTATGAGTGCGAATCCAAAGTGGTTCCCAGGCTTGGAATTCAACTACGCCGAGAATGCCATGTTTTCCAACCCGGACGAGAACGAGATAGCTCTCATCGGTCTCCGCGATGATACGGACCTGAGCTCCAGCGACGGCGAGGTCATGACATGGAGAGAATTCAGAGAGCAAGTCCGATTGACTGCTAGCGCTCTTCGTCGCAGCGGTGTCCAGCGAGGCGACAGAGTTGGAGCGTTGGTTGCAACTTCGACATGGGCCATGGTGTTGTTCCACGCGAGTGCAAGTATGGGTGCTATCTTCACTTGTGTAAACCCGGATCTCGGCATAGAGGGCTGTGTTTCTCGATTTCAGCAGGTTGGCAGACCGCTCCATCAAGGTCCACGCAACAACAGCTGATGTAGGCATTTTGTGCGCAGGTGACTCCGAAGATCCTCTTTGCGGATTCTCATACTGTCTACAAGGGCAAAACCATTCCAACAGCTTCGAAACTCGCCAACATCATGCAACGCCTGGGTCCTAGGCCGCAGTTGTACATCGTTCCCGTTGAGGCAGGCGTTGACGGTAACCCCAAGACGGTCAACGACTTCATCCGAAAAGCCGATCTGTCAGACAAGCTAATGTTTACTCGTGTGCCTTTCAACTACCCACTGATGATTTGCTATTCATCAGGAACGACAGGGGCGCCGAAATGCATTGTACACCACCACGGTCTTATCATGCAGCTCAAGAAGATCGCAGTCGTGCATAACTCGACGACGCCGAGAGACGTGATCTTGCAGTACTCATCAACCTCATGGGTGGTCTTCTATGTTATGTGTGGTTATTTTGCCAGCGGTGCCAGTGCGTAGGACAGAGCTGTATTGTTCAGTACGTGCTGACTTCCTCCAGAAACCATCTTGTACAATGGAAGCCCCATGCATCCCGACACAAAGCAGCTACTACGTATTGCTAGTAAGTACAAAGTTACGTACTTCGGCACCTCGCCCCGGTATCTCCTAGAAGTCGAGATGTCGAAGGTCATTCCAAAGCAAGAGTTCGACCTCTCCTCCCTGCGAATCGTCTATACAACTGGGGCGACCCTCTCCGCGGAGCAGTATCGCTGGTTCTACAGAGCTTTCCCGTCACATGTCCATCTATGCAACACAGCAGGAGGAACAGACACAGCCACATCCCTCATCGCCGCCGATCCAGCAGGACCTATTCACGCAGGGGAGATGCAGGTATTCGCTCTCGGGATGGACGTTGACATCGCGAACCCCGAGACCGGCGATTCGATCTTGGAGTCGGGTGAGTCGGGAGAGATGATTGTAAGAAGACCTTTCCCCAGCATGCCTGCTCTCTTCTGGGGCGACGAGGACGGCACAAAGTATAGGTCTTCGTACTTTGAACGGTTCGAGAATCTCGATGTCTGGGCTCAACACGACTGGCTGCAATACAATCCGAAAACTGGCGGCTTGATCATGCACGGTCGGAGTGACGGCGTCCTCAATCCTTCTGGCGTCAGATTTGGGTCTGGAGAGGTGAGTCCAGCAGTTGACGTGAGGCATGACCCGGTGAGGCTGACTGGTCCAATCAGATCTACTCGATCGTGGAGGCGCCGCCTTTCACTGAACACATCTCGAACAGTCTCTGTGTTGGCCGGAGAAGACCACAAGATAAGGACGAGGATGTCTTTCTCTTCGTGGTCATGATTGCAGGCAACATTTTCACCAAGGAGCTTTGGGATGCAATCAAGCAAGCGATCAAGACAGGTCTCTCGCCGCGCCATGTCCCCCGATTCGTCATTGAAGGTGGGAACCGTACACCTTTCCGGGTCGATCACTGCCCTGGACGTTAACAATTCTATAGTCCCGGAAATTCCAACGACCATCAACGGAAAGAAAGTCGAATCAGCCGTGAAACAAACGATCAGCGGAATTGATGTCAAGCCGAGCAACACAGTATTGAATCCGGATGCCATCACGTTCTTCAGGAGGTTCAGGGATCTAGAGCGCGAGCCTAGGGCTGCGAAGTTGTAAGAAGATCTGGTCTCCAGGACATACAAACTCACGCCCCTGTCTCGGGGAAACAGACGGTCTACCAGAGTAGCTGCGATGTTATGGATCATTCGGAGCACATCATATGGGCGTTTGACTTTTCCCTGCCAAAAGGCACGGCAGAGCCGATGCAGGGTGTCTTTTCTATCGCCGTATAAAACTTTCTGCGTCGTTGAGATAGAAGATGTTCGGCGCCTAGATGATTCCACCGGATCGGCCAAAGCATATACAATCACTTCCCACATGATGCAAGCAATGATTCTAACTCGACGCAGCAACGTCTGGCCAAGATCTCCGGGCCATGGATCTTCTCTTATCGCCGTCTATATGGCTCGCGACTGCCTTCCGACCGGTCTCTAGTTCGTTGTTTCTGATCGCGCTTCTTCCTCAGCTCTTCATCGCTCGAAACAGAATCGGATCGGCGAGATCTGTGCGTTCTTCGGTCCTCATTTCTGTCGAAATCCGGTGTCCGCGATCGGTTCCGTCTTGAAGGATGAGTGCCACGTCGCCTGCTGTCTTCTTCGTCGTCTCCCGAGCGACGTGACTTGTGAGATCTACGTTCGCCATCGCCCTCTTCCTCCTCAACCCGATCCCTTCGCGAGCGGTGTCTGTCTCTTCTCCGGTCGCGATCATTCTCGTCATATCGATCGTCATTGCGTGACCGATGATGATGCCTATGCCGATGTTTTCGCTCGTCGTCTCTTGCTCGGTCCTTGTCTTTCTTTTTCGGCTTCTCCAGAGCTTTCAGAGCTTCTGCAACCTCCTCACGCTTCTGTTGAACGAGATACTCCTTCATTGGATCATCGTCCTCGTGCTCTCTCAGGAGCTTTGCCAGCTCTACTTCTTCCTTGATCAAAGGCCTCTCCTCTTCGCTTTCACTCTCCGTTCGGCGACGCTTCCTCCGCTCGTCACCTTCTGTATCTGTATCATCCGCCTGATCCGCCTCACCCTCAAGTCCCAAACCTTCAATCTCGCCTTCCTTCTTCTTGTATCGGGTGTGGTCGACACTGAGCACGCGACCCATAACACCCGCTCCGCTCAAGTTGTCCACTGCAAGGTCGCAGCTTCGTTGGTCCTCGTACTTGAGGAAACAAAAGCCTTTACTTTTGCCGGTCTCCTTGTCGCGAACCAGGTTGATGTGCACTGGATTGCCATACTGACTGAAGATTGTGAGAATGTCACCCTCGCTAAGCTCAAAGGGCAGGCCACCGACGTAGATGTAGGCTGTATCGCGGTAGTCGGTGTGCCAAGATGCATTAGGCGGCACGCACTTGTCGAGCTCGGCTTGGTTCAGGCGTTCGATCTGGCGTACTGACTGCATTGTTCGATCTGACGGCGCCGTAGGCCTTTGACAAGATAGCGGAGTGTTGATGGAACAACCTAAGAAGTATATCCTCTCGGGGGATCCTCAAACTAAGTTTAGGCTTTCGGCTCGGAACCTAAGCTCGTGATAAGGTAGCGGGAATGACATCTTGGCTGCAGAGGTTGCAGATCGCGCTTCCCTGCTCCAGATCCATCCATCACCTGCGCGCTACAGACTCACCAGACCATTCCTTTCGCAGAATCCCAGACGAGACCATCCGCCTATCCACTCGCCTGGAGAACTCTATATTGACTTTCAGCATCCGAATCGGAGGCATCTACGAACACACAGATAACGAAGCCGACTCACCATCCATCAGCAAGCGATGAGATAGGACTCACGATGGCGCCCGCGCTGCACATCTCCATCCCAACCGCGTCTACAGTAACGCCTGCGGAAGGCAAGCCTTATACTGTCTATCACGTCGTCCTGCAGCTGCCTTTACGAAAACATGAGATCAAGAAGCGCTACACAGACTTCGTCAATCTGAACAATGACCTTGTCTCGCAAACCGGCCAGCAACCTCCTGCAGCTGTACCCCCGAAGTCGTGGATCAGACGGACAGTTAATAACGAAAGCCTCACCGAAGAGAGGAGGGAAGGGCTGGAGAGATATGTCAGGACAGTAATAGAGTCGGACGATGCACGTTGGCGAAGCAGCAGTGCTTGGAGGAGCTTTCTGAATCTACCAAGCGGCGCATCGACAGCAACCACCAATGGCACAGTGTCTCAAAATCGACCTGGTACTTCTAGTGGGACTCCTAGAGACCCGAACCAGTGGCTGGATGTACATGGAAGCTTGAAGTCGCAGATACAGAGTGCTCGACAATTGCTGAAACAAAGGGAGGCCGCAACCACAGCACAGTCTCAGCACTCGCTAGCTGCAGATGCGAAGGCGAGCCTAGTACGCGCAGCAACATCCATTGCGCAACTTGAGGATGGTTTGAAGGCAATCTCGACTACTGGCAAGGGCGACGATGCAGGCTGGGGTGGCGCGAAGAGGTTAGGAGATGGAGAATTGAGACGGAGGCGAGACCTTGTGGGCGCGGCCAAGAAGGAGGTGGAGGGTCTGGAAGGGGTTTTGAGAAGTATGGCGTCCAAAACTGCAGCGGCGTCGAGCAGTATCAACAAGAATGCTACCGCCACCGACGGCGACAAAGCGGCGCTGTGGCAAGGCACGTCAGCGGCGAAGCCGGGCGGCCGCGTTCTCGGTGGACCGCTCAAGGAGACTGAACGCACGCGGGAGCTGGATAATTCAGGTGTATTGCAACTGCAGAAGCAGGTCCTGCAAGAACAAGACGAAGACGTTCTCTCGCTTGGCAAGACCGTAGCGAAGCTGAAGGACATGGGCATGACGATCAACGAGGAGCTGGTGATTCAGAACGAGATGCTTGGCTTGGTGGAACAGGACTCCGACAGGTTGCAGGGCAAGATCGACGTTGCCAGGAGTCGTATCAAGAAGATTAGCTAGGAAGCGGTGTCATGGGACGGGTGTGTCTTTTGGATACATGTCTATTGTACGTCTAAACATTGACCTGCTGCGTCCAAGGGAGCTGGCGGCGCTGGAGACTGGAGCCATGTTGTCGAATATGCGTGGCGCTGACTTACTGTCACATGCATTTCTGTTTGACCTCGCCATTGTTCAGAAACGGCCGGGTACATCCGCAAATCGAAGCAGGCCAACAACTTGAAGTCTTCGAGCCGACGATTTTGGGCATTGGCCGGGCGTACCGCCGCATGTTCCTTCCTCGAGGGTGTATATGGAGTCGTGCGCGCCTTCCTCTTGCACGCGAGATGGTGGTTGCAGCCTGTTGTAAACGAGGTCCGCGCGTAAAGCACTTTCCCTTTGATGACCGGTCGACTACACTTTCTTCCACTTTCCAAAACATTCCGAACACACCCGACGCGTATAACACTCCAGACCTCCCAGAAGCCGCCCAACGTGTCATCATCATGGGTGCGTGGGGTCTCGGGCTGTTCCAGTCCGACCATGATACAGGCTGGCGCTACATCCGCATGAGAGCATGGCTCAGCACCTCACAGAAAAGTACACGAAGAAGATGGAGGAAGAACAGCTGCTGCGCAACCCATTCGGCGCGGGCTACAAGGTCGTCATTCTGGGTGCCTGCCTCATGTCGCTTGGGTGCATCCTCCCTGATCGTTTCAGGGCCACGCTGAAGCGGATCTACCCCGAGGTGGGACTCCTGCGTGACGGGCTTAGGCAGATGGAGAAAGCACTGGATGGCCCTAATGCATACCAGGATGGTGTTCCGTATGATTTCGGTTCTCTCGACATCCATGAGATGTAACATGCGGGCGGAGCAGACCACGAGGACAGAATTTGTTCATTCTCGACCTTGATCAACGTGCCTGCTCCGAACGACTTCGCCCCTGCCGGTGTGGTGGAAAGTCTCCCCGAGGATCTGAAGAAGCGTCTGTGGCGCGAGAGAGTGGACCTGGATCTGGCCGCTGGCGAGCACTTGACCTGTGCCGAGTGCGATGCATCTTACGGCCCCAACAATGCTCCTTTGCTGTGTTGCGCCAAGTGCAAGAAGGCTAAGTACTGCGGGCGCGAGTGTCAGCGGAACAACTGGGCCTGGCATAAAGCAGTCTGCTCGTGTATTGCCAGAGTCGTCCACCAAGCATAACGTCGTCATGGCTTAGACGTGACCGTACTGCGAGGCACTAATGAAAGTTGGAGGTCTCGGATGGAGACAAACGAACGGATATCTTGGAAGCTCTGGGCTGACTCCCCTCTCGCTGCGTGGTCAATAGCGCAAGATTTCACCTCAATTAGCCCCAGATCCAGAGACCCTCCCAATTTCTGCAACTAACTCCTGAATCCGATAAGGCTTCGTCGTGATTGCGTCCATGCCAGCTCCGAGGGCAACCGTCGCATGCTCACTCCTTGCATTAGCAGTAACGGCGATGACCGGCAGTCTGTCGCCCTCCTCTCCATGCTTCTTCTCAAAAGCACGTATCCTTTCCACGCAGGAGACTCCATCCATTACAGGCATTTCCAAATCCATCAACACAACATCAAAAGCGCGCGCAGAAGGAGAGGAAGATGAAGGAGCAGAGGTCATCTGTAATAGCTCCAAAGCCTCCTCGCCGTGAAGGGCAACACCAACTTCGTACCCGCGCTTTCGGAGCTGATTCGCGAGGACTTTTTGGTTGACAAGGTTGTCTTCCACGACGAGTACTCGGCGAGGGGCGGACTTATCCTGCTGAGGCTGTGGTGGAGGTGGCTGCTGCTGCTGCTGGGTACGGGTGACTCCGTGTCCATGCAGAGCGTGTGGAGAGGGTATGGAAAGTACAGGACTATTCGAATCCACGCCGAGGACAGAGCTTCGTAATCGTGTCGGAATCTCAATCGAGGGAATCTGTACGACGGCCGGCGGGGAAGTAGTGGGCGGGGACGGTGCCGTGGTGCGTTTGGCCTCGACGGAGAACACAAACTTGCTCCCGACACCTGGTTCCGAAGCGACTCCGATCGTCCCATTCTGGAGTTCTGTCAAGAATCGCGAGATGAAAAGTCCCAGTCCGCTGCCGCCATACTTGCTCTCCGTCTTCGGGCTAGCTTGGGCAAAGCGTTCGAATAAGCTGGCTTTTTCCTCGGGTTCCAAGCCCGGCCCGGTGTCTTCCACCGAGATCACGACGAACACGGACGGCTCGGCGTTGATCAGCCCGCCGAAATCGACCGGTTTGGGAGTCTGTCGAGGACGCACGCATTGGATGTCGTCACCGGTCTCATAAGGGGAACGGGTCACGGCACTGAGACGGACGGTGACTTTTCGTTTGACTCTCGACTTGACGACGTTGATCGCATTGGTGACGAGGTTGACGAGGACCTGGACCAGACGATTGGGGTCGAAAAGGAGCCAATCGATCCGCAATGCCTGCATGGACGGGTCTTCGGCGAAATCCAATTCGATCGAGTTCGCTCGGAATTCGTTCTGGAAGATCTTGAGGGCGCCTTGGACGACTTCTCGGGGCTGCGATGGTTTCGGACAGACATCGACGAGGCGCGAGTCGAGTTTACTCAGCGTCAGGACATCTCCCACGATATTCTGGATGTGTTGGGTGCAGTACGCTATCGTCGCAGCATTCTCGAGGATGCTTGCGGGCATATCCGTGTCCCTGCCGTTGCGGAGATCTTCGACGTTCTCGATAATATCATCTGTGCAGTGGACCATGGCCGAGAGCGGATTGCGAATCTCGTGGGATATCATGTCGATGAACCGTTCCTTTTGTTGTTTCATCTCCATCGCCTCGGCCATGCGCACACGAAGAACGTCTTCTGCATTCTTGTGGGCGGTAATGTCAATGATCCAGCACATGATGTGCTCTCTGCCCTCGTTCTCTCGAAACGCGGATACCAGAACCCAGGCAGGAGAGGGAGCCGCGGGAGCCTCACTCGGACTCACAGCCGGCCGAGCCCATTTCTTCAGACGACACTCGAAAGTAAATGATCCGTCCTGAAAGGCGCCCACGTCGAATCGTCCCTGGACAAGATGAACGTCGTCAGGATGAACGTAGTCAAGGAAAGATTTGGAGTTCGGGGGCTGTGAGGTAACGTCGTAATACGCCTTATTCGCCCATTCGAGCTCGTAGGACTTTGAATCCAATGCGGCTATTGCAACCGGCGCATAGTTGGCAAACTTTTCGTATTTAGCCTCGTTGTATTCAATTTGCTTTATGGCCTTCCATAGTTCCTCGCAATGACAGCCTCGACCGGTGAAACGTTCGTCGAGCTGCTTGAAATTCATGGTTGCTTGCATGCTAGTATGCTCAATCGCGCTCGTGGAGGCCCTCTCGAACTCTGAGGCAGCTGATTTGCTCCTCTCTCTCCGTGGTAACGGTCTATTCTCTTCCTCCACCGTGACCAAGCTACCCACAATCAACCCATCCTCTCCTACTGTAGGAACAAACTTCCAAGCATAGGTCTTCTCTTCTACGAAGCCTAGCCGGTCTTGCCGTATTCGCTGATTCCCGACGACCTCCGTGGTTCCACTAGTATACTGTCTCTGCCATGTAGCGTCAAAGTCCGGGCATAGCTCCAGGAGCTGGCCTGCGACTTGTTGGCCTTGGAGAACGGGATGCTTGCTGGCGAGCAGAGTTGCGAAGGGTTCGTTGTACACGATCGCGACTTGCTCCATCGGTCCATACAGCACGGCGGAGGGTGAGAGGTCGGCCATGGAGAGCAGCACCATCTGGCGGAGGGAGGAGGGCCATTGTGCCATGAGGCCCAATGGCGAGGTCTTCCATGCGACATGTTCACGCGTACACCGTTTGAAATCGTTCGAGGCGGCTGAGGATTGGTCGACGGTCCAGTCGAATGTGCGTATGGAACTGGGACGTTCCTTCGCAATGCTAATCATGGTCGGAGGCGTGTGTGGGATGCAGCGAGTGGGGAGGGAGAGGGCAGTCGAAGAGCAACATGGCGAGCTGACACTCTACTACTCGTAGTAGTCTTGCGGTGCGGTGCGGTGCGGTGCGGTGCGGTGCGGTGCGGTGCGGTGCGGTGCGGCGCGCTGCGGTACGGTACGGTACTTGGCTGGTTGTAGGGCCGGCGTGGTGGCAGGGCAGGGGAGTGTGTAGCGTGTAAGGTAGTGCCGGGGGCAGTGCAATGGAGAAAGCGAAGGTGGAAGCAAGCAGAGTAGTAGTGCTAGCGTGTGCGCCATCAGCTGACTGCGAGCACGTGGATCGTGCCCGTGCCCTGCAGATCGCGGTTTCTATTCCGAGGTACTGACTGCGACTGCCGTCCGGCTAGCACAAGCCAGGGACAAGGGACAAGGGAACCACGTCCCAGTCGTCAGCAGCATGGACTTAATATAGCACACCTGCAGTCACTCTGATAAGGAATCAGGTTGGATCGACAAATCTACTCTCGTATCCTCGCCTCTTGCAACGATGCCGGATCAATCCAGGTCTGAACGGCAAGGCACACGGAAAGCCCGAGAATTCGAAAGTCAGATCAATGGATGGTAGTTCTGAACAAAGAATTGATTTCCCTGTGAGAGCAAGCGCTATCGCCCGCTGCTTTTGACGGTGGTGTGAGGATGAAGTAGTTACATGAAGAAAGCAGAAGTCGCTCGATTGTGATGATGATAATGATGATGGTGATGATGATGGAAAAAGAGCCAGACACCGGTCTCAAGAAAGCCTCCCGAGGTGAATCCTCGTCAATCCAGAAAAGGCCACCCGAACGCCGTGTCCTGCCCTTTCTCATCTAGAAAGAGAATTGAATATCTCCGTATCGCTCAGCTTGTCGCGCCCGCCCGCCCAGCCCATCTCCAAGCTCCAAATTTAGTCAGTCTCGTGAACAGAAAGGAAAAGAATGCTGAAGGCCAGGGCTGGCAGCGATGGAAAGAAGCAGATCAGATCACCTCTTGTCCTTCCCCACATGCATCGCCTGGCCCTCTCTTCTATGGTCGTCGTCTTGGTGTGTGAAAATGGAAGCACAGCAGTAGCAAGCAGAGAAAACCGCATTCCGTGGTATATCCGGCCCAACTCCAGCAGCAGAGAACAATGGCAAGATTCTGTATGCCATGGTCGTGATCGTGAAGCATTTCCAGAGCATCGATTCGATGAATCGAGGGGTATTCATAAGTTTTCTACCCTATGTGCAACTGTGCAGCAACGCCGTGTTGAGAGTCTCGCATGTGCTCTCTTGATACGAGAGTTGCGCATGCCCGCCCAGCCACCGGCACAGGTCAAGAGATGCCTGTAAGATGATGATACGTGCCCCAAGATTGAGAGCAAAGAGGGCCGTATTTGAAGGCCGAAGCCCTGGCTCACTCGTCATTCGCTGGGCGGGAGACCGTTGCCCTCGCTTTTGAAGACAGGCCCTGGAGTCTGGGGTGGCGCTTGCGCTCCCTGGGTCTGCTGCGACGTGTTCTGGACTTGCTCTGTGCCCGGTTGCTGTGGCTGAGAAGCGGGTTCGTGAACTTGCTGGGGAGCTTGCTGCTGTGACTGTGGCGGTGGGCGCGGAACTTGCTGCTCTGGCGGTTGCTGAGCTTGAGGCGCCGGATATTGGGCTTGTTGAGGAGCTGGGCGCGGTGTCTGGGCTGATGGCGGAAGAAGAGGGCGCTGGATCTGAGGCTGCGGTGGATGTCCAAATGGAGGCGGAGGCGGTGGAGCAGGGCGCGGGTTGTAGCTGCCCAGTTCCTGCCGCGACACCTTCAGCCAATTCATGGCCGAGTCGGCACCGCGTATCAAGGACTCAAGATAGCATGCAATCTCTTGCAGGCATTCCGAGCGCGACAAACCAGACTTGCCGCTGGCAAGACAGGGGACGAGCCGGTTCAGGTCTTCGTACCCTTGGTTGATGATGTTGCGTCGCTTCTTCTCAGACTGGATGTGGTTGTCGCGCTTTTGTGCGTCAGAGAGGGTCTCACGCTTGTTCCTAAGCAAGCTGCGGTCTTGTTCTTGAAGCAGGGGTGAGCCAGGCAGCTCCGAGGGATGGCGAGTGAGGCTGGATCTCCGACGCTTGGCGGAGCCATCTGCGAAGGTGTCGTATCCTATGTCGCCGTGCATCGCCCGCGGGGTAGAAGATTGACCTTCACCACTTTTGCGACGTTTGTGGTCGTGAGCATCTGGGAACTGAGCGCCGTTTCGCCTAGCCATCTCAGCCCACTGAGCAGCTTGTTGCTGTGGCGGAAGGAGTTGACCGTTCTGATATGGAGTGCGCGCAGCCTGAACAGCACCAGGCACACCAAGTAGATTGTTGGCTTTGCCGTCTGGCTGCGGCGCAGCTGATGAATTGGAATAACGATTGCCGTCGAAGCCTTGGTCGCTGCCGAATTGATAGAGTGGTGGACGGCCGCCTTGAGACGGAGGAGTCGCTTGTTGTTGCTGTCCTTGGAACTGAGGGTTTTGAGGTTGTTGAGGACGATTCTGGCCTTGGTAGCTGGACGAAGCAGTGAAGCTGTGGTGTGAGTTGAACTGAGGGCGCACCTGCTGATTGCGGGAGTTTCCGTTCTGCGCATGTGATCGCTGTTGCTGCTGCTGAAACGGAAAGGTGCCGGGCGCAATCGACATGTTCTGAGGGTGAGCAAAGAACTGAGGAGGGGCTTGACCATTTGCGCCGACGAGCGGAGCGTTGCCCATGCTGATATTCAGCGGCATTTGCTGCGGCATCATGAAGGCACCCCACGAAGCACCGCCAAGGCCGTTCGGATTTGCTTGGAAGCTTGATGAGCTGGTCGCCTTCAAGCTGTGAATAGTCGATGCGGCCGTGTAATCGTCGGCGCTCAGAGCGGCTGCATTCGGCTGACTACTATTCCGTTGATATGCGCCTGGCGTATTCGGGTTGATCGTGCCGCTGTTGTAGTCGAAGAAAGCTCCAGCAAACAAGCTTGGATTGCCGTTGGCAGTAGGTCGCTGCTCTGCGCTTGGGCTGAAGTCGAAGGGATTGAATTCGTTGGTGATGATGCTTGGATTGTCGAAGAATGTAGAAAGGTAGTGGTTGTCGTTTTGATTTAATATAGGTTGCTGATTGGAGTCCACGGACAATGAGGAGAGATCCGAATTGTCGAACGCGAATAAGCTATTGTCTGAACAGCGGTACAATAGGTCAGCTTCTCTGTGCACAATAGCGCGTTCACAATATTCTTATCCATCGTACCTCCGAAATTCATAGCTGACTGTTGTTGCCCTCCGTGGAACGTATTGTCCATACCTGGGCCCAGGTGGCCGCCGGGCAGCTGGCTCTGCTGGTACGATGCCGCTGCGGCCGCCATTTTGGATGTCTGCTCTGGCGCCTCTTGTTGGTCGCTCTGGTCACTCTTCTCGCTCATTGCCTGCCGCGTATAGAGCGCCTTGCGAGGTGTGTTTTTTGTCTCAGAGATTTGTAACTTTTGCAGCCAAGACTGATCATGGTCTCATCGCCTTGGGCATATGGTGTGCAACAATACGCTCTCTCATTCACCCTCTCGATGACAGGCGTCTTGTGGTTCCGAGCGATGAGAGGTCTTGCTTCGAAAGCACGACGTGTGCCTCGCGTACGGCGGATAGCGCAAGGATGCTGCGTGGATGTTGGGCGTGAGGGCGACGGCGTGTCGAGTCTGGACTTGAATCGCATACAACCGAGGACCAGAAGTACTGCGCACGAGTAGAGGACGGCCGGCAGATCTGGGATTACGATTACGATGGATGTAGCGGCGTGGTGCAGGTCGCGAAGGGGCAGGTCCAGCAGGTGGAGGAGAGGTGGGAATTCAACGGAGCATGTGAAAGCCGGCTAGCGGCTCGAATGGCTCGGTCCGCAGTTGCACTACTTTTGTGAGGGGCCAATTCTCTTGACCGCGCTAAAAATCTATCGCTTCCCTCTACAGTTCTCCCGTCTCTCCCACAACTGACTTTTCTTCGCAAACTTCAACACCTTATTGCGGCGAGTCTCCGCCCTTGTTGGGGCACTTGACAGGCATATTGCGAATGGCATGTAAGCTGTGCTGTTCTAGATGCCCATACCCAGTGCATCTCCAAACTCAATCCTCCCAACACAGACCCAGCCCGATTACATGGCACGAACGACATCCCTAGATAGCCTGCGAATCTACCGCCGCTTCAAGATTCTGCATTCCAGGAGTTCTTGAGACGGCAGATTTGGATTTTGTTTATTTGCCAAAACAAGAGAATGGAAGTCTTGCATGTGACGCGGAAACGTGCGCGCTGCTAGCAATGTAGGTCTACGACATGCATGATTATCAGGTGACTTTCTCTGTATCACAACTGTTTCGCTTTATGATGACTTCGCCATATGACGATAGCGGAAGGAGCATCGTAGCTTTGCATACCGAGTCTGTCGCAAAAGACGGTGACGCTTCCCGCGTCTTCTGTATTCATTGTAGCTTCAGTTCGCACGCTGGCTGCTCGTTCATTGAGATTCGAGAATCGACAAGCTATGATGTTGCTGCTTCATCACCACTCATGCGACGTCAGACGAGAGCTGAGATGCACAGAAATTGAACAGACATACCTCGAGCCCGAATTTGCCCTGGGCAGCAACAGTTCTCCAACATGTCCTTTGCTAACGCTCAATACATTTCTCCAACACAAGGAGTATCCTTACGATGAAGTGTGAGCTCGTGCTCTTTCAATGCAGTGAACCAGCCTTACCTGTATTGCTGTGCACAACAAGATGGTATACGCTTCACTCACCCCGCTCCCACAACCTGTTGAGGATGTGTACATCGTGAAGGCAAGAGATATCAAGAGCTGACTCCGTACCAACTTGCCAAATCTAGCGGAGGTAATTCTCGTAGATTGAAATTCTCGAATAGCGTGAGGTTCGTCGGAGTTGCATCGAACAAATCAACACGGTAAGCGGTCGTCGAGGAGGAAGATTCAGGCCTGTGCCAGATATTTCCCGTTGACAGGTTCTCGCACCCAAGTAGCGAACAGAGACCCAGCGACGCGATTAGAGACTGTGTCTTTCGTGCGACGCCTTCACATGAAATCGCGGAAGCGTTAAACGTTTCGTGATGAAGCGTTTGGCGCTCTGCTGCGCACAGTCGTCAGCTTGCATCGCGCCTTGTCAGTAACTGCACAGCTGCCGTGCAGCTTCACCGGTCCAGCCGCCAGAGCCAATGATCGTCAGACCAGCGCGGCCCCTTTGAGCGGGCTCCAGGAGTTCCTATTCATCGATTCAGCGTCTACTGGGAAGGTGTTGTCGCGGGGCTCCGGCGCCATTTTCACGAGGCTTCGCCTCTTCCGGGTGTGGCTATCGTTGCTGGGCCGGCATGAACAATCATGGTCACAAGGAGTCAAAATCTTTGAGCGCCGCTGCCATGGTTAACTGCTCTGCTGCACGATCTTGAACGGACACGATTGTGATCTAGGCTGTAGGAAAAGATTTGGTGCTTCCACGAAGATCCGGACCCATTCGAAGAGACGTGTTCGAAACCTGTCAACAGTTCGTATAGAATGTCCCATGATTCCAGGCGACTCCTAGGCATCATCCGAATGGTCTGTCTGGGAACGCGGTCCCACTACACGCTGTAGATGTCTCACGCAAGCTTGCAATGAGGTCTAATGTGAGTTTTGCTCATTCCAGAGTTGTATCCTCATCCGCCGGAGTGTCCGAATCGGGAGTAGCAAAGAGTCTCCACACTGCATGGCCGTCACAAGACCACTTGATGCTCGCACATAGACAAGGCTCCAGATATTATTTGCAGACTGACGTTTCATGTGGTGAGCCAACGAGCCCAGGAGACGGTCTATAATGACCAAGGCCCGCTCATTCGCCCGTAAAGACTCCCATCAGCCTCTGGTGACTTCTGGAAACCTCACACCTCATAGAGAACTGTCGTCATCCCTTGACCCTTCGACCGCGAGAGGTCCAGCACCAACACGGAGAATAGCGGGATGGCCGGCAATGGCACCGAGGATCCGAATGCAGAGCTAGACAATGCATGTGTGGCGCCGAGCTTCGCTGACCTGCGGAATGGCCGAACTCAAAGACTTGTGAATGAAGGCGCTTGGGATAGCCATGGACGACCTGACTTTCAGCAGCGCTTTGACACCCCTCGATATTTTTTTTCTTACTCGCAACGAGCTGTTCCAAGACACGCGCCTTCGGTAGCGTCGAATTCCTCCTCGATGGCATTGACGGCCGGCAGCTGTGTGAGCTCCGCCTCTTCGTCCGGTACCCCTTCGCTGGTCGATTCACGCGGCAGCCTTCGAAGTCCATCTTCAGTACTCACAAGCAATGCAAGCGCCATCTTGTATCCCAATCAGAAGTTCCTGGACGAGGACGGATGTCTGGTTGAAGTTCCAACGCAATCTCAACTGGCGTCCCCTTGGTACTGTTATTTCGCGTTCCTGGGATGTAAGCAGCAGTCCGAGAGCATGAGTGACTGTGACACACACAGCAAGGCTCACTTGCGAGGGCAAATTCCTCAGACACTCAGATGTCCGTTCCAGGCCTGTGATTGGAGTGCGACAACATCGTCTGGAGAGCGCACATGGTCCGTCCGTCAAGGTCACATCTTGGAAAGTCATCCGGAGGGTGGCCATATTGGGGAAACAGCAGATCCGGGACTCGTCCATCATCTATGGCGTACCAGAGTCATAAATGACGTCCAAGAGCAAGAGCTTAGAGGTACTGGCCGCCTCGGCAGCAATTCTGTCCCATACCTGGAATCAGCAGGCAGCGTAGAGGTATGATTCCTAAAGGCGAAAGCCACCCCAGTGCTTCCCTCGGTACGAAGCTCGTTGCCGGGTTTCTGTCCGTTGGTACATACAAGTCTTAACATCAGCTGACCTTCTGCGCTTCTGCATAACAGGACCGTCGGCGAGAAAGGCGACCTCATGAAAACCATCGACATGGGCGGAATGGAGGGTAGGGGGTCTGCGATTGATTCTCCGGCGGAACTTCGTAGGATAGCAAGACACACTTCCGTGGAAATACCAGTGGACGACGGGAGAAAAGCTGGACGTTTTCAACACTGTGTGGTCTGTCTGGCGTGAGGTGCGGAGGATGATGTAACGTTAGTAACGGTGAGCTGTTGTCCGGACGCAATAACGAGTCATGTATCCACGGGTTTTGGTCGGAGCAGACATCCTTGTGTTCTGTCGGAGCTGGAGATTCGAAGAGAGAAGGGGAAGGAGGCGGTCTGGCTGCCTTAGGCACACCAAGCCGAAGCACAATGAAAAGCGAGTTCTTTCGTGACGAGTAGCAGCACATGTTGGGAATTGGCTACATATCTATCATGACACATCAAATCGTCCATGCGAATCGCCCTAGCGGTACTGTTGGTCCAGGCGTGAGGATGCACTCAGCGCTAGCTAACCGTGAGGCGCAGCAAGCCGTTCAAAAAAGTGAGGCCGCCCGAAGCCAACTGCCAACCAGCGGACAGAAGCGTCGCTCATGCTGTTCGCCTCATCCCCAGGTACACGGATGCGATGCACTGCTGGAACTGCTGTCAGCTCTCGTGTTTGAATCTGTGTGGTTACACTGGATGGGACGGTAGATATCGCCTTTCCAGCCCTGAGTTTCCGTACCGAATCCTCAGTTCCCAAGCTGATACAAACCAAGACACTGCAACACACCACCAAATCGTGATCCTACAAAGAGCTCATCCGACAGGAGCAGAACCCGGGTGGGTGGGCTGATGTTGGCAATCATTGCTGCCCACCAGCCTCGAGTTCGGCAATTCGCTTCTCCCATTCCGGCACCGCTCTGAGCTGCAGATCGAGCTCTTCCTTCTCGTCTTCCAGCTTCAGCCTGGTCTCGGCGTCCAAGGCGGTGAACACGTACCCGCCTTGTCCGTCGAATTGGAGGATCCAGCCATGGTATCTCCAAAGCGACCGCCTATGGGATACGGTCATCAGGGTAATCCCAAGACGCTTCGCCTCATCATACATGGTCTTCTCAGCTTCCGGTGTTAGCGACGACGTGCACTCGTCGAGGATTGCGTACTTGGGCCTGTGATAGAAAAGTCGGGCGGCAGCTATCCTTTGCTGAAAGCCTGTGCTAAGTGCGTCTGCCCACTCATGCTCGACATCGAGCACGCCCGTGTCACTTGTAGCTGGCCTCGAGCGGCTCTCGACAGGGCTATTGGGCCCAATGTGATCAACAGTAGGAGGCTTTGTGTTGACTTGCTCAAGCAGCGACTCCAGTCCGAGGCTTTGCATAATGCTAATCAAGTCCTGATCGGTGATCCCTTTGGCGCGCATGTCCAGCAGATTGTCCGGATATAGGATCTGCTGTCTCAGGGTGCCCTTACTAAGATAGGGCCTTTGGGGTATGTAGAATATGTCTTCGCTGGGAGGCTTCCTGACCTTGCCACCGTATACAGGCCACAAACCCCCTAGGATTCGAAACAGGCTGCTCTTTCCACAGCCATTGGGCCCGACAATGAGTAGATGGTCTCCTCTCGCAATGTGAAATGATAGGGCTTTCACCAGGACATCGCCGTTGGGCGAGACGATTGGCACATGCTCGAACTTGATGTCTTCACCTTCTAATAGCTCTCCCCGACCAGCTAGGACAGCGGCGTTCGATTCCGTTGACGCGGATGAGACTAGGGCTTTCTCAAAGTGGCCTCGCTGGATGTCGGCTATGACTTCCAACAGCATGCTGACTCTGCTCGTGTATCCCGCCAGTTCTGACAACTCTTTGTATGAGAACATGAGGCGTCCAAAGGCGTCACTTGACGACAGTAGCAGGCGCCGATTCGTCACGAATGTTTCTGTTCTGTCGCCAGCGCTGTTGCTCCCGGGAAGTGCGCTAGGTAGCTTAAAGAATACCGGTACAGAACATAGAAGCAAGCCAAGCGCGCCCCAGAAGTATTTGACGACGAATTCTTCCATGACACCGTGGTACAATCTTCTCCGGAGAATGCGGTTGACATGCTTGATGAGAGTGAAGTAGCCCTTGTCGACGGTATCTTTCTCGGCCTCATGCCCATCGTACAGGGCTATCTCCTCGCTGTAGTCAATTAGACGGGAGTGCTGTGCTCGGAATTCACCTTCGAGGCGGGCTTCCTCGGCCACATATTTCCCAAAAGGCGGTGTCAAGGCTCTCATGACACTTGCGCTGAGCTGCACCATCAAGCTCATAGCAAACAATCCTTCACCTCCAACGCTTCTTGATAGGCTCCAGCTGTAAATGATCAGATCCAATAGAGGCTTCGAGAGACTAGAGTAGAGCTCAGCCAGGCTATTGGAGAACTTGGAGACATCGACGGTGATGAGTTGATCGGCGTTCTTGATTCGATCGTCGAGAGCCGATAAAGTGTAGAAGGTCATGTTACCAAGGTATTGATTGTGAATGTGGTTCGTGAGTCGGGATCGATACGCGAGTGAGAGTGTTGTTTGATGGTAAGCAAGCTAACGCGAGAGTTAGTGGAGGACAGTTCACGATGCATTTCACCGGGCTCACCATGGAGTTGGTGAAGGTCGCTGGGACGGCGACAATCATCCACCATACTAAGCCTCTGAGGAAGGCTTTGCCTTTCCCTCGCACCAGGGCACTGACAAGGCGTCCATCAAGCTCAGCGACATACAAGCTCATGAGTGTCCGCAGCACCAGGAATACAGAATGGCTCAGCAATAGTCGTGCCTCTCTACTCTTCCAGGTGGGTATGCATATCCTCAGAAGCCGGCCGAGATTGCGAAAGAATTCCCGATTCAGTTCAACCTTTTTCTTCTTCTTCTTGCCTTCTTCTCCCGCTAGACCTTTGCGTCTGTTCTCTGCAGCTCTGGCGGCCGCTGCTTTCTGCTCTTTGATGGCGCCTCTGACTCGGTGGATCAACACCAGCGTCAGCGCGACATATATTGTCCTCGAGACACGGGTACGATTGTTGGTATAGAGGGTGGTGAGGTCGCTCAACAACTTCTTGAGCGATCGATTCGAGACGGGAACAGACAGTGGGAGGGGCTGTATCGCCATTGTGATGTGATTGGCGCCGTTTGGATACTAGCAGGATGTACTATCCATCGAGGCGACCGAAAAGATGGCGGAGGAAGAGGTCGGCAAGGAGAGACGGCGAATTGGTGGGTAGAGGCGGGAGGACTATGGACCTTTCACATGCCATGCTGAAGAGCAACCTCGGGATCCGCGCTGAAGCTGGAGCATCATGTGAGCAGGGTTTCCCCAAAAAGTTGCAGTGTCCATTCTTGGGGACACGCTGCACGTGATCTCGTGTCGTGGGACCCCGTTGTGGCGAACGCACGGACTGTCGCGTCTCGGCCAGATCGCGTTGACCTTGAAAGCCTGGGGAAGGTTGCAACCTCCAACAATCCCATCCCAAATCGCCTCAACTTGTGCATCCACCAACACAACACAACACAATGTCCGACGACGATCACACACAGACGGGCTACGAAGATGGACTCGCCGGCGGTCCGGGTGCGCCCTCGCCACTTTCGGTGCTGGAGGGAACGGCAGGCCTCACGAAGCGCGACGTCCAGCTGTTCGTCGATGCCGGATACAATACCGTCGAGAGCATAGCGTACACCCCCAGAAAGATTCTCGAGACAATAAAAGGCGTCTCGGAGCAGAAGGCGACCAAGGTATTAACCGAAGGTAAGAGCAATGTTCGGTCCACCATCCGCAGTCGGCCGCTAACTTGCCTTTGCAGCATCGAAGCTTGTGCCCATGGGATTCACGACTGCCACGGAGATGCACCAGCGAAGATCAGAACTCATATCCGTCACGACCGGCTCAAAGCAGCTGGATACACTACTAGCAGGCGGCATCGAGACGGGTAGCATCACAGAGCTCTTCGGAGAGTTCAGAACGGGAAAGAGCCAGATTTGCCATACCTTGGCGGTAACTTGCCAGCTACCGTTTGACATGGGCGGCGGCGAGGGCAAGTGTCTGTATATCGATACGGAGGGAACTTTCCGCCCAGTGCGACTGCTTGCTGTCGCCGATCGATACGGGCTGTCTGGAGAAGAAGTGTTGGACAATGTCGCATACGCACGCGCATATAACTCGGACCACCAACTTCAGCTGCTTAACCAGGCTGCTCAGATGATGACAGAGACTCGCTTCTCCCTGCTTATCGTCGACAGCGCTACATCACTGTATCGGACTGACTTCAACGGCCGTGGCGAGCTCTCCAATCGACAGACTCATCTGGCCAAATTCATGCGCACACTCCAAAGACTTGCCGACGAGTTCGGTATCGCCGTCGTAATCACAAACCAGGTCGTTGCGCAGGTAGATGGTGGCCCCTCGGCAATGTTCAACCCGGATCCCAAGAAGCCCATTGGTGGCAACATCATCGCCCACGCTTCGACCACCCGCCTGTCGCTGAAGAAGGGCCGAGGCGAGACGCGTATCTGCAAGATCTATGACTCGCCCTGTTTGCCAGAGGCAGATTGCATGTTTGCCATTACCGAGAGTGGAATCAACGACCCACAGCCAAAGGACCTGGAGAAGGACTGAAATCCCATCACCGGACGAATCATGAACGTAAAGAAGGCAGGGCTGCGGGCGAAACGGCGTTGTTGGATGGTTTCATGTTTTGGAAGCGTTGCTCTCGGTGCGAAGGGCGATGTTCTACGGAGACGGAGGAAGTTTTCCAGTCACAACAATGAGTAGAGATTATCTTCTTTCTCAATGAACATATTTGCAACATGCCCCAATCGAAGCTTTTCCGATCTCAATGATCAACGCGAGCTCCAGCTCCAGACTGCTGACCTCATAGTACGTCACCGACTGCGTGGGCATCGGGCATGTGATGCCTTCATATATATGTTGTCGCCTCCAACACAACGCGCACTTTCCTGCTTCAAGCAACGAGTTTGAACGGATCTCAAAGTTATTACAATCACAACAGAAGCGACGCAAGCACATCGCAATGTCCGACTCCAACAACCCAACCCTGATCGGCGGGCACGCCCAATACGTCAAAGGCCAAGCAGAGGTAATCAAACAAAACAGAGTCCGAAGGAAACAGATCTCCCTCTCGCTAATGTATGGTATTGAAATCGAACAGGCGACCGTCGGCAGCGTCACTGGCTCCGCCGAATGGCAACAGAGCGGCGAGCACGACAAGAAAGCGGGTGTCGACGCCATGAAAGCCGCCAGCGCCAACCGAGACCCCAACGCCACTGGATTTGGAAAGGCAGAAGAGCTGGCGGGAAAGGCAGTGGGATGCGAGGGCATGGAGGAAGAGGGAAAGCAGAGTAAGACGGAACAGTAGAAATTTAGCAAATTGGTATTTATTGTATCAATGATACATAAATTTCCACGAAGATTTTCTTGAGCAGCAGACAACCGAAGTGTAGGAACAGGTATCTATCCATTGTTGCGACCGCGCGAGATTTTCAAGGTAGGATCCAGAAGTTCATGCACACGCAATGTCGGTGTACGTGCTGTAACCAATTCGGTAGCTCGCGTGCTCTCTCCTGCGTTACATCCTCCGTCACGGAGCCGCAGCGGCGACACAGGCGAATGGGAGCGTCCTTGGGAATGGGCGTCTTGCGGATAATGTCCAACTGCTGCTGTCCAGATCTCGGCTTGGCACAGGCAATGGACAAGCGGTCTGTGTTCCAGAAATACAGCTTGCCAATGTCCATGGTCTCTTTCAATTTTGGGAGGATGGTGTTCAGCAGCGTGTCAATGGCTGGCTCGAGCTCATTTGGGATCTCGCCGTCGCAGAGCATAGCTCCTTCCAATTCAGCGCGCTGTTCGGCTGGCACACCACTTCGCACCCAGGCATCTTTAACGGCTTGGTCAAGTTCCTGCAGCATCTTCTCAAACTCGTGATAGCGGAACGGTATTGTAGATGCCAGTTCCAGAAGACCTGTGAGCTCTTTCTTTTCTGCTATCGTTCGAGCACGTGGCAACGCCACTTGCTGAACCGCTTGGAAATACTTCATGATCCAAGCTAAGTCTAGACGCAGTAGAGCGCGGGAGAACGTGCTGAGGAGTACTTGCATCACCGGGCTGCCACTCTTTGCCCTCAGCTCGTCGAAGGCTTTCTTGCTCGAGGTGTTTGGTTCCATATCTCTCTGCACCGTCGTGATCGTGTCCATGATGTGAATGATGAGGTCTGTGGCCCATCGTATCTGTCCACCGAGAGACGCGAATATTTCCGGAGGCATGCTCTTGACATCGCGATTAATTCCAATTGCCGGTGCTAGTGCTTGGGCCAGAAGACGAATGTTGAGCACGATGAAGGCAAGCTGAGCTGCACAATTCCGTTCTCCAGAAGTCGGACTGGTACCAAAGGAAAGAGAAGCGCTCAACGCTCGCGGTATCAGGGCGTCTCTGAAGACAAACATTTGCTGCTTCCCGCCGTCTTGCATGAGAAGGTCTGGACTGCGGTTCAGAATCTTGTATATGTTCCTGACGATACGTGACCGAACGTCGGAGTCGGCGTTGGATGGCACCAGAGCAAGTGACTCATCGTTCGATGCATTCTGATAGCAGAGGATGGCGAATTGCCGTGCGACACATGCGATAGCCGCGTCGATGAAGGGCCTGTTGTCGCTCATCTCATCTTGGACTATCTGCCATCCATGCGTCAGGTTCATCACATGGGCGCTCGCGTTGCCTTCAGTATCAACGATAGCGAGGCCAGAGGCATCCGCAGACACCGCGACATCGACATTGTGATCCCTGGGCAGATGGTCAAACCCCGTCTGTGGTAAGCTCGAGACGCGAGTTGCATCTCCGAACGCCGTCTGCAGCGGATCCATGGTGGCTCTGTCGCGGAAATCTACTGTGCCATCGGTCGCGCCAAAGGCCAATATTTTGTCAAACATTTGCGTGTCGAATGATAGAATGACCTTGTTTGTGACTACATCCTGCTGTCTTTTGAGGACCGTGACAGTGCCCATGGCCCCCGATGTGTCGCTACCCGGCTTCGGCTTCTTGAAGCTCTCGTGAAGCGTGGGGGTAAATGTGTCAATGTGCCAGCGGGAGATTACTGCGAAAGAACTTTGGTTCTGGCCCGCATCTGTCGGCAGAGATATCTGGGTGAATACCGCGAACAATGTAGGCAGAGTCGGCATGGGATATGCGGCTTCTGGCACTGACGGCAGGAGACGCAAGTGAGTGAGCTTGGCGGTATCGACATGCTGGGCACGAACATTTTCCAAGGCAGTCAAGTGGCGCACTTCGAGGGTCGGGGCGACAGTGGTCTGTACCACATTCGGCGCACGCTGGTGCTGAGTCGGATTCCAATTGATAATGATCCGGTATAGACGAAATCTAGATGAGTGATCATAAGCGACGACCAGCAAGTCCAACCCATCTTCCCCAATGGCTGCGTGGGAGATGAACTCGTCTGAGGACCGAAGAGAGTCCAGGGTATCACTGGTGGATAGCCAGAGGGGGCCTTCGTTCTGATAAAGCAGAATCACTTCACCTGAGCGAGTGACCTGCACCAATGCATTCTTCGCTTCAGCGGGATTATGTGCCCTGTTGTTGCTTTGCACGTCGCGAGACTTGAAAGGGAACTCCCACCTGTCACCGTTCTTGACGGCAGGGTCCATGCAAGCGCCCTGACACGACCATCAGCAAGTGAGTAAAGCACTTTCACTCATCGGCTTACTCTGAACTCGGCAGGATACAGTGATAGCCAGTGGATGCCGACGACAGCGTCCAGCTCGCTCTTCCCTTCACGTGCCACCCCTAAGCAGGTCGTTCTTTCCAAAACGCCTGCCAAGGTGTACATGTGCGAAGCACCCACATCGTCAATCACAATCAGGTCAATGCCGATGCCACTGAACTTCAGATGAACGAATCTTCGACCCACCGGAGCTTCTAGTGGATGCTTGGAGTCGCCGGTCAACGTCCATCCGCCAGTCCTCTTATCGCGAACAAGGGTATGGAAGACCACCTTGGATCTGTCTGCGGTGATGCGGGCAATACTGCCGGTGCTGGACCAGGCGAGTCTCCTGCAGCGTAATGCCATCAATCGGTGTTTCTGCTCCACGGAAGAAGGGCTGACTGACTCACGTGCAGCATCCGCGACTCTGCATCTCTGCCACGCGTAACATGGAGGCGGCCGGCAGGATGACAGGAGGCAGCGATACGTTGAGATTGTCTGCGGCCTCGCCGAAGAGATCTTCCATGGTTTCCATCATCGCAGGATGCTGCATGGTGGTGCCCATGCGGGAGTCGTCTAAATTCGGGTCCTCCATGGCAAGCGGTCAGGCTGGGATTGACGGGTGATGTACAGGAGATATTCTCCTTCCGATATGACGACGGGCTGTATCATGTGCTCGTCCAGCAAAGCAAATGTCTGCCTGAGGACAATAGGGGCATCTTCTATTGTGAGGTGAATGGACTGCGGAACTGCTGCAGGTAACCGATGATCCCCGGTGATCCGGGCGGGCTCGCTGCTAGGGGTTTGGTGTCAACTTGGCAGTTGGACTGGCCGTCGACAATTATCATAGGTGAGAGCGGAGAGAAGGAGTAGTGGTGAGAGAGAAGATAAGATCGATATCATACCTTAGGGATGATTACCGATGGATGGTGGGTCTACTCCGCATTGCTGTGTGTTTACGCTTGGCGCTGCCGCATCGCTTAAAGGTAGTAGCTTGAGGGATGCCGACGCCCGACATCTCTCGCATCTCTCTCCCGCATCCGCATCGCATCGCATCTCCTCCCGTCGGTCTTCCAGTTGTCTCTTTCCTCCCTCCCAGCCACGCTCGCCATTATTCACGACGCCAAACACACGCGCCAGCACCCGCCAATTCACGTCCTGAACGCGCCCGTGTCAACGATGCTATTGTCGCCATTGTCGCCGTGTTGATCTTCACCGCCGCCGCCGCCCACCTCATCTTCCTGCGCCTTCCCCGTCTTCCCTTCCACCATGGCCCTCGACTCTTCCTCCGACGACCTTTCCTCCCTCCTCTCCGACCTGTCCTCTCCGCCTTCTTCCCCCCTGAGCTCGCTCGCTACCTCTCCGTCGCCGCCTCCGCCGGACGAATGCCCGATGTTGTATCCGTCGCGTCGGCGCTCCGCGCCCTATCCCAGTCCGCCAGCATCACAACAAACCTCGCAGAGCGGCTCGCCCGCACCAGACGGCATGGACTCGACCGACAGCACCGACAAGGACGGCCAGCCACCTGCTAAGCGCCGGAGAATCTCGAAGGAACGCACTACGGAGTATTTGGACCTACGGAAAGACAGTATAGATCCAGAACAGCAGCCTCAACTCGACCGTCTGCTCAATGTCTTGCACAAACGCCAGAAGATTGTGGTCATTGCTGGCGCCGGCATCTCCGTCTCTGCTGGCAGTATGTTCCACTGCTCACCACCTAACCTCCCAAGACGCGCCTGTTTGCTGATATGTACAACACAGTTCCTGACTTTCGCTCCTCGCAAGGCCTATTTCGAAGTCTCAAAGAAGAATACAACCTCAAGGGCTCTGGAAAGCACCTTTTCGACGCGTCTGTCTACAAAGACGACGTGTCGACATCGTCTTTTCATGACATGGTCAGCACCATGTCGCGTCTCACCAAGGATGCCAAACCCACTGCTTTTCACCACATGTTAGCCACCATTGCTCAAGAAGATCGCCTGCTACGCCTGTACTCCCAAAATGTTGACGGTATCGACACCTCCCTTGCTCCGTTGAAGACCTGCATTCCCCTGCGCAAAGAACAAGACGGCAAATGGCCGCGTACTGTCCAGCTTCACGGTGGCCTCGACACCATGGTCTGCACAAAATGTCACGAGCTCTCGAACTTGAATCCCGAATTGTTTACTGGCCCTGTACCGCCGCTATGTCCGAGTTGTGAGGAAACCAACAATATCCGCACAAATCATTTGGGCAAGCGAAGTCACGGAATTGGCAGAATGCGCCCACGCATGGTCCTCTACAACGAGCACAACCCGGACGATGAGGCCATCGGAGCGGTGACGAAGGAAGACCTCCGCAAGCGGCCAGATGCTGTGGTCGTCGTAGGAACAACACTCAAGGTACCTGGAGTGCGGAGAATTGTTCGAGAGATGTGTGCAACTGTACGCGACCGGAGAGGCGGTGTCACCATCTGGATCAACAACGACCCTCCACCAGTAGCCAAGGATCTAGAGGATTGCTGGGACATTGTTGTACAAGGCCCAAGCGACCAAGTCGCGAAACATGCTGCCATGCGAAAATGGGACGAGCCCGTTGTCTGCGATTATTTCGCCGAGGTTAGTGACGCGGATGCTAAAAAGGCTACCGAGAAGACACTGCGGGTTCAATTGCCAACAAAGACCAAATGCGAAGTTCCGCACGCCAAGATGGCGCCCCTACCATCTGGTTCACACAAGAACAATAGTTTCCGACCGCCACCCCCAGGCGCAACGCCCACCAAATTACCGAGCACTGGGCCAGATTGGAGCCCAGTCAGCAGCCGGAGGTCCTCGGCGCTGCCGAGTATCGAAACTGCCCCTAATGAGGACGATGATATCACTGTTCAGGACAGGGACACAATCTTGGTCTCTACGCCAACTGGTCTGCTGACTCCGTCAAAATCTCACCGCAATTCTCCTGCAACCAAAAAGGCTCCTACGAAGAAGCAGACTTCGTTGAAGCTCAATTGCACGAGCAAGGAATCATCCAAAAAGATCAACAAGCCTACTTCGACCGGGGCCCAAAAGTCTGCCGCACCGACGAAGAAGACGAGCAAGTACACCAAGAAGTCATCTTCGCAGTCCAAAGCAGAGGTACTGCCGAAACGCGATATCAAGTCTACGTTCACGTCGAGCAAGACAGCGTCTGTGGTGGCCAGAGCAGGGAAAAAAGGACTCGCCAGCCCAGTGAGCAGTCCAAGCAAGCTGCGGCACGTCTCCAATTCCTCAGAGTCTCTCCTGGAGCCGATGCATCCGCTCTCGCCCCAGGATCCGAGGAACAACACGGCTCTACCAGCTTCCGCACAAGGCGGACTGAAAGAGGTGAGACCAAGTCTCTCAAAGAACGAGAGGCCAGGACACAAGAGTCGGATGAGCATTTCCACCGTTATGAACTAAACGCTTCGCTCCGCACCTGCATTGTTTGCATTTTGCTTGCCATTGGTTCGAGTGGCATTTTCAGCGCATCGCCATGTTATGCTTATGTTATGATGGATGGCGAAATACGTTCTGCATATGAGCGGCTCTCGATTGCTCACCATGAGCAGGCTGCCGGGTTTCAGAGGAGTGTACCAACGCGCGCAAGAGCAAGATACCCAGAATGCGCGGTGGAAACGATAGTGCGCTTGCTTGAGATCGTCATCAAATGCAAATCACTTTTAACGTCCCACATTCCTGACGTCTGTCGCAATGATTTGTGAAGAGAGGTTTTAAGGAAGGATGTCATCTCTTATTGGGTATAGGAGCCCGCTCTGCTACTGGCAGTTCTCGTCCTCCACTATCTTTAACACTCACCAACCGCGGAGGAGGGGTATCATCTGTAGACATTATCCGCTTGCCGCCTGCAAGACTGTTTGCTTGCTGGCTCGCTCCTTCTCCCACATCATCGTCATGTTGCCGTCTTCGATCTTCTGCTCTCTTTTGTCGCCGTTGGGATTCCAGCATGCCCACATTCTCGTCTGCGTCATCATCGTCGTCCTCTTCCTCTAGTAGCTCACCGTCCGCTGTCTCGGCGTCTGGGGGTGATATCCATTCCCTGGGGACCATACAGGGTAGTGCGAGGCCGACACTGGCAGCGCGATTGAGCCAGGCCGGCGCCGGTTTGGAGGTTAGGCGTTCGCAGAGGGCGGAGGTGAAGTGGTTGCAGTTGTGGGTGAGGAGATGATACGAAGGTCCGAGGAATTCGTCGGATACCTTGACAACGTTGCAGCAGTATCAGCATTCATCGTTCGCGCGTTATCAGTAGTGTAGGTTGGCATTTACTTCTTTTATCGTTTCGTTGATCTCTTGCTCCGTTCGAAAGGAGAATCCTTGGAGGAGACCTGCTCGGAAGGTGCCCCCAGGAGGCTCGAACCTGGGCTTTGTCCAGTACACGCCCGTGAGACCGCGCCTGTTGTGTCCGCCGTATGCGTATTCCTTGCCATTGACGACGACGCCGGAGTGTAGGAGGCTACCGCCGACGGTCCAGAGGATCGAAGAGAGTCGACCAGGCTGGTATCCATGTCAGCCATTGTCTTCTACCGGTATGCGCGACTTTCTTGGGAGCTGTACGGGTAGTAGGTCGTAGACGTTGATGATGACCTCGGTCTTCTGGGGCGCGATCGAGGAGCGGCTGTTGATTGAGGAAGACTTGCGCGTTCGGTTGGCTTTGCTGCTGGAAGCTGTGGGCATGACGGGTCGTGGGTATCGTATCGTCGTATGAATACAAGACGGGCGGTGAGGCGTAGTGAGACAATTATTAAAGGAGTGGGAGTCGTTGCGTTGGTTCGAGATTGTTGGTTGCCTTCCCAGTCGCGTGCCTTGCGAGGTACCTAGTAGTAGTACCGTCACTACCGAGGAGGCAATCCCCACGTGCCGGTGAAGCTTGAGCCCCACATCTGATGCCTGCTAGCACGGCTAGGGTATGAAGCTTGGGCCGTGGTGTGTCGCAGGCCTCATCTGTTCCACGCAAGCACGTGAGAGCGCGCGCTCTGTAAACACAGTGCTCATGGAGACGCTGACTTCATCGATGCGATTGCCGTTGGACGGTACAACTTGTACTTCTACGCGACTGGAACCCTTGCATTACGGGAGACCGAGAAGGGGAGACGCTGTCCCCGCTGCCGATGGGAATCTCCAACACTCGAGAACGGCCAAGGCAGGAATCTGTTGCCTCGTTTCGTATCGCCGATAAAGCTCATGATCCCTCGGCGCTCCGTTGAAGAGCAACTTTTTCGACTCTGCCTTGAAAGCGTCACCCTTGCGACGCTGCCTTGTAAGTGGGCAGGCCTTGACTTGATAATGGCTGTAGTCCTTCGCCGGAACAGCATTCGATCGCGTTGTGTCCCGTCTTGTCCTTCATCCCATGGCTTGATCGCCATCGCCATCGCCATCTAGAGCCTGAGGTACCGCTTCAGTACCCTCACCAAGCCACCATAGCGTCGGACCCAGTCCCGCATGCATCATGCTGCCCCTCACCAAGTAAGGTGCCACCTTCCTCGCTTCCTCCTCGCTCTCATCTTTCGCCGCATCAGGAGTCGTGTCATGGAATTGTTCTTCCTCGATACGCATCATGCAGCTCTCAGCATTATCAAAGAAGAACTCATTGCAGCCTCCCTCTCCATCATCCGCTCTCCACACATAGGCCCATGTTCCATTCTCGTCCACCTCCCACGACGTGTTCTCAAACAAGGTCTCCGGCGGAACGACGAGATCTTCGTAGAAGTCCATTGATAATCGAATCCCAACATCATGGTCGGAACTCGTGATGGTGGCGCGGACGATTTCGCCCTTGAAAGGGCGGAAGACGATGAGACGGAAGTCCACATTGACATTCACGATCCCAGTGCCGTGTCCGATGAGTCCTTCCGAGGCGGAAATCAGGGAGTGGAAGCCGATGCACAGTCCGACTTTGTGCAGGACTTTGTCGGCATATTTGGCGTTGATGAAATCCTCGATGGAGCGCATGCTGGGTTTGCTGAAGTCGGTGGGACGGATCTGGACTACATCCGCGAGAGTCACCTGCTAAATCTTAGCGACTTTGTCTCATTGCAGCATAGGATACGTTGCGACTTGCCAGCGTGAACATCGCGGCCGGATTGGATAATTTTTAGCGCTTCAGTGCGGGAATAGAAGTGGTCTGTCGGAGGTTCCGCGGCCTTGAAAGCCTCATGTCGAACGTTTTCAACAAGCTGCAAGAAGCGCTGACGTCTGAAAGCGCGAATATATGGCTCTGTTTGTGCGAACTTGGAGGCAGTCACGTCTGCCTTCACATGCGGGTTTGAAGTTTACGCGAGATCTTAGACCAATCGGCGAAACCTCGGATTTTGGCTAGGACCGTTCCTGGGGCGAGGAAGGACGAGCTGAAGTGTGCAAGTGTCACGGTCGCCATGATACTACATTCTCTGAGGACCGTACGGCAGCTTCACAGATCGAAGTGTGACCTCGACGGCTGCTACAGCTGATCATGTGCTATCCGAATCCTTGTTGCCCTGGTGTATGGCAGGATTTCCCGGAAGAAAATAAAGGCGCTGTAGCGTTGTGCGAGTTACTACGAACCCGACTATGATAACACTCGGACGCGGCAAGACGCCGTAGGTCTGCTAATACTACATTCTCTAAGGACTGTACAGTGAAGACTTTAATGTACAACGCTTTCATCATACTCCTGGAACTGCCATTCATCCACGACCGCTCATCCAGGACGCCGTGCGAACTTCGTAGCTTCTTCGCACATCGGAGTGGTATCTCGACTAGTTCTACCGCCAATCTTGCCTCGCTACCCGACTCGCTACTGCCTTGGGTTTTGCCAGAATTCTTGGGAAGACAATAACGCTCCGCTGTGGAAAGACGCTGTAGATCATATGCAATTCATTAATGCGTTGAGCGTGATTTTTCCCGCCATGTTACTCCTGCACAACCACGTCGAGATGCTCCCCTCCCTCTTGGAGCACGACTTTCGCGGTGTCGCCGCTCTTTATGTTTCCACGGATGATCTTATCGGCTAAGCTATTGCCGACTTCCTTGGAGATCAAGCGATTCAGTGGTCGAGCTCCGTAACGAGGGTCATATCCTTTCTGGCAAAGCCACTCTTTAACATCATCGCTCACGTCGAGCTTGATGCGACGATCGTCTAGCCTGGCCTGTAGTTCCTTCAGACGGATGTCGACTATGTCCCGGAGTGCCTCTCGGGACAGTCGCTTGAAGATGATAATTTCGTCAAGACGGTTCAGGAATTCTGGTGGGTAGGACATTTGAACAACGTCCATGACTTGCTTCTTGACTTCTGGTGAGATCTCTGTTCCAGCATCCTCATCCGCCACCAATGCCTCTGCGCCTAAATTTGATGTGAGGACGATGATCGTATTGCGGAAATCGACCTTGTGGCCTTGAGCATCGGTCAAGAAGCCTTCGTCGAGGACCTGCAGAAGAAGCGTGCTGATGTCGCGATGGGCTTTTTCAAACTCGTCGAATAGCAGAACAGCATATGGTTTCCTGCGGACCGCCTCAGTTAGCTGTCCGGCATCTTCGTATCCGACGTAGCCAGCGGGGCTTCCGATCAGGCGGGAAACAGTGTGCTTTTCCTGGAACTCTGACATGTCGAAACGGATGACTGCAGACTCGGTTGAAAACAAGAACGAGGCCAACTTCTTGCAAAGCTCAGTCTAAAAGCGAGAGGTAAAAGGTTAGCAGTTGTCTCAGACAGAAAGTGGTGCTTTCCACCCATTCGTTGACTTACCTTTCCGACTCCAGTTGGCCCACAGAACATGAAGGACGCAAGAGGTCGATTGTCGCCGCTGAGACCCGCTCGCTGCATCCGAACAGCATTCGCGACAGCTGTCAAAGCCTCGTCTTGTCCCCGAACAGTCTGGCGAAGGGTTTCCTCCATATGGATGAGTTTCTCAATCTCTCCTGACATGAGCTTCGTGACTGGTATGCCGGTAGTCTTAGCCACAACCGCTGCAATATCATCAGCAGTCACTGAATCGTGGATCAAGGTCTGCTTTGGACCGATGGTTGTCGACTCGCCGCCTTGTTCCTCCGGAAGCTTTTTCTGAAGCTCAGGAATACGAGCGTACCGGAGTTCACTCGCACGAGCAAAATTGCCTTCTCGTTGAGCTTGCTCCAACTCCATCCGAGCCTGCTCCAGTTCTTCCTTCGCTCGCTTGATCTCCTCGATTTCCGCGCGTTCTTTCTCCCACTTCTCAGTCAGAGCACCAAGTTCATCTTGCTTCAAGGTCAGCGTCTTTTCAAGTTGCTCCCGACGTTCCTTGCTGGCTATGTCGTTTTCTTTGCGCAGGCTTTCGAGCTCGATCTGCAGCTGGGTAATAGCCCGATCCAGCTCTCGGATGGCATCAGGCTTGCTTTCTTGCTGCAGCCTCAGCGCAGACGCAGCCTCATCGACCAGGTCAATCGCCTTGTCCGGCAGAAATCTATCCGTGATGTAGCGATTGCTGTACGCGGCTGCTGCAACCAGTGCACCGTCCGTGATCCGCACTCCATGGTGTACTTCATACTTGTCCTTGATTCCTCGTAGGATAGAGATTGTGTCCTGCACTGTTGGTTCGCCGACCAGAATGGGTTGAAATCGTCGTGCAAGAGCAACATCCTTCTCGATCTGGCGGTATTCGTTCAGAGTTGTAGCTCCGCAGCACTGCAACTCTCCGCGAGATAGAGCTGGTTTCAAGAGGTTGCTGGCGTCGATGCTGCCCTCAGCTTTGCCCAACCCTAACAACGTATGCAGTTCGTCGATGAACAGAATCACCCCTCCCTTTGCCTCCTCTACCTCCTTCAATACCGACTTGAGGCGCTCTTCAAAGTCACCTCTAAATTTCGCGCCAGCAATCAAGGATCCGAGATCCAAGCTGATAACGCGCTTTTCTTTTACGCTTTCAGGGACGTCCCCCTTCACAATCCTTTGCGCAAGGCCCTCAACAATGGCCGTTTTTCCGCAACCCGCGTTTCCAATTAATACAGGGTTATTCTTCGTACGTCTTGACAGAATTTGGATTGTTCGGTGAATCTCTCCGTCTCTTCCAATGACTGGATCAAGCTTGCCATCTTTGGCTTTTGCCGTGAGATCGATACCGTATTGTTCGAGAGCTGGCTTCTCAGGCTCGCCTCCCATATTCATCCGATGAGTGCCTCCCGGAGGACGAGGAGGACCGTTTGCATAGGTTCGACATTGTGCAGTTGCGATTGATGGCTTTCGTAACAGCGAGTCTCCGGAACGGTGAGGAGGACCGTTTGCGTAGGTGCGACATTTGACATTCTCGGTTGACGATGTTGGTGGTAAACATAGTGTTGATCTGGAGGCTCGTCTGATGTGTGCAGTGGATCGGATTGTGTTTTGAGGAAGCGGATATCGAACAGAGGCAATGCGCCTCGCAGCACTTCGCGTGGTCGTTGGTAGCATAAGAAATGTCGAAAAGTTGATCACTTTAAAAAGCTATCGATGTACGTGCATGCAAGTTTTGCGAGTTCATCTCGCATTAGAAGAGTAGATATCGTCTCCAGAGGCCTCGCATCGCGTGATATAATCGAAGCTCCGAGGCGATTCGAGAGAGCTCTAGGCCTGCAAGCTTCGATCAAGACTTTGATTGGTGGGTAGTCCCGAGGTTTCAGAGCTTCCTCCATGCCTCAGGCAGCGAGGCAGGGTCTGTGCCTGAGCTTCGTTCAAGTTTTTTGCGGTGCGTGGGGTCTGCGAACACTCATCAACATTACCCCCAACTCCACGCTCCTTGGTTCACCGTTCCCGCAGACATATACTACCAGAAAACACAACGAGATACAGCATTCAAGATGGGTTTCACCGACTTCGTCTCCGACACTGGCCTTACTCGTACGTTCGCCGAAGAATCCCTCTCCTCTCCTGGGACTTAAGCTAAAGATCTCATGCAGTGCTCGACCACTGGACCAAGACTCACAGCTACATTGTCGGGTATGTACAACTCGCGTTCTTTTACTCTTCCCTCTTCCCTTACCCTACATGATGAGAACGATTTGGTCCGTGTTGATGAGCAGCTTAAGACCCTGCAAATGAGTACTTCCAACGCGCTTTGCGCAACTCTGACTCCTCCGCGCTTCACCTTCTTTGCAATCAGCTTAGCGAAAGCGACTTTCTCACTGACTGTCCTGTAGCTATGGCCCTTCCCAGGCCGATGTCAAGTGCTTCCAGCAGATCAAGGAGGCACCCAAGGTCGAGAAGTACCCTCACGCCTACCGCTGGTACAAGCACATTGCCACCTTCGAGCCAGAGTTCTCTCAGCTCCCAGGTGACCCAAGCAAGGCACACACCGCCTACGGCCCAGAGTCCTCCGAGCTCCCCGTGAACCCAGCGAAGGCACCTGAGAAGAAGGAGGATGACGAGGACGATGACGAAGTCGACCTTTTCGGCTCCGACGATGAGGAGGAGGATGCTGAGGCCGCCAAGATCCGGGAGCAGAGATTGGCAGAGTATGCAGAGAAGAAGAAGGGCAAATCCAAGCCGGCTGCGAAGTCCATCGTTACGCTCGATGTGAAGCCATGGGGTATGTTTGAGAGAGAACGAGCTCACAAGGCTCATGCTAATCATGAATTATAGACGACGAGACCGACATGAAGGAACTCGAGCAGTCTGTGCGCAGCATCGAAAAGGACGGTCTTGTCTGGGGTGCCTCCAAGCTGGTCGCTGTTGGTTTCGGTATCAAGAAGCTCCAGATCAACTTGGTGGTCGAGGACGAGAAGATCTCTCTCGACGAACTGCAGGAGGAGATCGACGGCTTCGAGGACTACGTTCAGTCCTCCGACATTGCCGCCATGCAGAAGTTGTAGACAGCTGCGGCAGGGAGGTCCGAGTCATGACCGTGCAACTCAATAGAGGGTACAAGAGATGACAGACCTTGCATGGCATGATGTGTTATGATTCAGGCATAGACAATGATACCAAAAGCATAACTGCACGTGGCTATGCAAGATAATGAAATGAACAGTTTTCATGTGAAGTACCTTACATTTTCCGACGAGAGGACGTGACGCCGAGAAGCCCAAATGTGCCAAGCCTGCGGCTCCTTCGACTTCGACTCCTAGCTCGCCTCTGCCGACTGTCCATGTTCCTTGCCTGCACAACGACCTGACCAACGAATCGCACGCAGCTATGGCCCTGACAGCAAACGTGCTCAATATCTTGGGCCTGGTCTTCCTGTCGCATGCGTATGGTTCCTGCCTAAGACATAGCATTGCAGCTAGAAGCTAACATCCCATACAGCGTCTACAGCTCATACGAGCATTCGCTCCTCCCATCAGCATCACAACCGCCTCCACCGAGCTCAATTCTACCGAGCGTGCTAGATCCCAAAATCAACATACCTCTCGATATTGCACTGGAGACGCTTATCTCGGTCGCGTTGTTATGCGTTGGGTTGGTGATGAGCAGCGCGGAACTGAAGCCAATTCAGTGGAACGTCTGGGCAGGAAGACTGGAGCGAAGTAAAGAGGCTCGAGAGATCAAGGCAGTCGGTGTTGGTGGTGGGAATCCGTATGCGAATCTGGAAGAGAGGCCCGGGTTTGTGGATATTCGAGCCAAGAGGAAGGAGTTTGCGGCTTGGGTCAAAGAGGGCAGTGGAGAGAGTGTGGAGGAGCAGTAGACAAGGCCACGGAGCGAACATTGACGCGATCTCCCAGACCCAATGAGAGCGATTTCGTTCATCTATTGCAACGGCGTGAGTTGGTACACAGAGGCGTCGACAGCGCCAAGGTAGCAGGAGAGACGTGGGCGAGCACTTGATTGCAGAAGAGCACAGATGCTGGTCAATACTTCTTCCGCGTAGCTCAGATGCCACCGTGAGCTACCGTATCTGGCACGACCTGGCGCACCTGCCTCGCGGAAACAGTGCATCGCGCTTTCCTGAGAGGTCGCGTAATTGTCCAGGCAGCCATCAGGTGAGCACATTTCATCCTTTCGATTCCATCCTCGCCTTTGCTCGTCCACTCTCACCTGATCTTCTTACTTCTTTTCACCTTTCTCTCTTACTGAGCGCTTACCCCTTGCGCTGATCGAAATCATCAGAGCAGCCATGCAGGCATACAGTGCGCCTTCAAAGCGGCGCAGAGTCAGTGCTTGCGGCGCGTCTTCGAAAGACGGGCGTGGCCACGCGACCTCCCGGGCAGACGCCTTGTATTCCAATATCCGCTCCGCTAATAGATTTGCAACGCCATCGCGCCAGTCATCAGACGAGTCCCGAGGCCACGATGCCCAAACCGGAGCTACTCAACAGAGGTCCTTTCATCGCCCGGCAGCTTCAGTAGCCTCCAGCAGGACGTTCGCAGGTGACCGTCGCGACCAGCAGCGACAGAATCACGCAGCAAGCGTTGCGACAACAGAGATACCTCGTGGCGATTTTGACGGAGACGGCGAATTGTCCTACGAGATTATCATGTCTGTCAACGCCACCGAAAGTGGCTCGGTAGGCTGCGCATACTATCAAGCGAGCACAGAGACGTTGTATTTCATGGAAGATGTGCCCCTTGGTGGTGCCGATATCGTGGACAATCGTAAGTCCACCAGCGGCTCCCTCATGCGATAGTGTTGACCATGGAGCAGTCAAATTGTTTATCGATCCTACGGTCATTCTCGCCTCCACTAAATGTAGTGACGACACGTTGGAGCGCCTAGATCCTGAAGGCAGAAGTCAGAGAGCAGCTTCTGTCGACGGCAGGACAGATCCAACTCACTTGCCATACCTTCTGGAGTGCCGGCCTAAGGCAGAATATGGATATGATTCGGCCAAGAAAAAGCTCGTCAATCTCCGGATCGGTCAGCCAAATGGCCCTTCTGTGACTTACGTTGTGCCTGGAGATGTCGTCGCTAGCGAAAACGATTACGACCGAGAAGAAGACGGTTTCGCAAGTCAAGCACAGTTGCATCGCCTGTCTGGATGGATCAATCTGGAGAGTAAGCTCACCGTCGGCTGCGCAGGCGCCCTACTTTCCTACATCCAACGCAGACGATCCACTACGTACCTTCCAACAGATGAAAATGCACACTCGATGTTCCGCATCACCACATTGCAGATGTTCAGCTTGAAAGGCTCCATGTTCATCAACGCAGACACGCTGTCATCACTGCAGATCACCACGACTGAGTCACATCCCAATGCCCAACAACAGGGACCTGCTAGTAAGAGTTGGTCCGGAGGCTCGAAGGAAGGTCTGTCCGTTTACGGTCTGTTCCAGCCTTTGGCGAAGACTGCCCAAGGCCGAACACTGCTGAGGCAACTATTTCTCAGGCCGAGCACCAATCCCGATGTCATCGATGAGCGTCTGGACACGGTCGCTTGTCTTCTACGTCCCGACAACGTTTCCCATCTGGATCGATTGAGTGTGGAGCTCTCTCGGGTCAAGAATATGCGCATCACTACAAGCAACCTGCGCAAGGGCATCAGCAGCGGAAAGGAGAGAAACAGAGGAGTATCATCATCTTTGTGGACCAATTTGAGACAATTTCTCTTCTCGGCCCTCCAGATCACAGACGACTTGAGCCAAATGAATGGGAACGATCGGCTGACGATCTTCTCCAAAGTCGCTGAGAAGTTTGACAAGAGGCAGATCGCAGCCATCGGACAAATGATCGTCGAAATGGTGGACTTTGACGAGTCAAAAGCTCAGCGACGCGTCGTCGTATTGCCGGGGATCGACCATGACCTTGACGAAGCCAAGCGAGTGTATTACGGCATCGAGGATATGTTATCAGAAGTGGCCTCTCACATTGCGCAACAGGTGCCAGCCGAGCTCGAAAGCAGGGTAAACGTGATCTTCTTTCCCCAGATCGGTTTCCTCATTTGTATTGCTCTAGATGAAGAGTACGCCTCAGCTACTTATACTGGCACACCCGAAGATCTATGGGAGAAGATGTTTGTGTCAGACACGCACGCGTATTATAAGAATGCCAACATGACTGAGATGGACGAGGAGTTCGGCGACATCTACGGGCGTATCCTGGACATGGAAATCGAGATTATACAAGGTCTATGCCAACGTGTGCTGGAGCATGAGGATCTCTTGAACATGATTTCCGATATCTGTGGCGAGATTGACAGCCTCGTGGCTTTGGCGCAAGGCGCGAAACAATACAATCTGGTTCGGCCACGGATCCGCCAAGACAACGTGCTGGACATTCGAGATGGAAGACACCTTCTCCAGGAGCTGACCGTGCCCTCTTTCATTCCCAACGACACCTTTCTTGCCGGTGGCGCTGGAAGCGAGCCCGGAGAGTCAGACGATGCATATGCCGATGAATTATCTTCTCGTTCTACCAGCGTTGATGGTGGCCAGGCGAAAGCTACGCAAAACAAAGCAACGCCGCCAAGCATGTTGCTGCTGACAGGACCGAACTACTCTGGCAAGAGTGTCTACCTGAAGCAAGTTGCTATCATCGTCTACATGGCGCACATTGGCAGCTTCGTACCAGCGAAGGCAGCGAAAGTAGGCATCACGGACAAAATCATGACACGGATCTCCACTCGTGAAACTGTTTCGCGTATTCAGAGCGCGTTCATGATCGATCTTCAGCAGGCTTCCGTTGCCTTGAATCTTGCTACGCGCCGCAGTCTGATCATTGTCGACGAGTTTGGCAAAGGCACAGAATCCTACGACGGTGCCGGGTTGGCTGCCGGCGTGTTTGAGTACCTCCTGCAGCGAGGTCCTGAGTGCCCCAAGGTTATTGGCGCAACTCACTTCCACGAGATTTTCGAGTCTGGATTCCTGCCTCCGCGACCTGCGCTCGGATTTGCTCACATGGCCGTGAGAATAGATGTGGCTGCATCTGAGGTCAACAGTCAAATTACTTATCTATACAAATTGATGCCAACTCGCAACGCATCGAGCTTCGGAACAGTCTGCGCCAAGATGAACGGTATCGATGAAGAGATCGTTGACAGAGCAGACGAGCTGATCTTGTTGGCGGCACGAGGCGAGGATCTCGTGGAGGCCTGCTCGAAGCTCCCGGATGCTGAGCTCGAGGAACTGGACGAAGCAGTACGTATGAATGGCGTGTTTATGAATCCAATTGTTATACTGACAGCTTTTAGGAAGAAATTGCCCGCGACCTCTTAGCGGTCGACAGCTTCGACAATCCTCGCGCCATCATTGAAGAGCTTCTGAATATTGGCAGGGTCAAGTCCACTACTGAGGGCGATTGAAAGCACGCCGATTTCTGATCTCGTTGCCCGCTACGATGTTGCACGCCGTGATCCGTACACTGTTGCGAGAAGTTCACTATTTGATGTGGATGGTCGGCCTGTATCGCACCTTTTCGCATGTGTTGGTGTTTTGCCCCCCAGGTAATATTACAGCGAAGCCGAACGCACCATAAAGTCGGACCGCAGCACACCAGCTGTAGTGCCGTTTGAGGCCTTCAAGTGCGACAAGATATGCTGTCAGCGTAGTGTGGAAGCTAGCTGCTGTAGCTCTTAATTATATCTCTAGGAGCATTTGACAATTGTTGTTTCCGAGTACTATGAGCATCTTACCGATCAAGATACCTCCTTAGAGACACTGCTTATCCACTTGCAGACTGGATGGCTTCCTCGCTTGACCACTTATCTGAACAAGAAGTGCAGATAGCTCGACGGCTCTACTTTGACAGGTGCAAGTCCCTGCTAATCCTGATGTAGCTGCACTTTCTCCGCTCCATCCGCATTATTCCTGCTGCTTTCCCAGCAGCGCAACGCAGTCGCAGAAGGTGCAGTGTCCTAGGGAATAATAATGTCGTCATGATTCGCGGCCTCCACACGCTCGTGGGACGGTCAAACATCGGCAGCGTCGAACATTTGGTCCAAATTTTCCTGACGATTCGGCTCGGTGCCAATGACATCGACGGTGAGCCGTACGAGCGAATGACACTGCCGTCGATATCATTTTCCCGTCATGATTAACGCTGGCCATTCTTCTTGAACAGGACTCATCAAATCTCCGAGAGAAACAGCTGATTGTGCATGTCGGGCATTGATTGCGACTTAATTCGTGTCTCATCCAGCTCGCCCTTCTGGCATCTGATCCAGCATTCCTCAAGATTTTGAAATTTGCAGCGCATTCTTGACGTTCGACGCCTGGTAGCACGACAGCCGAGGACCACAATCCACCATCATGAACGAGGACGACAGGAGACTAGAAGACGCCGAACGCGATGCCAGTCCGGATAGATTCGAAATATGGAGTGGCCTCAGACCAGCCAGGACATTGACCTATGCTGAGAAAGTGGCCAGACGAGACACTCTTTCCAGAACAGTGACCGGTGTAAGCTCTGCGAGCTCAGGATCATCATCCTCTGGAGAGCCCGTGGAGATGGAGGAAATGAACATCAACCGGATGCCAACTCAGAGAGATGACGTTGCCGATTTGGAGCGCCATCCAACAGCTCTTAGCAGAATACAGACTGAAAGAAGTCAACACAGCGCAACAGTAGGAGCCAGTCTGCGGAGTCGAACAGTGAGCAGGCATACAAAAACTCCTCTCCCAGCGTTTGGAGGCGGCAAGCAATATCCCCCGGGGCTACCGGAGCGGGAGGAGTATGTTGTAGAATTTGATGGGCCTAACGATCCTCTACATGCGCAAAACTGGCCTTTGAGGAAGAAGCTTCCGGTGGCGCTTGTTCTGGGGTTTGTAACGCTGGTGGCGGCGTTTGGATCTTCCATCTTTTCCACGGCTACGACTGCGATAGCGGAGGAGTTCGGATTCTCAAGAGAGGTCGGGATTTTGGGAGTGTCGCTCTACGTGCTGTAAGGAAGAGGCAGTGGTCACCAGGGTTCGAAGGAAGTCGCTAACACATTCGCAGTGGGTTTGCAACGGGTCCGATAGTATGGGCCCCGTTCTCCGAGCTTTATGGACGCAAGGTACCTCTTCTTGTGTCTTCTTTTGGCTTTTCGATCTTCAACATCGCGGTCGCTGTAGGCAAGGATGCTCAGACGGTCTTTATCTGTCGATTCTTCGCAGGCTTCATGGGTGCCTGCCCCCTGACTTGTGTTGGTGCTGTCTTTGCCGATATGTTCTCCAACCGCCAAAGAGGGCTCGCAATTACTGTGTTTAGTATGACCGTCTTCGCAGGACCACTGCTGGCACCATTCGTCGGCGGCTTCATTACAACATCTTATTTGGGTTGGAGATGGACTGAATACATCACCGCGATCATGGGGTTCTTGGGTCTAGGGCTGTCCCTTTTGTTCTTAGAGGAAACATATCCACCTGTCATCCTCGTGAACAAGGCCGCTGATCTCCGCCGGAGAACTAAGAACTGGGGTATCCACGCGAAGCAGGAAGAGATTGAGGTCGACCTGAGGGAGCTGTTCGAGAGGAACCTGAGTCGACCAATCAGGATGCTGTTCACCGAGCCGATCGTGCTTCTCATCTCCATCTACATGGCCTTCATCTATGGGCTTCTGTATTTGTTCTTGTAAGTCATTTACCCGGGTTTGCCAGCGTCCTAGATGACTAACAGCTTTCAGGACCTTCTACCCCATCGTTTTCCAGCAAATCCATGGCTTCAATGCTGGCGTGGGAGGTCTCCCCTTCTTCGGCATGATAGTGGGCGAGATGCTCAGTGGTGTCTACATGATCATTCTTCAGCCTTCATACAACAGAAAGCTTGCCGCAAACAACAATATGCCGGTACCAGAGTGGCGTCTTCCGCCAGTCATTGTAGGAGGAATTTCTTTTGCAATTGGCTTATTCTGGTTTGGATGGTGAGTTGCCTCCGAATCTCGAAATCTTTCCCATCAACCATACTCATATTGCGTAGGACCGGGTTCAAAAAGGACATCCATTGGATCGCGCCCACCCTGTCAGGCCTTGCGACAGGCTTCGGCATCATGAGCATCTTCCTCCAATGCCTCAACTATCTCATCGATTCATATTTAATGTTCGCGGCCTCTGCAATCGCGGCCAACACGTTCTTGCGTTCGTTAGCAGGTGCAGGGTTTCCGTTGTTCGCCACGCAAATGATCCAGGGAATGGGCGTAAGTGTTCGAGGTTCGCTGACTGTACGCGGAGAGCCAGAGCTGATGTTTGATAATAGGTTAACTGGGCAGGCACTCTGCTCGGATGTGTTGCACTTGTCTTGGTGCCGATGCCAGTTGTCTTCTACTTGAAGGGCCACAAGATCCGCGAAAAGAGCAAATTTGCGCCAACGCTTCCCATGGCCACGCAGGCTGCCAACGCTGCCGGGGAAGACAGTGATCCAGAGAAGAACGAGTAGTCGTGGAACGAGTAGTCGTGGAAGGTACACATACGACAGTAATAGCGAAAAGCAGTAATAGATATAGCGTGCCCCTAGTGAGATCAGCGGTACCAATGCATCGATGTAGTTTTAGATGGTTGTGCGTTCGTACGTGACTTGATGTGGAGCTAGAATGAGGTGAATGAGGTGAGGTCTAGAAACGGAATCAGTGGGAAGTCTAATGGCTCGCGCCGAAACTCAAACACCATTATCTGTATCAACGCTGGCATTGGTCTTGATGCCATCCGTGCTACTCTATTCTGTCGTGAATCATGCGTTTCTACTATACAGTGTCGTGAGTAGTGAGTACGGCTGCTCTCACTCTGACTACTTCTCGTCCTTCTCTACCGTCTTCTTAACACCCTTGACGAATGCCTCGACAGCATCGCCGCCTCCCAGAGGAACACTGCCGTGCTTGATGACACCGCCGTTCTCGACCTGGAGACCTAATGCTTCGCCAATCATGGGTAGACCACCGTCTCGCAGGGCAACAGTCAGCGAGCCCAAGCTCTGCTGTAGCTGTGGAGAGCGAAGGACCCTGTTGAGGATCTCCTTCTTCTGGCCTTGTGACAGCGTTTCGATAGCCGCTTGCGCAGTTGCCGGCGTCGCCTCGGCGGCAGTGTCTGATGATGCGGACTCCTGGGCAAGAAGAAAGAGCTCCGGAGGGAGGAGCGTGCATAGATGATCGATCTGCTTAGGCGATGCGTTGGAAACGTATGCCGTCGTAGTAGAAGAGGGCAGTAGGTCCGGCAGTGTTGTGAAGGGCTTGTCTTGTTGTTGCTGATCGCCTCCGCTGCGGCCGCCCTTGAGCGAATTGAGGAAGTCTTGTACGATGGCGTTGGTGTCCTGTGGTGCTGAAGAGGATGATCCGGCACTACTTGGTGGTACACGGTCAGCAAGCACAACGGGTATGTAGAGCGCGGCGGACTGGAAAGCAAAGCAAGCAAGCGCACGAGCTGGGAAAAGCAATAGAATACTCGAGCGTAGCAACATGATTTCAGAGCTCGCGTACACCCAATCCCAAAACGCCTGTCGCCAGGTGGTCTGTCCACAGAGGCCGCTCTCTTGCTAGCCTGCCCGCTTTCCCAGTCGACGCCACAGCTCCACGCCTTTGTAACGATTAAGCACCGTGACTTACGCTCTGCCTCCATCTGCTCCACCCTCTCTGCTTGCCTCGCCTTCCTCTCGAGGATCGCCTCCCGTAGCATCTTGGCCAGCATCCCCAGTCTCTCGACGCTGCAAAGAGACGCCACCATCGACCTCCATGGCATCAGCATCACCGTCAGGGCCTGAGTCACCGCCACCGTTCCGAATGTCCTCGACCTCGCCAGCAACGTCAACATCCTCGCCCTGCAATAGCTGATCCACGATCTGGCCGAGCCTCTGATCCCGCTGTCCAAACCAGCTCAGCTCTCCAGTCCGTGACTGAGTCTTGCTTTGCATCCAGAAATAGTACTTTTGACTGCTCGATGTGAACTTGAGGACGAAGATGCGGCCGTTTGTCGGAGAATGCAGCTCTTCGGCCCCTTCCTCTTTCAGGTATGGATGGAAATGCCCGTCCTGAGGAAACATGATGAGGTCGATCTCGGGCTCGGTGGATGGTGCGGAGCGTCGGCGCCAACAGAAGTGCAGCAAGTCATCATCTGAGTAGAGGTAGATGTATCCGGGCGTTTCGACTGGCTTTACTTTGCGGCCGCTGAACTCGCATCGGCCAGCCTTGAAGGTGATGATGGGTGAGGTCGCCATAGCTGCGTACGCAAGGCTCTGTCGGGTATTGTTGTGTTGACGTTGATCGCGTGATGGACGCAGAAGTTGATGTTTCTACCAGAGTTGAAGCTCTGGCCGGCTGCATGTGCCAAAGCGAGGGAGCTTCCGACGGGAGTGCCCTTCCCCGGCCGCAGCTCCGGCATTTCTTGGCGGACGACACACCACCTAGCGAAAAGCTCGCGGGCTGTATCCGCTCCTCCACGACGTCGTCCAAGTCCACCACTAACCCAACAGCAACTCTTTCCTTTGGTACGCACTCATCGCACATCTCGATACAACAGTTACCTGGACGATCACTAATTACCACTTGCGCAGCAGCTGTTCACCATGTCGTCCGAGGCGCCCCAGACCAAGAAGTTCCAGAAGGGAGAGCGGACCATCACTCCCGCCTCGCAAAAGGCCAGCAAGTACTACCCAGCCGAAGAGGAGACTCAGGCACGCAAGGTACGACTATGCGCGAATGATATACAACCCGAAGGAGGTGGAATTGCGAATGGCAACGGAATTGACACACGGAGAGTTGAATTGGCATGAGAAACGTACACTAACACGATGGTGATATGCAGACCCGCAAGACCGTCCGCCCATACAAGCCGCGTGCCTCGCTCCAGCCTGGCACAGTCCTCATCCTCCTCGCTGGCCGCTTCCGGGGCAAGCGTGTTGTCCTCCTCAAGACCCTCCCACAGGGCGCTCTCCTCGTTACCGGCCCATTCAAGCTCAATGGCGTCCCGCTCCGCCGTGTTAACGCCCGCTACGTGATCGCCACCAAGACATCCATCTCTCTCGATGGCATCGACGGTGCCACCATCGACAAGGCCAGCGACGAGAAGTACTTTGCGCGGGACAAGAAGGCAGACAAGAAGGGCAGTGAAGAGGCTTTCTTCAAGCAGGCCTCCGGCGAGAAGCCAGAGAAGAAGGAGATCTCGAGCGCTCGCGCCGAGGACCAGAAGAAGGTTGACAAGGCTCTGTTGGCCGCTATCAAGAAGGACCGGGAGCTTCAGGGCTACCTCAGCACCAACTTCAGCCTGCGGAAGGGCGACAGGCCGCACGAGATGGTCTTCTAGATGAGATGGCGCGCTTGGACGGTGAGACTGGGCTTATGGCGATAGCGGTCAAATGGCGTTGCTTTACGTTTACTTTGCGTCGGCATTAGGCGAGGTTACAGCAGCAGCATCCGCTGAATCGAGAGACTTCGTAAACGCATCAGCCGCTCAATCTGATGAATTCACGTGAGAAAGACCAGAGATTTCGACTACGTACCTTACCTTGTCATGCCATGCCATGCCTTGAGGATGTCAACATTGCTAAAATCACGACGAAGTGACCACCCTGATGCATCCTTATGCCTTTTCACGGGTCGTGGTCGTCTGTCCAGCCGACTGCCCCTACTGTCTTGTCCATCGCTGAATGGAAAACTGACCACGTAGTTCCACGCATCCTGTTACATCCATAAAGCATAACGAATGCCGTATCTAGCTTTGAGAAACGTCGTCTCCTAGAGGTGGTGACCGGCCGACCTTTCCGCAATAGCACTGAGCGAGCGTCTTGGCAGTCCGTGAGACACGAGACACCACCCATGTCAGGCCAACTTTCGCAGCAAGTACACAGCCTCCGTTTCCAAAAAGAACCCCTGGTGCTCTCTATTTCCCCTGCTGCGATAGAGTTTCTTTTCTTCGAGCTTTACCCAATCTCTATGGAGATGCCGGAGGGAATCTCATCTTTGCCTGTCAAGAATCGCGCTCGGAATAGCCATGCCGGAAGACGGCCAGATCTAAATCACTCCTAATAAGGAAGACGGAGAAGAAGAAGAAGAAGAAGAAGAGAAGTTGCAACTCGATGCAAAGTCGATTCTCCATGCCTTTGCGGCACGTCCTGGTAATGCCCATTATTCTCTATTTACAACAACGAAGATGCTACCGCTGCTCTGGGCGCCGCTGCATGGAAACATTTGTCTCTCTCTCCGATGGATGCCTTTCTTTCCTTCTTGGAGAGAGAAGAAGACCGCCGGAACGCCTCGCCTGCCCAACGTTGGAAACATCTAACAACCCATGGGAGCCATCTCTCTTGAAGCCATGAAATAATCGCGTCGTAAAACATCATTCGCCTAATCCCAAAGGAGCTATTGCTATTACTACCGGCGTGAGTACCGGCCGGTGTGTCTGGTCCGCCTGTCATCGGAACTTGCGCTACCTATTGTCAACAAGTCAGTGATTCGTCCTTCTCGGCGAATGAAGACGTGCGATTTTACTCACTGGCACTAGTGTAGTAATCGCTCGAGTAAGAATACTCGCTGTTGAACTTTTCATCCCGGCGATTATCTCTCTTCCTCTTGAGACCCAAGATGGCCCAGAGAGCCGCCAATCCGGCCCCGATGCCGAGCAGATTGCTTCCTCCACGGCTTTCTCGTCTGTCCGTTCGATCGACCCTGGTCGCCGGCCTTGAAGCACCGTACCATGTTCGCCCACCACCACCGCCATGTCTGGAAGTATGGTGAGAGTGGCGCTCGTACTCTTCGACCTCGGTTCTTCTCCTCCTCCTTCCGCCAAGGCCAAAGCATGCGAGACAGCCATCGAGCAGACCCTTGATGCAGCAGTAGAAGCACAGCAGCGCCAGGAGGAGCAAACCCGCGAGAACACCAATGACGATTCCTGCGATTGCCCCTCCTGACAATCCGCCGCCGTTGTCTGCTTGTGAAGAGGTGAGGGTGACGTTTGAACCAGTAGCGACCGGAGTCATAAAAGGAACGGTGGTGGTCGGGGTGATGGTCTGCATGATGACAACGGTGCCAGACGTCGTGGGACGGACGGGTGCTACAGCAGTCGCGCCGCTACCGCTGGTTCCGCTAACGTAACCCGAGCTGCCTCCTCCTGCTGCTGGTTTGCAAGTCCCTGAAGAGTAGCAGTACTGGCCACTGGCGCAGCATATACTTCCACACGGTGTCTCATTGGAAGCGGTATTGCAAGAAGCAGTTGCCGTCGCGACGGCCGCGCCTCCGATGTAGGTGCTCATGACCTGCGTCGTGGTCACCAGGTCGGTCTGGACGATGGTTGTGGTGTAGTAGGAGTAGTAACCGCCTGAGGCCGCTTCCGTTGCAGTGGCGCCGTTGGGTGTGCATTGGGCTCTCGATTGAGCGTCGGTGTAGCAGGCGCTGCCAGCGGCGCAGCAGAGTTGTCCATAGTAACCGCAAGTCGTTCCTCCCGAGCAATCGCGGGCGAAGAGTTGGTTGAAGGACAGACCGCCTTGTTCGGAAGGTGGATGATTGGGGGCAGCGAGTGTCGGGCATGGGGCGAGCAACAGGGCCGCGACGAGCTGCAGCAGCGGGCGCGGAGCATGGTGGAAGCGCATGGCGACGCTCGTGGTCGCCCTCGGGCTCGTGGGGGCGAGGAATGTGTTGTCGAAGCGTCGGAATGTGCGATGATTTTATGAAGATGAACTTGAAGCTGAGGAGCCCCGCAGCTGCTGGAGCTTCCGCCCTTCAACTTCCACCTTCACTTCTTCTGTGCAGCGCTGTGTAAGGAAGGAAGGTAGGAATGATCGGATAGAGCGACACTGCCAAAGTCAGAAGGAGAGTCTGCAAGAGGAGAATTGGTATGGTGAGGTAATTGCTTGATATGCGGCTGGTGGCTGGACGATGGCAGGATTGCCAGCCTTTTTCTTTTCCCTCGTCCACAGCGCCCACGTCACGTCGACACTTGATCCCAGATTGCCAATGTCCACTGAGAAATCTCTTCTTCGGCCAACTCCAACGCCAGCTGGAATCGATACGGATGAAGCGACACATTTCCGTTGTTGGAGCTTCTCCGTCTTTCGCCTTCAAACACGGTTGCTCAGTTAACGCGTGATGGCCCGTGCACCGCAGCTGCGCAACAGCCCCATCCCTGCCAACAACCAGATGAACTCTTCCGATCGCTCTGTGGCCCTGGGCCAATGAACATGAGATGCATACAGTAGCAGTTAACGCTAATGAAAGCAACAATTGCACACCACACCACACTCTTATTACTCCTACATGGGCGGACCGGCGACCTGGGTATCTCTCGAAAGGCAACACGACGATATCTCCCGCCCACACTATCAGCGCCATCACAATAGTCTTAACACGCTTTCCCCCCATATTATCCAAGACTCGATTACGTCTTGTGTACATCGCAAAAAAGGGCTTTCACAACCGTCCTTTATCTTGCCCCATCCAGTATCCAGCAATCTCGGTGAGCACGTCGCTCATAATCGCCGGGCTGGCCATCAATCCATGCCCTTCACCCTCCAGTACTCTGACTTCGCATCCGCCCTTGGCCGACGGATCCGCCCAGCTCTCGCGGCTCTCACGAGCGCTGAGATCCAGTCCAAGCGCTCGTCGGTTCATCTGCTCTGCGAGCCACTTGACATTGGCGATCGGTACGCGCTTGTCCTCCGACCCATGCGTGATGACAACCTCACGTCCCACGTCCGTGTACCGGAAGCCAACGTCGCGGTTACGCTCGAGACAAACCAGCAGATCTGTCGCTGGGTTGCTGTCTCGCGTCGCAAGATCCCATGTGCGCTGTGTCAGACGGCTCGTGTACTCGGTTTGTCGTTCCTTCTCCGCGTGTTCGGCAGCGTTCAGACCATTGATTGCGTATGCAAAGTTCGGGTCCGCTGGGGATGCTGTAGCCGAGAGGATAAGTGAACCCCGATTGACACGGGCTTGCCCTTCTTTCTCTTCTCCAGCTCTCGAAGGAATCGAGAAGTTTTCCATCGGGTTTGTCCCTGGCATGAACTGGTCCATCAGCATCATTGACTCCCTTCGATTGTGGTCCCGCCGATCATGGCTCACGCGTCGTTTGGGGGAGTCGTCCGTCTCTGCACCTTTGCGCGGAGTCGTCTTTGCTGTGTTGGTCCGACTGTTCCGTTTGGTCGCTGGCTTGAGAGATGCAGACGTGGCCGTCATGAACGACGAGTTCGCCGCTTTGAGAAACGGAGTTGGAAGCACGCGCAAGAACCGCTGGCTCCTGGGCAAAGGGTTCGCCGGCAATGCCGAGGCTGCTGGATGAGATATCGCTTCCAGTTGACTTGGCGGCACCCACGGAGCCAGGAGATGGACTTTGCCTTGGACCAGGTGAGGAAGAATGAGCGCAGTCGCTAGCGCATAGATCGCTCCTGCCGAATGCGCCAGGATGCTGAATTTGATGATTCCAAGGTGCTGACAGACGGCAAGCACATCTTCGGGCCATTTCAAAGGCCCACTTTTGTCTGTTGGAGGGAGAGGTTCACTGGCTCCGACACCAGGTCGGTCCAAAGTTATCAGCCGCAAGCGCAACATCACGGCGAGTTCGTCGAAGAAGGCCGTCACAAATCTCGTCAAGCCCATTCCAACGCAAACGAATACAGCCCCTCCTTGAGGATCGCCGACCTCGGAGAACGCAATTTTGCGGCCAGTGGTGGGATTCTTCACAAACTTCGTGAGTCGCGGGGAATCTAGATACTCGTTCACTGCGTTCCCGATACTATCTCTACGAGACATCCCACCCTCTTCCTCAATGGCTTGTGCAAGGCGCGCATCGCTCATCGACTTCCGACGGCTTTTCCTTCGTTCAAAGTCCTGCGGAAGGTCTGGGTGGTGGACATTGGTCCACCGATCTTGGACACTTTTCGGTTTCTTTGACTGTTTTGTTTTGGGGAGAGCTGGTTTCGTCTGATGGATTGATGTTGGGCTTGAAAGATCCGAAACTGGAAGTGAACTTCGCTCTGATAACTCTCGATTCGGTTTTGACCTGGAGGATCCCGCTTTCCGTTCGACGCCGTTGGCGTTGTTCAGAGCATCGACAGCTTGAGCATACGAGTAATCCAAGGATGCTAATTGGTTCGTAGAATTGTCTTCCGATTTCGAAGAAGCTGGTCTGTATTGTTCGGATAATGCTCGCTTCACTTCGAGTGATAGATTTGATTGGCGCTTTGCGTCTGGTGATACGCTGACAGGCCGCACGCCCGCACGTCGACTTCCATTCGACACTTGAAAGTGTCCCCCTTCATCCTCAACTTTCAGTAATTGCTTTCCTTTGATTGGAGTGCTCGCGTCGCCACCGGCTTCTGGCTGGGTCCGTGTTGTTGGCTTGACCTCTTCAGTTTGTGGAGCTGCCAGCTCATAGACAGGGATTGAAATTTCATCCGCCTCCTCGCCGATGGGTGATGAAACAGAAGTCGATTCTTGTAGTCTTGATTTCCTCTGCTCCCTCAATTGTCGAATCCGTCGCACTGTCTCGTCATCCTCTCCAAGGTCTGCCCAGCTGGAATCTGGAATGGATTTAGATCGCTTGTAGGCCGGCTTCATATTCTCGGATTTGCTCGGTGCGACGGTGTGGCGCTTGGTTCTCCTATGTTTCTTCTTAACGGCAGCCGGGCCGTTACTGGGCTGCCGCAGAGATGAAGTGCGCGTCGGGATGGAGTCGGCGATTGGACTTGGCGTCTTCAAAGGCGGCGTTGCATTTACCGCAACAGGTTTCTCGAGCTCGCTCTGCAGTCTCTCTTCAGTCTGTGGTTGAGGAAGCTCCGATGCATGAGCCGACTCTTCCCGCGAATTCCAATTCTCAATGTCCGGTGTACGTCCGGGCGATCTTGTAGAGGAAAACTGTATTGGGCTCGGAGATTCTGGAGATTCTGGAGATTCCGCCAGCGCTTGATCCTCGTTGATAGTAGCGTCGTGGAGGTATAGCCTTCCCCTCGGACGGGACGAGGGCGCCGGGGGAGTCCTTGCGATGATCTGCTCGGCAAGAGACACAGCGGGTGAAGCACGATTTGGTGAGAACCCGAAATCGTCAGATCTCAGCATTTCCTGCGAACCGATCCGGCGCAGACTTTTTCGCGGTGTCCTCCCTCTCGAAGTGAAGGAGGAGCCGTCGTCCGCGTCCAGAGTTCTCCGAACCCAGCTCTCCGAACTCAGCTTCTTTCTAGTGCTTCCAGCGCGAGTACCATTCGCCGAGAGAGAGCTGCGGCGCGAACGAGACCTCGCGCGAGAGGACATAGGCCCAGTGAAGGCAGGCGACTTCCTCACGGTATAGGTTGACGAACGTGATGGCGATCGCGAGGTAGGTACGGTGGGTGGAAGCGCGGCATCGCTCAATCCCTCCTCGTAATCGAGCTCTAGGCCGACCCCATACTCGACGCCGAAGCCGGGAGAGGAAACAGCGCGGTAGATGGAGGCGGAGCCGGCGACGGATCGACTGGAGGAGTCTGGGTGAGACCGGCGGCTGGCAGTCTCGGAGAAGTCGTCGTTGGCGGGCAGCGGGGTGAGGGTGTCGAGTGAGGTGAGGATGGAAGAGATGACCTGGGGGTTCGCGGGTTTGGCCTTGACACGATTGGGCGAGCGCCTGCGGCGGGTGCGGACATGGTTCGGCGATGAGGATGGGTCGGTTGGGGAAGGGTTCCATGGTTCTGCAGAGGGTGCACGCGAGCCCACCTCCATTGTCGGTGTAGAGGCAACGGGCATGCAGAGGGCCCCTGGATGCGATGCGTCGCTGCAGCGCCGTTCGAGGGGCACTCCAGGGAGCAGATATTATTGCTGCTACGGGAACCTGTGCGTCCGCCTTGCTGCCCCGTGCCTCTAGGCGCGAAGCAACATATTGCGCAATATCGGTGTGGATTGTCTTGAACCCTAACAGCCTATCTTCTCCCCCTCCTATCCCTTCCTTTCACCCCTTTCCTTTCCTTTCCTTTTCTTTCCTTTCCTTTCCTGTTCTATCCCTATGCGTTGCAGTTGGGACGCGATCGGGGCGGACGGCGCGCGGGCAGAGTCGTTGGTGGGGCGGAGGGAATGGGCATGCGGCGGTCGTGTTCGTAATGGTGGTCGTGGCCGTGGTCGTCGAGGCGCGCGAACGAGCAACGCCAATGCCTCCAAAAGCTGGACGCCGGGCACTTTTGTCACCACCACGGATCTGGCCGTGGCCGGCTGGCGCCGAGGGTGGAGGGAGGGGTGATGATGATGATAAGATCAGGAGACGGCGCGCAGCTAACCAAAAGACCCCTGAAAGGCCTTGAGTGCTGCCACAGTGCTTCCAGTGTTGCGTGTGGATATGCACCTTCGAGTCATGAAAGTTTGTGTCTCTGATGATGAGCCGGAAACTCAAGACCAAGTCGGATGAGCAAGGGTTAAATCCCGTCAGTCTCCTTGTATAATTAATCACAGCAAGAGACGTGGTTGTTCTTCGGGCAAACACTCAACAATCGCAACTAACACACAACTCATCCAGCAAGCCATCGTACCGCTAGCACAACCTCTATTGCTGGCCTAGCAAAGAACGGGGAGGCAGTGTATAACGGTTATCCGCCATCACACGGGCACATCACTTCGGAGCAAACGGTTACTCAACGAAATGAACCAAAACCCGGACTCCTAGTAGGCATGCCGATGCCGATGTGGGTTTCCATCGCTCTCTGCCGTACTCGGGCGGCGTCTCTGATAGTTCAACGCAACCATCCGGTCGAGACTGTAATAAAGCAGGTGTTGGCAGCAAGCCACAGTACTATAGCTAGGACAAGGCTCAAGCTGCCAACGAGGGTGGGGCTCGCAGGCATGCCACCACCTGCATGCTCTGCTGCCTTGGATGCAGAGCAGATAATCAAATGAACCTGGAGCTCGCTGATATTGATGGTCGTGTATCAGTCCAAACATTTCTGGGCTCTCTTCCCTATACACAAGACGCCTACAGAGAGTGAGGCACGAAGAAGATCACTGCACTGTGCTGGGCACTGCATCCAAGAGATTGCCAGATTGGCAACCGACTCTCCCGAACTAAAGCAAGAGGTCCACCAAAAGACAACCTAATTCAGACCTCATCTCTCAGCTGTTCTGTCTGGTCACTACTACTGTCGAGCAAGGCGAGACTCAATCACGTGGTGTCACATTCACGATGCCTTTCCATAGCAATCAACAATTTGTCATGGCACCCACGCACTCTCCTGCGCTGCATCCAGTAATGACGGCCCCTGCCCCTTATAGTCATCATTCGGCTACAGGCAATGGCCTTTCGCCTCGCCGCGTTCACCAAGCATTGGCTGCAACGATGAGCTCAGCACAATAATAATTCTCGAGCAGGTAACCCCATCGACACAGGAACACCTCGGAAAGCTCCCAGCTCGCAAGCTGCTCTGGCGAGCTCCAGACCATCACATCGCCCCTCTGCCGCTGGCCACGCACGTCTTCCAGGCTGGATGACGCTGTCGTCTCGCGAGATCCGAGCGAAGGCCTGTGAAGATGTGCCGATGCTGCATTGGGAGTGAAATGGAGACGAAGCATTGCAAATGACACGAGACCTTCCGTCCCGTCGTGTCGTGTGAAGCGAGTGAGAAAGTCAGCGAGACCTGGTCGCGATGATGCGTCTGGTGTTTTGACGCACAGACCACACGTCACGTCACAGCGCGTCTGCCCTCTTCCCTCTTCCATGATGAGCGCTCTGATAATGAGTTCCATCTGTCACTGCTTTTCCCACGTTAGTTGAGGCGACGGTTCTCCATCGATTGCGCAGCAGAGCCCCGCTTGGGTTCTTGCGAGGACAGCTTTGTCAGTTTAAAGAGTGTGGGAAAATGATCCATAAACAACACCTCTTCCACCGACGATCATCATGGACGCACTCCGCGAGCGCTTAGTGTATGGTTCTGGATATCTCCAAGGGCGTCTGTTTGCGCTTCCGCGAAGTCTCTCCGATCTGTACGTAGGAGATAACCCTTCGAAGCAGGATGTGGCAGCTAAGGGTTAATCTATCATCCCAGATATGGCTTCGTAGCTGCGAAAGGTACCAGGCTTGTCACGCTACCTCTACCCTTGCTGTCCTTCCTCGCCATCCCGCTCTACGGAGGATCATCGACAACTGTCACCCTGCTCTCGTTCTACTTCGCCTGGACTGCTCTAGTCTTCTCCCACGATCCCCTGACATTGGAGCTCTATGGCATTGTCCTCGCGCGCTTGTTTTGTTTCCTCCTCCCGGCGCTCGGTCTCCTGGCCTTCGACTGTGCCGCGCCTAATCTGAGCAAAGTGGTCAAGTCGCGCGGGGAACGACAGTTACCTGGACGCGTCGGAACCAAGAAGCTCGCCAACGTGGTGGGCACTGCCGTGCTCAATGTTCTATTGGCTGCGGCTCTTCAGCTGGCGCTTGAGCAATTCGTCACCAAACTTCTGCATCTGAAAAGTCTCTTGAAGGTGACGACGGCTGTCCCTGCTCCGCTGAACATACTCAAGCAGGTCCTGGCGGGATTGGTCCTTCGCGGCATGTGCCATTATGCCATCCACCGATATCTCCTGCACACCTGGAATTCGGCTTTGAAAACTTGGCACCTCAGCTGGCAACACAGCATTCCTTTACCCTTCAGCGTTGTTGCAGCCTACGACCATCCCGTGAACTACTTGCTGGCTTCATGGCTGCCGACCGTACTCCCAGCCTATCTATTCCGATGGCATGTGTTGACGTTCACCATACTGCAAGTCCTGTGCAGTCTCGAAGAGCTGTTTGTGTTCTCAGGCTATTCGGTACTACCATCTGCCATTATACTTGCGGGGATGGCTCGCCGGGTCGACGCACATTTCAACTCTGTGGAAGATGGCAAGTCACCCGGAAACTTTGGCCCTCTTGGCGTCCTTGATTTCTTGCTTGGAACTTCATGCCGGGAAGAGACCACTGTGGTAGATGACATCCAGGACGAAGTAGAGCAACGGAATTTCCAGGAGCGAGTCGAAGAAGCTGTGCGTGCCGTGATGGACAACATGAAGGATGAAAATGCTGGACGCAACGACGAGAGTGGAAAGAAGACGGAGAAAAGACGCAGAGAATTTCAGGGACATCATGAGAAGGCGGTTGAAAAGTCTTCCGAGGACGATGAGAAGAGTGAAAGAGGTCTTGAAGATCATGAGCAAGACGAAGAGCCAGCTACCACTGCTGCTCTGCGGCGGAGTGGCAGAAGCGGCACGAGGAGAGGCCGTGGCTGACCATGCAGCGCTCACGTTTTGAGACTGGATGGGCACTGAGCCCATTTGTACTACGCGATGTCCACGTGGTGTATGGCGTCTTTGAGCCTTTTTGAAATACCCCTAAACGTCAGAGTAATGTGTAATGTAGCCTCGATCCAGTAAGTAGAGGAAGTGAGCCTGAGGCAGCTTGAGGGCGATCCAGCCCGTCTTGGCACAAAGATTGAGAACATTAGCTTTTCACAATTTCGCCTACTTTCTATTATATACTATAAGTGAATCTATTCATCTAGAGTCTTTTAGAAGTTAAATTAAGATTTTCATAGGTAGTATGGGTATAAATTCTTGTCCTAGTACTGTGCACTAACCCTGAACCGTCTCGACAAGTTGGGCAAATGGAGAGGTCAGTTATCAGATCCGAAGAAACGCCGTTGTGACTTCCTGTCTTGTCCCTACACAGGTCACAGTGGGAAAATCCACCCGACATCACGCTCTATAAGTTTCAGGTTGGCTATTGCCCGAGGGGTTTGCATCTGGAGGGCTTCTGCACAGGGGATATTGGCGTCGATGTCGAAGAGGCAGCCTGCAATTTTACCTTTGGGTTTTCAGCTGAATCTACAGTTAGCAATTGATCGGCTGTGGCGCGCTTGACCTCGCGGTGTGGATGACCTGCAGCCGGACCTCTTCCACCGCACAAAACCAGGTGCTGCATTTGTTTGGAATGGTTCCGGATGCGTAGGTTATCTTTTGGCGCCTCATCCACGTCCGGATCTGCCATGTTCATCTGGCGCGGCAATCATGATCAGCTCATCCGCACAAGGAGACATTGAGACGCAGGAAATGGGCCTCAGTGTGAAACCGGACGATGATCATCATCACCATCACTATGGCGCGCGTGTTCGAGAAAGGCTGAGAAGCTTCCTCCATCCAAACGGAAGGACGATCCACGTTGCCGCAAGTCCCGAGGAGGCAGCCAGTCTGCGACGTAGGTTGGAACAGATTCACAGCAATGAGGACTTCGATGTTTACATCTCCGGTACACCTGAACATTTGGATGCGTTGAGGACTGCGCAGTCTCACCACGAAAATCGTCGCGAGGAGCTAAGACAGCAACACCGAGAGGTCTACGCTCGCTTCGAATCAGTGCGTCATGAAATCGATGCCTTGGCGAACGAATTGGACAGAGTCACGACTCACGGCGTAGCCCTGGAAGCTCATTTCAACAGATTCGGCTACTCGGTGCATGTCAGGAGCTACGACGATGAAAGTCCCAGTGTGTCCGGTGTCACGACGCCTCGATCTTCCACTCACGGAAAGCAGGACTCGCCATCGGAAAGAGGCTTTGCGACTTCATTGAAACTCTTCAAGGTTCCTACTCTCCGGCAATACTTCCACAAAGGTATCCTGTGGCGAGCTTCGGGGGCAGACGAAGTACAGAGCTTCGAACTCTTCGTCGACTTGCTCTACGTGGGAATACTGCAAATTCAGGGCGACGCGACTTCAGAAGACCCTACTGGCCTCTCGTTGCTGCACTTCCTCATCACGTTTTCTTTGTCATACAAGATCTGGAACGATGTGAATCTATTCTCATCCTGGTTCGAGACGGACGACATTTTCCAGCGGATATCGGTCTTGTTCCTCCTGTTGTGCTTGTTCGGATATACAACAAACATTGTGGATGCATTTGAGCACACCTACGCAACTCTCATTGGCTTTTATCTCACAGCTAGGCTGTTCATGGCTTGTTACCTTGTCTTAGTGTGTTACTTCATACCTATGATCCGAGGTATCACAATCTGGCATATTTGCATGAGTCTAGTGAGCGCGGCTATCTGGATTGGATCGATTCACATCGAATGGCCTGCTCAGCTTGGGCTCATAGCTACTGGAATGTTTGTTGACATCTTCGGCCCACTCGGCCATCTAATGCTACTTGTGGTCTCCGAGACTGTCGGTGGTAAAGCAAAGGAATGGTTCGAGAGACAATTCGAAGTGATGCGTAAGTTGCAATTGCGCAAATTCAAGACGAAACGCTGATTTCAGCAGCCGCCGTCAACATCGAGCATCGTACTGAGCGTACGAATGCCTTCGTGTCGCTGGTGTTCGGCTACACCGTGGTCGCTTTGCTCTATCAAAGCGCAAGAAACGGAATCGACGCGTTCTTTGGCAAAGCCGTTCTAGGCCTCGTCCAGTGTTTTATTTTCAACTGGACGTACTTCGAGATCGACAGCTCGAACCTGCTCATCCATGCAATTCGGAGACACAAAGCATCCGCATTCACTTGGACTTTTGTTCACCTGCCATTCATCATGGCGTTCGTGCTTGGCGGAGGTGGCCTTGCGCGCTTGGTCGTAGCTAATGACGCACCGAACAGCCATTCGGAATGGCTGACCGAGACCTATCGAGAGCGCTCGGAGGACCACATTCCTGACGGTATCCGTTGGTTCTACTGCTGCGGCTTCGGGCTTGCCCTTATATCTATGGCGATTATATCGATATCGCACGTCCACAAGCAGAGCGAAGGGATACGCTTGACAAAGAAGTTCCGCCTAAGTGCTCGTATAGCAGTCGCGATTGTTTTCATCTGCTTGCCGTTGGTGCACGATCTCAACTCGCTCCAGCTGGTTGGCATCATCACTGGCTTGATGGTGTTACTGCTTGTTGGCGAGCTATGGTCGGCCAGCAGCTGCCATGAGAAACTCGTTGGCAGAGACAAAGTTTGTGAGTATACTGGTCGCTGTTCGAAGGGTATACTCAAGGAAATGATCAAGGGTGGTCGTGAAGTAGATATTGACGGACTGATTACCGACAAGGAGAAAGATGGTGGTCATGTTGTTGGTCCATGAGCCTTTTTTTTTGCACTGGCGCTTGGTCATTGCCATCTGCAGATGGTTGGAGACCATGTGAGGATACAGTCCGTGCGCTTCTAGTCTGCGCCGAAGTTATGCCTTGCAAGCCGGATCACCGCGTCAGATAGCAGGCTTTTCTTACTCCTTAAGCGTCTTCCGATAGCAAATATTTTTTTGGGACATGAAGCGATAGGATTATTGGTGATCGTATAGTGCGCACGACCAGATGTGATGTCACCTGTGCAGCCAAGGAACCCTGAGCCAATCAATTGGATGTCTTGGATGTGCCGCCAAAAAAGCTTGGCCCCGTCACATAAGTTCATTTCTGTTCCAAGGCAGACCGCGATCCTCGTTGGCGGCTTGTCGACACCGCCTCAATCACCGAGCTCCTATACGGCACCACAACCGCACATGGTGCTCATTCCAATGCTCAACAATGAGCAAAAGCCTGAAATACAGCTACTGGAGCCAGGAATCTCCCAGTTCACAGATTTAAGTACAGTGACCAAGCAGTGCAAGCTTCCAGCCATCTTCGATTAGCTTTGGGAAAAAGCTTTACCAACACAGGGCTTCCCTGGGAATACGGGCGTAACGTCACCTTCCAGCTCTGGTCTGGCAAAAGGACAACAATGTTCCTCCTTTCACGACAGATTGCGCCGTTCTGCGCAAACGTGCCGACCCGGAGACCTGTCCTTCTAACAATCCTACGAGCGAGGCTGAGTGGCTGTCTGCCTTTCACGCTACCCCTGCGGCTGAGCAACGTCCGCCCTGAGCCAGCACACGAGCGAGATGCGGCGTGAGGCTGCTCTCTGCTAACTCCTGGGGGTTGTTTCTTTTGCGACGCGAGGAACATGAGCACTTGAATCACTTGTTCCATCCCGAGCTCCTCTCGACTTCTTGGACACTATTTACATTTTTGCGGGGGCGTAAGGCTACATCTCTCTGGCCTCCAAGTCAACGCCTGCAGAAGTATGCGATGCCCGCGACGCCCACGATGCACCCCGTGTTCTGGAAAGCACTTTGCGCCGTGCTTCTCCTCTGCGTCCTTGTGCAGCAGTTCGGTTCGCAGTCCAAGACACTGCTTCGCGACCATGTCTTTGAGTCGTCACACGATCCGTCATACACGCCAAGTGAAGCGTACGAACCAAAGGAATTCAACCATCACAACGAAACAGGTCTGGAAACACCGCACTCAGATGGCTGGAGCTACAACTGGGAACGAGACCGAGACAACCACGGACTCTCGGCAGAACAATGCGACATAGCATTCCCAGAACTCTACTATGAAATAGATAGGGCAGTTCACCAGTGGCAGGACAAGAAGATCACGCCTTCAATGCTTGACGTGCACAGCATCAACGACGGTACTGTGCGGGTACTGCTCGTCGACCAACAAATCCGCATTCTGCAGACCAGAGGGATGAAGAGGAATGACTTTCGAGCACGCATAACATCTGTGCTCCACCAAGTTTTCCGTGCCATCACCGCAGTGGAAGGTGTTGACCAACCTATGCCCGACATGGAATTCACTGTTATTGTGGACGACCATGTAGTCTTTGCTGCTGAACCGCAACCCTTCTGGGGCTTTACGAGGAAGTTTTCCCAACCGCGACATGACAACATCTGGATCATGCCTGATTTCCACTTCTGGGCGGTCAGTCTTCTCCGGGTGTCGGTGAAATGTGAGATGTGCTGACAGCTTTGCAGGCGCCTCCTGAGGCTGATGCATTCCGGATTCAACAGTCGAAATGCCGTCAACACGATGCTCCGCTTGAGCGCAAAATACCGAAGGTTGTCTGGCGAGGTGTCGAGTGGACGAATCCTGAGGTGAGAAAGCCACTGATTGAGGCTACGCAAGGCCAGCAGTGGGCAGATGTCGTGGCTATGCATTGGGACAAAGGGGACGCCATAATGCCTATGGATGCGTTCTGCAAGTTCCGATACATGGTGAACACTGAGGGCCGGGCGTGGTCAGCACGCATGACGCACCTCTTGAACTGTGACTCCCTCCTGTTCGTTCACGACGTGGAATGGATAGCGCACTACTACCACTTACTCGACACCGGATCGAACTGCGTGCGAGTAGAAAGAGACTTCTCTGATTTGGGCGAGAAGGTGCTCTACTTCAACGACCACACGGAAGAAGCACAAGCCGTCGCCGACGCACAGCGAAAGACCTTCCGGGAAAGATATACCACACCCGCTGCGAGCGCGTGCTACTGGCGGAAGATGATGCGAGCGTGGGCCGCGGCTTCGTTTGAGCCGACGACGAAGGTTGTCATGAAGCAAAAGGATAAATTACAGTCAGCAGAGAGACTGAGGGGAATATCTTTGGAGGAGTTCCTGAACCACGATAATACGAGAGATTATGGGGATGATGAGAAATTGAATATGCTGCACCACAATGAGCAGGAGTGGGTTGAGAAGGGGAAGGAACACGAGGATAAGCATCCTTGAGCAAGGTTGCTGTGTGCTCTTCGATTATCGGGTCCCGGGTGCCACGCGATTGGGTTCAGCTTGGATGCCATTCTCAATAGATGGCCAAGCCTGGAAGGACTGGCGGCACGAGACCGGGCTGCACCACGCGCTCGCGAGTTGGCTGAGCTGAATTTCAAACTCTTGAGATCGCATTGATTTATGGAAGTGAATTGGATCATAAGCGGTATCTGCCCGGGCACTCATCGTGGTCCAAGACGGAGATGGCATTGCTCGAGTGTCTCCTGCATAGTCTCACCCGACACGTGGGCTGGAAGGGACGGGATTGGAGAGGTGCTAGGCGGATCAGGCTGGCATTGCAGGCGTCGGACATGGTGCATTGGATACCCGCGATCAGGCGGAGGTCCATTTAGCGAAGGCGTTGAGGCTACAACCTGTACGAAGAGAATTAGCAACACAACACATAGGAATGAGTATAAGCCAGTTTCACTTTCGCGTTTCCCCAGACATCGTGATGCCACACGGCAATGAAGACGCTGTGCGCGTTGGTGATGGTGATAGGGTCACATGATTGGATGCCTGCATTCACATGCGCGTGATAGTCGGAGAATTGGTAATGCATGTGGAAAGCACGCACGTGCACGTGAGTCGGTGGTTGGACTTGGGAACGAGGACATGTAAGGTATTGCCGAAGCCGAAGAACCCTCACCAAGCAGATGGCCTGTGCTTGGCCGAATCCAAACTTTCAAATCCAGCTCCTTCACTCGCACCACAACATCACACTCGCACGACAACACCATCAACACCACTCACACTCCTCCATCTCCGCCCACCACTGCACCTTGCACACACTCCGTCTTCAACCCCCACCTTCCCCCAATAGCCACCACTCGACCGCGACTTCTGCATTGGCACTCTCACTCTCCTGCTCTGCTCTCTCGCGCGGCCGCCGATCTGCACACGCGCATCTTGACTTTTCTTCGAGATCGGTAACCTTGCCCCAACAGCACTCCAGCACCCACCACCGCCCTTGACGACAACACACGCACTCGCGCTGCAGCCGAGTCAAAGGGTTGAAGCCTGTCGCGTCCTCCTCTCAAACACCAAAAAACGCCTGTAAGACGCAGAAACGCGCGCATCACCTCAGCCGAAGCGCCAATTCACCTCCGACACTCCCCGATCATGGCTGCGGAAGTTGGTGGCATGCCAAATGGCACCTACGCGCCACACCACGCCTACGCTGGCATCGACCAGAACGCTTACGCCTACTCCGCCAACGCCGCCGCTACCTCTCAACCCCCCGCTCAGCAGGCCCCGCCCGCCTCGAGCACCCCGTCCAACGCACCCCAAGCACAGCAACCCGAGATCAGCAAGGACGAGGTGGGCTGGTATTTCGTCGAGCAGTACTACACCACGCTCTCGCGGAGCCCCGAGAAGCTCTATCTCTTCTACAACAAGCGCTCCCAATTCGTGTCGGGTACGGAGACTGACAAGGTCCCCGTCTGCGTTGGCCAGCGCGCCATCAACGATCGTATCACCGAGTTGAGCTTCCAGGACTGCAAGGTCCGAGTCACCAACGTCGACTCGCAGGCCTCGGATTCGAACATCGTCATTCAGGTCATTGGTGAGCTTTCCAATAAGGGACAACCGCACAAGAAGTTCGTCCAGACCTTCGTTCTCGCTACCCAGACCAATGGATACTTTGTGCTGAATGACGTCTTCCGCTACTTGGCCGAGGAGGAAGAGGAGCCGGAACAGGAGGCCGAGCCTGCTGCTGCACCAGTTGAGGATGTCCAACAGGTCTCTGGCACCGAGAGCGGCTACCAGGAGCCACCGCCAACCGAGGTCGAGCCAAAGACCTTGAGCAGCTCTACCGACCCAGCTGTCGTGGAGCGTGATGCAGAAGGTGTCGACAAGGAGATCGAGGAGAAGTTGCTCAAGCAGGAGCAGGCTGAAGAGGTCGCCGCACCACAGGTCAATGGCGAGCACGTTGAGCCAACGGAGGAGATCGAAGCACCAGCTGCCTCGGCAGAGCCCGAGGCGGCGCCTGCCGAGGAGGAAGAGCGACCTGTCGCTGCTGAAGCGGAGCTTCAGCCTGAGAAGCCCAAGGACCCCGAGCCAACTCCTATCGCATCTCCGCCAAAGCAGGCGCCTCCACAGCCTGCCCCTGCACCGAAGCCAGCTACTCCAGCTGCGCCCATGTCATGGGCCAGCCGTGCTGCGGCCGCTAACAAGGTTGCTACGCCCGCTACCCCGTCGACCGCCTCGTCTACCTCTACTGCACCTCGCCCAACCGCCCCGGCTGCTAAGACTGCCACTCCACCTACTGCCCCTGCTGCAGCATCTGCCCCAGCTCAAGCAGCGGCCGCGCCATCGGTACCCGCAGCGGAGGCTCAGCAGGAGACTCAGCCCGCTGATGCGCAAGATGAGTGGAGCACAGTCACTTCAAGCCACAACCGACAGCAGTCCCGTCAGACCAACCAGCCGCAGCAGGCGGAGGGCGCTCAGTTCCGAGGCTACATCAAGAATGTATCCGAGAACGTCGACCGAAACGAGCTGGAGAACAAGCTCAAGTCGCTCTTCGGCGAGCTTGAGTACCTGGACATCGCGCGCCAGAAGGTACGTTGCTCTGACCTCTCCATACTGAGAAGATTACATGCTAACATCTATGCAGAACTGCGCATTCGTCGACTTCAAGACTCGCGAGAGCCACCAGAAGGCAATGAGCACTCCCTTCAAGATCGGCAGCGACGAGCTCATCGTCGAGGAGCGCCGCTTTCGCCCAGGCTCGACTCCTTACATTCCGCGAGGCCAGTACCAAGGCGGTCGCGGAGGCCGCGGAGGCGCTGGTGGTCAGGCCCAGCGTGGCCAGTTCCAGGGAGGTAACCGCGGAAACGCTGCTCCTGGTGGTCCTCGCGGCGGCCGCGGCGGAAATTTCGCAGGTGCTGCTAGAGGTGGTCGGGGTGGTGCAACCCAGGCATAAGACGCCTGGCGCTGAACCCCGGTCTGTCTCCGGCCGACGCTTGTGAATTCCAACATCCCCCACAGCCTCAAGGCTCTGTACTAATACCCGATTCACCTTCGAGCCTTCTCTTCTCCGGACATGGTTTCGACAATGTGCTACTACAGCTTTTGGAAGAAAGAGCAGCGAGGAGGAGATAGGAAAGGAAGGACATTCAGATGAGGAATAAAAAGCGAGTCTTTTCGATGCGGGTCTTTGCATAGCGTGGCCTCTCTATTTTACCTGCTGTCCCTTGTTCCAGAGCAAGCAGGACAAAGGACCGGAAATGCTGATGAGTACAGTATGTAACATGCTACTTACCAGAAGGGTGGGAAGGCTTTTTGAGCGAAAATGTGCTCAAGATGGGATGGGAAATGAGAAGATGTGTATATCAATGAATGGATTGTCCCTAGTCTCATTTCGGCTTGTTTGCGGCTCTTGCATGTGATGCGGCATCTGAGTGGAGAGCGCTGACCGTAAGAGGAAGGCGTTGCTCTCAACGATCCGTGAGAACCTGAACCTGTCCTGACCTACAGCGCAAACTTGATACCTCCCTTGTATTCTCGAAGCAATATTCAACCCACGACTTCCAGTCCAAGCAAGTCAAAACACATTGCCTTCTTCCTCCTCTCTCTCTCTCCAAAAACAGGCCTCAGACTTTACCTGATCCTACGCTCGCCCTCTTCCAGTCTCCCACGGCACAGTACCTATCCCCTCCGCAACTACCCTCCCACCCTTGGCGAAAGAAAAAAATCTCGAAATGCCATCCATCGACCGGGGCTCCACCTCACAATCTTCACGCGAATTTTGACAACCAAAAGGGAAAGCAAAACACAACAACTAAAGGGAAACATTTTCAAGCGAGTGAGTGAAGTAAGAAATTTGGTTTAAAAAAATCATCTCTTTCCCAAAATTATGGCTGTGATGCTTGGTTGGAGTTTGTTGGATCTCTCAGTCAGTATCTAGTTAGTGACCGCCGGTTCCGGTGTCATCTACACGCCTCTCTATCTATCTAGATATATCTATATCATAAACCTTCAAAGGAGAAGAAATAAAAAAGAATGCTCGAAATTAATAACTGCGAGTCCCCTTTCTTCTTCTTCTTCTTCTTCTTCTTCTTCTTCTTCTTCTTCTTCTTCTTCTTCTTCTTCTTCTTCTTCTTCTTCTTCTTCTTCTTCTTCTTCTTCTTCTTCTTCTTCTTCTTCTTCTTGGTAATATGACAAGCCGAAGCGGTCGGGTAGATAGATACGCGTGTAGGCTAGGTTTCAAAGCAATGTTTGATTTGTAAATGTTTTCGCGGCGGCCAGAGTGCGGGCACTTGGGGGCACTACTGTGCGAATGAATGGAGTGGCACACAAACACACACACACCCAGACACACAAACACAGACACACAGACACAGAGAGGGGGGGAGGGGGGGGGAGGGGGGGGGGGGAGTACGGGAGTTTTTGAGGACATTTACGGGTATTGAGGTTCGTTCATGTCAGGGAAAGGGGAAGGGGAAGGGTCGGAATATGTGGTTGGGGGTCAGCAAGTGTTGAGTAGTTGAGATTTAGGAATTGGGAATGACTTTTGGTGAGTGAGACAAAGGGGATGAGCTGGAGTCTTCATGGGGTGGGTTGATTTGGTGTGGTTGTGGTATGCAGTGCTGTGCTATTATGCCTGCGAAATTGAGTTCGTTGTTGCAAAAAGACGCCATTTGGATATCTTAAAAGAGACGTGACCCCTCGTCGTCCGTCTGTCTGTCGTGTACCTACGTCAATCAATCATTCATAGCATTCCTGTGTCCCGCGACATCCAACGTCTCTTGGAAGAGGAGAATCCGTAATTATCTCCCGCTCCAACCAAAGAAGTGCTTCAAAGGATTTTCATCCAACCATCCATTCATCTGAACAGGAGCCGGGACCGCAGTAGCAGTCACCATTCCTCCTTGCGTCTGTCCAAAGCCAAAGAACTCTTGGACATCGACCCAGTTCTTCACGACCCAATAAGCGACGGCGCCGATGAGGCCGCAGCCGCCGACGATCTGGAGAACGAAAACGCTACGTCGTCGGAAGATCTGTCCAAAAGCCAGGACGCCAAGAGGATCAGTGGGGTCGATTACGCCCAGATCGCCTCCTAGACGGCCGCGTGCTGGACGCGTCCCGTCTTTGGTTGAGACCAGAGCTTGGTTGTCGAATTTCTCACTGTCCTCAGAGGTCCAGCCCGAAGGACGGTTGCTGTACATCTGTGGGTACTTGCGACGTTCATTGTCGAGGCTACGCTGGAGGTCTTGTGCCCACTTGGCAAGACGAATGCGACGGAAAGGTTCTGGTGGCTGAGCTTGCTCGTCGTACCGCGCAATGGCCGAATTTTCGACCGCATTACCAGACTGAGCAGAGATGTCAGAGTTCGCCGGCGACGTGGAGCGATGATAGCTCGATTGAGGGTGCGGCACGAGGACTTTGCTGGGGTCCTCCAAAAGACTTCCAGTACTGGTAACGCCCGGGCTGACGGATCGGGGAAATGGCGATTGCAGCAGCGTCTTGTGCAGTCCTAGACGGTCCTTGCTACCTTCGTGCCTCCATTGTGCGTACTTGACAGCAGACAAATGCTTCATCCGTGCGATGTTTGCGGGAGCCAATAAACGATCGACCAAAACGTCAAGCTCACTCGGCACCAGGGGCTGCACGTATTGCGAGGACATCAACACGCTCGCATCGACCTCGTCGCCATCGTCTTTGGTCGCCGAGGATATTGCGAGTGGGAAGTCTTTGCCATCTTCGCTAATGTCGAACGTACTGTACAGCTCGATGTTCAGTACATTAAGCATACTGATAACTTCCTTCTTTCTGGCTACCAGCATCTCGGCTGAAACACAATCGGACCTGCCGATAAGGGGTATGAAGTTGGTGTACCTGCAAAGCGTTCGCAGAAACTCTTGGTGTAGTGGGCTAAGACCGAAAGCCGCTGGGTTTGCACTGTGGCACATTCCAGGATCGAAAAGATAGAGAACCGCATCAATCTGAACGCCGCCACTGCCGCCAAGCATTTCGATCAACTCATCGTTGCTGATCGGATCGAATGTAGTCGTTCGATGTATGTTAATGTTCACGGTATTAAGCATATTTTGAACCAGTTCATCGCTATCGAGTCCTGGAGTATCCATAAATGTGATGTTTCGCTCCAGGACACCTTCTCCAACGCTACCCCTTCGCCGCTGCGAAGACCTTACACTTTCAGGACCCGTCCACCATGAAGGATAAGGGCGAGTTGAAGCGGTGATCTCCGTGAGCATGAGAGTGGAGTGGTACGCAGACGTCCCAGAGTTTGGTGACGAATGGCTGGTTAGGCTTGCAGCAGGCTGATCGACATGTACTATGTCTTCCGACCTCCGGCAGATGCTGCTGATGAGGCTTGTCTTGCCAATGCCTCTTGAACCCAAGATCATGATCTTTGATCTGCCAATTTGTCGTCCACGTTCGGTGAAGGGTCTTCTTGCCGGCATAGCCAAACTCGGCATCACCAGCTGTGGTGTACGCTCCACCTGATCTTCATCGTCGCCACTCGAAGACATTACGGCTTGGCTACTGTTATCATCGGTCATGCTATCTTCGTCGCTTAATCTGAATGACTTCGGCGAAGCAGAGCGCGGGGTGTTCGTGAAAGCTGATTCCGGATGCGGGCTGAGTTTGATGGGCGTAAGCGGCTGGCTGACGTTGGTAGATGAGCTCGCCGACCCTCTTCTTAACCGAGCGTGTTGCAACGGCGACTCGAAAGCTGAAGCAGGGGAAGCGCCAGACGAGGCCTGCCATGGAGGCCGTTCTGAAGAAATGATGCGTTGGCCGGTTGCCATGATCGTAGGATGTACACGATTGCCAGCTTTACGTTTGCGACCTGTCACCGGACCCAAGCCATTGTCATCAATGCTTGTCTCAGATACCGAGTCCGTACTATTGCTTGCCGTCCGTGAGAGGTTGCTGTCCAATGAGAAAGTCGAATTGATTGTCTCCTCAAGACTCTGGACGCCAAACGAACTGTCCTCCATGACGCTCTCCATGGGTGTCTTCTGTGTTGGTTCTTCCGATGTTTCTGTACTATGAGAATTTCTCCTTCCTCGCTGTTCCACGCTCTTCTCTAGCTCTTTCTCGGACTTCAAAAAGAACGTCCTCGGCGCTGCGTATCCTGGGTTGGTCGCGGCTGGAGCTCCACCTTTCTTCGCTTTCACGGTCCGAGAATCGTGACGCGGGCTGGTTTCCATTGCTAACGAGAAGAAAGGTTGTTCTGAAGCAGCCGACCCTACAATACCATGGGCGTTGGATCGAATAGATGTCTCTGGTGTCGACGTTGGTGTGGACTGCTCGGACGAGCGCAGGCGCCGAGCTTCTAATTCGAAGGGTCACAGGCGCTGTTGCTGACACCAGACGCTTCTACGCGACCGTTGTCAACAAAGCCCCTGATCCTGTTCGAAGGCGCCGTGGACGATGGTCCTGTGCCCTCGCGAGGCGGTTATGGGTGATGTCGAAGATAAGGTCAAGGTCGATCTTTCCCCACGGTGGAGCCTCAGGCGTTTCCTCGGCCGGTGATCGTGGACTTGCTCGTGGAAGTCGAACGAGATGTCAGCTGATGGCGATATTACAGCGCCAGAGAACAACGAAGACGGGCAAATAGGGAGACTTGTGCGAAAAGGAGGATGACACGGAACATGGAGAGATGTATCGACACTCACACTCTCCGCCCTCCAATCCAGAGTGCCAGGCACGCTGCACTACTGACCAATCGAGCTAGCTTCATTCTAGCGCATGCCGCGATGTCCTGGTGACTTTCGAGGCGCGCCAAGAGATAACTAGTCGACTTTGTTTCCTCCTAATGCCATATATATGCTCACGAGTTCCTAGTCTTCTCATAAAATACCAACGATATGTTGCGAAAATCTGTTTCCAAATCCGCAATGGTCCTAATCGTGCGACCTGGAAGATCGTTCTGTACATAACGCAATATTGAACTGATAGCGAGCCAATACCTTTTCTTGAGGACCGGATCGACTGGATCTCCAATGCCCAGAGCCACATAAGCATGATAGTCCCATGACCTTATGCTACCCCAAGAAGCCCTTACCTGTTCCTATTTTGCGCAACCCAGCAGAACGAGTGACCAGCGAAGCAGGCGTCCGTGCAGTCTGTTCTTCGTCTTATATAACATCACTTGTCATGGGGTGCGCCAAACATTTTCAGCTCGTACCTGAACGCCGAATCATGGCCGTTCTCTGTGTTTCATCAGATATGGCCGGTCTCGAAATGCAGAAGAACTGTTTCAGCCATGCCGCCGAGGCCCTTAGCAGAGTAGAGTGTGCGGACTGGGCCTGTAGAACTCCAGCCCAACTGTTCACAAGCGAGTGCGAAATTGTTCCATTTCCGCTCGCTCACGGTTCCATCACACCAACGCGCGGTGAGATATCTAACGCGCCGTCCTTCTTTCGAGCGTCCGTGATCACCTCGACTATCCACTTCTCCTCGTCCTCCCCGGGATTCAACAAGATTCTGGAGGTGTGAAAGGGCTTTCGAAGATCGGTTGACCTTGATACCAAGGGCTAGCTGTATTTCGCTCGTCATCAGCTTGCTCGGCTGGCAATAATGAAAATCGGCAAGCAAAACAGTGCAGCTCGGAAGGAGATTGTCCCACTTCCATTCGCCGGTTGTTCCATCGGCCCGTTTGGCTTCATGGTAGACTTCGTCTGCGATGTACCTGGAGTTTAGAACGCGGAGCGTGATGCGAGCTGCATTACATGCCGTCGTAATCGTGCCAGGACAGGATGCCGTGAGTGCTGCTTCGGGATGTAAATGGAAGGAGGAAGAGGAAAGTGAACCGAATTCCTCAGGCACACTGTGGACACGCGCATGGCTGGTGTGGGGATTGACTTTGACTTTCGGCCGACCCCTGCACTCCCGCCGATGCCAAGAGGCCAGCTTTACAGCTCTCACATGCTACAGCTTACGTATGGATGTCAATGCTGCTGTGAAAACATCCTCGACAAACACCAACCACCGCCGCCTTCCCGTCCGTCGACCATCATCATGGCCGTCGCCGAGGCCTCCCCCGGCGCCGAATTCTTCTTCAAGGGCGAGACTGGCCGCAACACGCGCGGATTGCTGCGTCTCATCATTCTGGTCACCATTGCTGCTGCCGCCATTGCAGCTCGTCTCTTTTCCGTAATCCGATTCGAGAGTATCATCCACGAATGTCAGTCGCCAATCCGAAGAAAAGGAGAGATGGAAGCATGAGCGATGGAATACTGATGTGAAGCATAGTCGATCCGTGGTTCAACTTTCGCGCAACTAAATATCTCATTGCGAATGGCTTTTACAAGTTTTGGGACTGGTTCGACGACAGTAAGATGATCTCTCAGGAAAGACGCAGTGGAAATGAGATGCTGATACACATGGATGACTGCAGGAACATGGCATCCCCTCGGACGTGTCACAGGAGGCACTCTCTACCCAGGCCTCATGGTCACCTCCGGTGTCATTTACCATCTCCTTCGATTCCTCACCCTCCCTGTCGACATTCGAAACATTTGTGTGCTTCTTGCGCCTGGCTTCTCCGGCCTGACAGCCTTTGCAAGCTACCTGCTCACGTCTGAGATGAGCGAGAGTCCGTCGGCTGGTCTGCTCGCTGCAGCTTTCATGGGAATTGCACCAGGATATATCAGCCGAAGTGTGGCAGGATCGTACGATAACGAAGCCATCGCTATCTTCTTGCTGGTCTTCACCTTCTATCTCTGGATCAAGGCTGTCAAGCAAGGAAGCATTATGTGGGGAGCCCTCTGCGCTCTGTTCTACGGATACATGGTCAGCGCATGGGGTGGTTACGTCTTCATCACCAACTTGCTGCCACTGCATGCATTCGTTCTGATGTGTATGGGACGCTTCTCCCCGCGATTATACGTCAGCTACACGACCTGGTATGCCCTGGGAACTTTGGCCAGCATGCAGATTCCATTCGTCGGTTTCTTGCCAATCCGGAACAGCGACCACATGTCCGCATTGGGTAAGACTTTCGTTGTTTGATGCCTCAATCTTCTGCTGACAACGTGCGTAGGTGTATTTGGCCTAATTCAGTTGGTCGGTGCCGCTGAGTACATCCGTCACCAACTGCCATCCAAGCAGTTTCAGACGCTCATTCGCGCAATGATCTTCATCGTTGCTGGTGTCGCCTTTGGCGGCCTGGTGCTGCTCACAGTGTTCGGAGTCATCGCACCTTGGAGTGGTCGTTTCTACTCTCTGTGGGATACAGGATACGCCAAGGTCCACATTCCCATCATTGCGTCTGTGTCTGAGCACCAGCCGACCGCTTGGCCGGCCTTTTTCTTCGATCTGAACATGCTGATCTGGCTCTTCCCTGCTGGAGTCTACATGTGTTTCCGCAACCTCAAAGACGAGCAGGTGTTCGTTGTCATCTACGCCGTCCTGGCCAGTTATTTCTCCGGTGTCATGGTGCGTTTGATGCTTACCTTGACTCCGATCGTTTGCGTTGCCGCAGCTCTTGCGCTCAGTCAAATTTTGGATACCTTCCTCTTGGCGAAGACTCCCGCCTCGCCGGCTCCAGAAGTCAAGGGCGCAAGGCCTAATGGCAACGCCAATGGTACTTCCGACATCCAGGCCAAGCTCTCCGCAGCTATCCCGGAGTCACTACGTTCTACCAAGCAGCCTTTCGTTGGTATCTACAGCTACCTCTCCAAGTCTGTGATCACTGGAGCAATCACCGCATACCTGCTTCTCTTCGTGCTGCATTGCACTTGGGTCACGTCGAACGCCTACTCTTCGCCTTCCGTGGTGCTTGCATCGAGATTGCCAGATGGTAGCCAACATATCATCGATGACTACCGAGAGGCGTACTACTGGCTTCGCCAAAACACTGAGCCCACCGCAAAGGTTATGAGTTGGTGGGACTACGGTTACCAGATTGGCGGCATGGCAGACAGGCCCACGCTGGTTGACAACAACACTTGGAACAACACGCACATTGCCACGGTTGGAAAGGCGATGTCGAGCCGCGAAGAAGTTTCCTATCCCATCATGAGACAGCACGAGGTGGACTATGTTCTCGTCGTCTTCGGCGGTCTTCTGGGTTACTCTGGAGACGACATCAACAAATTCTTGTGGATGGTCCGGATTGCTGAAGGTGAGTGTTCGCAACGCGCTCAAAATATGAATTGAGGCTAATGAAATCCGCAGGCATCTGGCCGGACGAGGTCAAGGAGCGTGACTTCTTTACCGCTCGCGGCGAATACCGCGTTGATGACGAGGCTACGCCAACCATGCGCAACTCGCTCATGTACAAGATGAGCTACTACAACTACAATTCGCTGTTCCCAGCCGGCCAAGCCACCGACCGTGTTCGTGGCTCTCGCTTGCCAGCAGCTGGCCCAGAGCTCTCAACGCTCGAAGAGGCATTTACCAGTGAGAACTGGATCATCAGAATCTACAAGGTCAAGGACCTGGATAACCTTGGCCGTTCACACCAAGAAGCAAGTGCGTTTGAGAAGGGCAACAAGCGCAAGAAGGCCGGAAAGAGGAAAGGACCAAGAGTCCTCAGAGTAGACTGAGCGCTGCAGTGAGCGCGTAGAATAGCATATGCATGTAAACATACTGAGATAGAGGCAAAAGTGTAAATTTTGAGTGACTGCAAGTGCTGCTGTCGCCATATCGACGCGCATTCACATGTTATAGGGTTGTCTTGCCAAGCAAAACGCGGCTCTGGTCCGCTGCCCCTCCAAAACCAAAGCCCCGCTATCGCTCTCGTCTCCGACAAGTTTCTCGACTTGACTTCAGAGAAACAACATCCTAATCGCACCAACGTGAAAGCACCATAATGGCCGACACGGAAGCTTCGGCGCCTCCCGCCTCCCTGAAGCCAGCTCGCAAGGTCGTCTATTGCGGCGTCTGCTCTCTTCCTCCAGAAGTAGGTATGGGCCCCAGACTTATCACAAACAATCGCATCAACACAGCAAGATCGAAAACACAACATTCCATACTAACTACTGGCTGTCCTTCTCTCTAGTACTGTGAATACGGCGGCACAACAAAGAAGTGCGCCGACTGGCTCCTCTCCAACCACCCGGATCTCCACAGCAAACTCTACTCCGAAGAAGCACTATCGCAAAACCTCTCCACGCTCTCGGTCGACGCACAGAAACGTGCGGAGAAAGACGCCCAGAAGAAAGCCGCCAAGGCCGAAGCACAGGAAGCGCGGGAGAGCGAGAGACGGGCGACGAGTAAAGTGTACATCAAGAGAGTGGAGCGGAACAAGCGGAAATTCGTCACGGAGATCAGTGGACTGGAAGCTTTTGGATTGGATTTGAAGAAAGTGGCAAAGGAGTTTGGGAAGAAGTTTGCTACCGGCAGTTCGGTGACGAAGACGGCGGCTGGTGGGGAGGAGATCACCGTGCAGGGTGATGTGAGTGATGAGGTGCAGGATTGGTTGGTCGACAACCATGAGCAAATTCCGGAGGACAACATTGAGTTGATTGAGGATAAGAAGAAGAAGAGTGCTGCGTGAGAGAAGCTGGATCAGGAGACCGGGAGACAGGCAGACGGGAGAACCAAGAGTAGCCGCTGCAGTTTAAGCATGTGAGGGGACCTCGGATGGAAGTAGAATTCAAGCATTTATGTCTGCTCTAGCAAGCCAGACAAGACACTGGCTTAAACGCGGCATCTGAAAACACCCAAAGCTCCTCCGCTAGGCCTTCCTCGAACTTATCCAACGAGTCTCAAAAGAAGCAACAATGAAAACGCAAAGTGGTATCGACGCTCCACCAAGAACCGGCACCACGCCAAAAGAACGACCACAAAAAAGCACACAAAGGCCTGTTTCTCCTTCTCCTCTCTCCCTTGTCAAGCCCAGAACCCCAAAACTCTGCCTCAAAGATAGCGATGCTTTTATCCAACAAGGAAAGACGTCAATCTCAACTCCGTCCAAAAGACAGGACACCAAAATCATCATCTCCCCTCCTGCATCTCTCTGATTCTGGCCATAAAACTGCGCGGATAGACTGCCGCCTCCTCCGGCCCTGGAATGCCCCGTTTCGGATCTCTACAGCGCTCAAGAACCTTGTTGATAACAAGCCCAAGCAAGTCTTCGCTCATCAAGACGTTTTCTCCGGCAGGGCCCTCGGGGTTGATATACGGATCAGAATCCGCTAATAGCTGCTTGATAGTAGGCCGCTTATCCGGGTTGCGATTCAAACATTTTCTTAAAGTGCTGATAAGGTTCAAAGGGACCTTGACATCCCCAACACCCTTTTCGGGAAACTCGATAGTATGCTTTGGATTCGTAATCGCCATGATACGGGATATTTGATTCGGGATATGGGCGAAGGGCGGGCGACCATAGACCATTTGGTACAGGATACAGCCTAGACTCCAGACGTCTGAAGATTTCCCGATACGCATGTCTTTCTTTAGAGGTCTTCCAGCTTCGTCCTTGCCGGTCCCGCTGGATGCGTTCGTGTCTGTGATACTCTCGGGTGACATGTAGTTGGGCGTGCCGACGTGGGAATCTCGGTGTACGTTGCAAGTGTTATCGGTGTCGATAGCGTTGGCAATGCCGAAATCGATCAGCTTCAGTCGTCCTTGGACCAGAACAAAGTTAGCAGGCTTGAGGTCCGAGTGTACAATATCCTTTTCGTGGACAGCTTGAACGCATTCAAGCATTTCTTTCCAGTGATATCGTGCAAAGGCGCTGTCGAACTTGGCCTCGACACCATTCAAGCGGAGAGTCAAGATGCGATTGAAGTCGGTATCTCCTTTTTCCATCAAGACAATGAGCTCCTGCTTTTCATCATTGATCTCCCAATCGAACAGCCTCACGACGCGATCGACCTCAGTCAGCTGCTTGAGGAGGTCAATCTCGCCCTTGTATCCTCGAACAGCTGCCTCGTCGCAGTCCTCAAGCTTGACACGCTTTAGTGCAAAGGTTTTCTGATTCTCGGCCATGACGCAGTAAACATCACTGGTGCCTCCCTTGCCAATCCTGCCCATCGAGGTGAAGATCTTGCCATTGACGACCATGTGGGATCTTTTCTTGCGCGTCTTTGCTGTGCTTGCTCCTGCAGTTGCCGTCGCGGCGTCCAACACACTCATCTTTGGCGGTGGAGCTGGCGCTGGGCGGTGCGGAGTGTTGCCACTGATAGCGCCCAGTGGTTTTCTCTGCTCCTGCTGTGGGACGGGGACAGGGGTCTCGTCAACCATTCTGGGTTTTACCTTAGACTTCTCATCGTCGGACAAGACTGACGGTTTCCCTAGATACTTGAACTCTTGATCTCTGTTGCGCCTGAATGTTGGAGGTGGCATGTTCTCCTGGTCTTCTGCGGAGTCGGTATGAACCTTTGGCCCAACGTAACGGTAGTTGGCACGATTGTAACTGCTTGATATTTGGGCATGCTTCTGTTCAAGCACTGGCTTTTGATGAAGCGGTTCAATACTCGTTCTTCTTTGCTGAGGGATGGCTGCCTCTGCCGCGGGAAGGTCTGCAGGAGGAACGCTATTCTGCCTGCGGCTTTGGTATCGCTCAATACTAGCCTGACGACCCCGTGAAGGCTCCCGACTGGTTTGATGGGAGTGTGGCCGGGACTCATAATTTGCTTGACTCCTTGAAACGTGCGCCTGAGCTTGCCTTGATCCAGGTCGAGACTCTTGCTGCTTTTGGGCAAAGTCGTGCACGGAGACTGGCTCTACAGATGTGGCGCGAGTGTTGACGCTGCCGCTCCTGCTCCGAGCGTCGTCCATCTGAGAAAAGCTACGTTCTTGAGGAGTATAGCTTGATCCACTTTGCTGAGATGACCCAGCAGCATTTGGTAAGTCTTCGTTCGGAGACACATTTTCTTCACTATCTCTCCGTCGAAAACCACGTCGCACGGGACCGCTTTTGAGAAATGTGCCTGTTCCAATCGGGGCACGCTTGATCCGTTGTGATCCTGGTGCATGGCCAGCTTCAGCAGAAGGGTTGCGAGATCGCGTTGCTGTCGATGCGCCGTATCTTGATGCATTATCCTGGAATTGATACTGAGAAGTGCTGCAGCTCAGTTCTGTTGGTTGAGCGTTTCTGTCATTGGAGTCCCCGGTGGCTCTCATTCCGTTCCGAGAAGCAGGTCTGCTAATTGAGGATGCAAGGTGTGAACGGTCATCCTGCGAGGCATTGCTACCAGCTCGAGAGCGAGTAACGACGCGAATGGCGCGAGGCTGCGCGGGTGTGACTACTTCTGATTTTGGATGAGTCTCTGGCGTGGGCCCTCGCCTCCCAGCGGTGCGCTGTGGATATGGTCCAGAGATGCTGATAGATCGCTTTGCAGAGCCGGTGCCTTTGCTGCCACCCAGGTGGACCACACGAGGCGGAGTGTTCCCCCTTTCTGCTAGTGCTTGCCCGTCTTGAGCAGAAGGTGAGTTGCGACGTACAATCCTGATGCCAGAGGCCCTGCTAGGAGTGTCAAGCTCTGGCTTATCGGCGTCAACGGACCGATGAAAACGTGGAGCGCTGCTTTTCTCTTGCCTGGGAGGAGATGATATTACCGCCTCATCCGCCAAGAGTGCTTGGGTGACCTTGGAGAACTTGATCGCGGGCGGAGGCTCGTCGTCCGAATCGCTGTCGTCGCCGACATTGATGCTCTTTATCATGGGCGCATCGGCGGAAAAGCCATGTGCAGGATTGAAAGCTGATAGTGGAGAATTTCGTCTGATATGCGGACGTGTTGGATGGGCCACGGCGGCCATTATTCGCTTGACTGTGCCTTTGACACAGTCCTTCTTCCTGTGTGTATCTTTATGGTTCGCTATTCCAAAAGGTGCAAGAGCAAGATGTTTCCCGGTTGTGATCGTCGCGGTCGTCGTTGTCGTCGTCGTCAGTGAATGTGCGTGGTATCCAGCCGGTTTATCGCTGTCGCAATGGTGGTGATCGTAGTCTTCGTGGTCTTCGTCTCGTGGCTGATGCGGTCGATCTCTGCCATGTCGTAGCGCTAAGTATGCTGGACTATCGCGGGAGCGCTGCGGCGACAAGATTGCTACATGCGCGCACGAGCAGCAGGTGTATTATTGTGGTGGGCGTGGAGGATGATGTCGAAGCAAAGACTGTCGTGAAAGCTGCCGATACGCGTTGGGGATCTGGGTCCAAGCGCGACGCTTCGTTGTCAAGGGCAACAATGCTTGGCACAGACCTCACCTTCTCCAGACCATCTCGTATCACCTCTTCCTCCCTACTTTAGCACGTGTCACCCTCTTTGCGTCAATACTACAGCTCATGGCAGCTCACAATGCCGATGCCCCTCTCCAGATACGTACGAACCGTCTTTGTTGCGGAACACAGCACAATGCATGCTTTCTGCGCCAAGAAACATCTACAGCTTTGTCCAACGCTCGTGCGATAATGCATTGTCTCACAAGACAGCTTCTGGTCACTTCCTATAACTTCGACGATATCCCCTCCGATATTGAATTGAGATGGAACGCCTTTCAAGGTACCGGTCGACCTGCGAACATTCCTTCTTCTCTCAATTTTACATCCACACTCCCCGAGCAACTGTCTCCCTGACCCAACCCATGGATTTCAAAGACCCAATCGCGATCATCTGCGGCATCACGCTGATCGCTACGGTCCTATTCATGTTTTTCATGCTGACATGCATTTCTCGTCGCTCTGCCCGCGATGTATGGAAACATTACGACGACGAAGCAATCAAGACTCAACAACAACCCATAGCAGAGTGGAGAGTCAATCTGAAGAAGCAGGTGCAGCGAGAATGGAACTTCTCCCGACCAGAAGCCATCAAGTCTTCCCAAGCGACTGACGAGATGGTTGCGCCTTTGATTCCCGTCGTACCCAAAGCTCCTTCGAGCTTGCCGGCAGCTCTCACTGTAGGTCGCGATAGCTACGGGCAAGGCCTGAGTGCGCACGAACTGTTCGAAAATGTGGCAAATCGGGCAATGCGTCAAACAATACCTGAGGAAATTCAGCCCGTCAAGCAAAGCCGGAATCCACTGCGCCTGTTGCCGACCTTGTTCTTTGAAGGCCGCAGATATGCACACGTACCCTACTTCGCCGGTGACGATAGCGGTCCTGATCTGGAAGCGCAACTCGATGGATCATCGTAAAGACGTAGAAGCATTCGACGGGTTTGATCGTGAATGAAAGATAGTACGAAGCCTCGTGCAACATTGAATCGAAGCAGCATTGTGCTGGCCACAAGTTTGCTCTTCAAAGTAGATATTGGTATTGACAACTTCTTTGCAGAGCAAACACGTCACATTCATCACCTTTTACTATTTTACTCCAACTCGAATGTGTTTCAATACGATCTCTCTACCCTTCTTTGACCATTCTGCTTCTCAAGTCTGCATGAACACGATGAAAATCCAAGCCATCATCGGCTGGGCTATGCTGCTCGGTGTGATCGCCCTAGCTCTCTACTTCCTCTTCGGTCCATCTGCCAACGAAGAACACAATAGAAGATACTATAATGTCGGAGTCAGGGGACGACGTAGAAGTCGGCGACCTGGAGCGATGGTTGATAAGATGACGAGGCTGCTGAATGAGAATCAGCAACATGCTCGGGTCCCGGAATCAGCACCACCAAGCCAAAGGCTTGAGTCAATCATTGAGGAGGAAGAAGGAGAAGCGCAGAACGATGACCGCGACACCGTTGTGTCAAGAGGACATCTTTGGGATTCTTGGAAACGGCGATTGAATCCGCGAAGCGTCTTGCCTGAAGCATCAGAGCCGGAGGCAAACGGAAAGAACGAAGGGACAACTTCGTCTTCTTCTGGGGACTAAATCTGTTGAAGGCTATTTTCGAGCAGCTCTGGAGCATGCTATCAAGCCTACATATACCTTTTCTTACCATCGCTCATGCCGCTGCCGCAGCAGCCTCAAAGTAACTGTCAGCCGAGAATTCCTCACTAGCCGCATCCTTCCTTTCCAAATCCGTCAAAGTCTTCAACCGGCTCATGTAGGGGTCCCGATCGAGATAAGCACCCCTCAGCCACCTTTCTTTGCCAGCATCGCCGACCTCGAAAGCTCGCCGCGCATGAAGCACTCTCCGATTATCAAAGATGACGCATTCTCCGGGTTTCATCATTCGCTCGTAGATGACTTCGGGCCGATGGATGAGGTAGTTGAATTTCTGCGCCCCTTGATGCCAGTGCAGTACATGCCTAGCTAGCTCCGAAAGATTTTGAGTGTCATCGGCGTGGGCCTTGGTTTTGGCGTCATCTTTCCCATGTTTGTGAAGTGTCGGTAGAGAAAAGGGGGCTTGAAAGGGTGGGGCCCACGAGACGTGTTTGATGAACGACTCTGGTCCGTGGTCTTCTCTTGTCTTGTTCGAGCCGTTGTTGAGTTTGGAATGATACAGCGAGTTCCAGCCCTCTGCAGCGTCATGTCCAATCTTTCTTGGTTCTTCTTCGATCACCGGACGACTCTGATGATAATATTGAGAGCCCGGGTGATCGTAGTGGAAGTCAACGGGGCGAGAGGCGAGACTGCGGTATGATCTGATATCCTGGCGACCCAATTCGTCGACCGCTCTGAAACTGTCGCAGAAGAGACTCGCTCCTCCAGCGGCGGAAGATCTGATGCAATGCAGTAATTGGAGATGAGGCGGTTGTTCCATATACATCAGATCCATATGGAAGCCAAGGTTCTGAGCTGTATACGCAACGTTGATAGCGTCGGGTACTGATCGGACATCCCAGGTCTTGCCGTAGAAGGTCGTCTTCAAAGGACCAATTCGTTCACCCAGGGTCTGGACAGAGGCTTCGTCCTCCGGCACATTTGTGATGAACGCAAGGCCATACGCATGTAGCTGTTGGAGGGTTCGCAAAAGGGTCGAATCGTCGTTCATGTAGCTCTCATAGTCCACATCTGTGGTTTGTGTCTCAAACATGCGAGAGTCCCAGAGGGTTCGGGGCAGTCTCTCGTGGCCGTTCGTTGTACCAGATTGACAGAGTCGTCTCAGCAACTCAAGTGGGAGGTCTGTTTCGTGATCCTCATATCCAGGTATGTCAGCTGTCCACCGAAGATGTATGGCATCGGGGTTCGGATAAGACACCTCCGCATTGATTTCTGCAGGAATGTCTGCGGTCGAGAAGTGTTTCTGTCGTGTCGACTGATCGACACAGCGAGGGCAAGTACACAAGTCTCTGAGAAACAGAGGGGCGCACACATGAGTCTCTCCGTCGATCACCAGCTCGATCTTGTCGGCACTCCGGACTACGGAGGACAGAGGAACTCTCCTATATTTGACTTTCTTTCCGCCGACTTGCTTGCGGTCCACACGTTGGCCATTATGTCCGCCTTGGTGGCCCAAAGCAGACGGCGGTTCCGCTGGTTCGGCCTGGCGAGTTCGCTGGGTAGTGGAAAATTGGCGACACAAGAGCCTCGAGGAGCCGTTGATATCTTTCAGTGAGCACCAAGCTGCCCTTCTCCGGAATCTCAGCGCCATTCCGGGCGGCATCTGTCGAACGAAGAAGCGGAGGCGTTGCAACGGAAACAGAGAGATGCTGTAAATAGCTAAGGTCCTTCGGCTTCGGCAAGCCGATCGCGAGCCTCGAGCTTCACCTCTCGCGTCTGTTCCTGCGCGTACAGATTCTACTTTCCTCAGCACGCATCTTTTCTCGTCATTCACTCACTGCCTCCCGGCGCTCGTGAAAGAAGGCTAATGGATGTCGCCGGCCACGGTGCAGACCCGCGATGAGGTACCGCACACCCGCCAACCGGTTTTCCCAGATCACATCGCTGAACATCCCAGGGCACGCGCACACAAGTCGTCCTCGCCGGCGCAATCTCAGGCCTAATCTCGCGCTTTTGCATCGCTCCTCTAGACGTGATCAAGATTCGCCTCCAACTTCACTACCATTCCCTCTCCGACCCTCTCTCCGCGATCCGAAAGCCGCACACGCCCACGGGCATCTTGATCGTGATCCGGGATATTCTGAGACATGAGGGAATCACGGGGTTCTGGAAGGGGAACATACCCGCCGAAGGACTATACCTGAGCTATGGCGCTGTGCAATTCTTAGCCTACAGGAGCACCTCTCAGGCGCTGGATAAGATTGCCGAGGGAGGTTTGCCTAGCACAGCGAAGAGCTTCATTGCTGGTGCTGTTGCCGGGACCGCAGCAACGACTGCCACATACCCGTTGGATCTACTGCGTACTCGCTTTGCTGCGCAAGGAACCGAACGGGTCTATGACGGCCTCCTGGCTAGTGTCCGAGAAATCACACGGCTTGAAGGCGCCAGAGGCTTCTTCCGCGGTCTCAACGCTGGCATTGGACAAATCGTGCCGTATATGGGTCTGTTCTTCGCCTTATACGAAGGCCTCAAACCACGTCTCGCAGCTGTACAGCTTCCTTTCGGATCGGGCGATGCGGTTGCTGGTGTGACTGCGAGCATTCTCAGCAAGACGGCTGTATTTCCCTTGGACACGGTGAGGAAACGTCTTCAGGTGCAAGGCCCGACAAGAAGCAAATACATTGGAGGGGCGAAGATTCCAGTGTACGAGAGAGGAGTTCTTAGCACTCTTCAGATGATCCTGCGCAAGGAGGGCGCGATTGGCCTCTATAGAGGCCTCACCGTTAGCTTGATCAAAGCTGCACCCTCGAGTGCTGTAACCATGTGGGCGTATGAAAGGTCGCTCAGCTTGTTGAAGAAGTGGGAAGATCGATAGTCAAGGACGCACTCGAACCTACAAGACACGGACAGCTCGCATCAATCGGGATGCATAGTAATGTTCTGAGCGTTTCTGTATCAGCTATCTGTGGGTACTGTATCAGTAAGCTTCTTCATGCTTCCAGCGCCGATGCCCGTGCCAACTGAGCCTGGATATTTCCCACATCCTCAGACTTGATCTGTACAACAGCAGCTTTGTCGTCAGTCTCGACGACCGCCTCCTCCTCCTTGATGGCCTCCCCATCTTCCACCGCAATCTTCTGCTTCACTCTTTTCTTCTTGGGACTGTATGCCACCGCACTCGGACACAACCCTTTCATCCCCAGATCACACTCGCCACACTTCCTCCCCACCGGCAAACAAATCGTCTGCCCAAACCCGACCAACAAATGATTAATATCATGCCACTTCTCCCTCGGCAACCAACTCTCCAACTCCGCCCTCGTCTGCTCCGGTGTATTCGTCTTATGCCAACCCCACAGATTCGTAATCCGATGCACATGCACATCCACCCCAATGCCTTCATCCCGTCCCCACGCCGCACTCATACAGAGATACGCCATCTTCGGCCCCACCCCCGGAAGGGAAACCAACCCCTCAATCGTATCCGGAATATCCCCTCCAAAGCTCCTCCTCAGAATCTCAGCCGTAGCCTTGATATATTTCGTCTTGTTGTTGTGGAACCCCACCTTCTCGATCAGGCGATTCAGCTCTTCCGGCGCGGCTCGTAGCAACGATTCCAGACAGAAGCCCCCCGGCAAGTTCTCCTGGAGATTCTTCATCGCGGCGGCCGTGACGGTGTCTTTGGTCTGGGAACTCAGCATCAGCGATACGAGCGTCTGGAGGCGTCGGTCTGCCGGGGAACGATCTTGCTCCGCGAGAGTTTCACAGCCCATGGTATCGACGGGTGCGAGGACGCGTTTTCGCTGCGATGCGACGGTCTTGTAGATTTCTTCCCACGCTGCCGGTGCTTCGACTTTGACGACTCCTCCTCCTCCTCCGCTCGGGCTCTTGACTTTGGTTGCGGGTCGGCGTGCCGCTTTTCTCGGCCTTGTTTGGGTCGCATCTTCTTCGTCTTCGTCACCGTTTGCGATTTTGGGCGCTTTGCGAGGCGATCGTCGGATTTCTGTTGCTTCCAATTTCACCGTCTTTACCGTTGGGGTTTCTGTGGTTTCTCTTTTCCGCTTGCCCGATCTGTCGTTCTCTTGTGACGTTTGTGGGTCGGTATCTAGTGAAGGCGGCTGTTCGTGAGCATTGGCAGCTGTATAGGCGAATCTCCGCAGGGATCGTGTCGCTACATTTGACGAGCTGGTCGCGTGTGCAAGACGCGCAGTTTCTCGTGCCATTCTCGTGAGTTTCATGTCATACTGTACAATTGTTTCAATGGCGAGGAAATGTGACCTGCGTTTTGGCAGCTCCTGACGTCTTAGAGTTGGGCCGCTGACAAAGCTTATACAGAGCTCCTCTATTGGCTACCGAACTAATGGCGAGCATGTGAAAATGAACTGACATGAATGTAGACGTATCCACATCTTCAAGTATTCATCATTAGACCCGTAGCTATCGCTATGCTTTGGTGTTAAACTACAAACCCAATAGCTCCGCCCCGCAACCAAAAGCTTGAACATTATATGCAATGCGATGCCAGAATGCAAAGACACCCGTATGCTCCGCAGGTAAATGCTACTAATATGCACATTAACGTCAAAAGCTCCGGAGCTCGGCATGCAGGTCGCATAGCGACAGACTAGCACTACAGTTCCCCGTGCGTCGATCGTTCACGAGCTGCCCTTGTGCTCTGCTGCTTTCTCTCCGGATGAAAGAATGTGTTCGCTTCAATTCATCCCAGCTCATTGGCCGCGACCGTCGCAGCTGGTATCGTAGGAGCTTTGCTGAATCCAGGATCTGAGGAGACCGGCTTGTCACCTGCGCTGGTAGTTGTGGCACTCGAATTGATCGTTGTATTGATTGCTGTGTCCTTCCTGTCGTCCAGTCCATGTGCGCTTGCACCTCCACTCAGATCGCGTCAGGCACATTGCTAGCACCATCACAGTTAGTGATAGGCACGTGCGGATGCGACAGTGCATGCTCCGGAATGGCTGCTGCGCTTGATGGCATTTTCCGTTTCGACAGCTTTTTCCCTGGCACTTTCAGGTCGTCTGGACCAATGAGCGAGTTGCGGCGCAGTGCTTCGAGCTGGGCGTTCGGGTCCTTGAGATCGCATTAGCTTGTCGTATTGACTATTGCCAGTCTGGGGCACAGTAAGTAAGGTCAGCGATCGCGACGATGTTCCGGAGTCGTACACCGGAATGCAGATGGACTTTAAATTGATCGAGGAAGGCTTCAAAGGACGCAGTGTTCGTAGAAGCATCAACAGCAAAATTAGATCGCACGACGAAACCACAGTTTGAACATACCCAATCCGCCTGATCTGGCACTCCCGCGGCAGCCGGCAGCTCGCCTTCTTCGTCCCGTTCCTCGCCCCAGAACGTTCGCATCCGTCTTCGTGGAGCCGGTGTGACCGGTAGAGAGGGGCGCTCAACAGCACTCGGGAAATCCGTCAATATCAAGCTCTCTCGGCGCTTACGGATTTGCTCTACAAGCTCTCCTGGGTTTGATTCGTGGGTCGGTGACAAGATGAGTTGCGATTCTCCAGTCGACGGCATGTTCTCCTGGAGGACTTGCACCTGGCCGCGATTCTTTTGGAAGGATGTGAGGGCACGAACATAGTTGTCGATCCCAGCGTCGTCATCCCACGCATTCTTGTTCGATGCAAATGCAGTCCAAGTCTCGCGGTCGTTGATCTGCACGGCTGGTGTCATTGGTGAGACCCTGCTGTCCGAAGATACTTCAAGCTCATCCGCATAAGGTTCTGGAGTGTGTTCCACACGTGGTGGAGGTTCGTCTTCTACAAATCTGCGTGTAGGCCTTGAGTCCTGGCGTTCTTCCCACGGGAATATAGGTTTAGGCTTGTCTTCCGCCTTTGGCTTTTCTGACGCGCCATACCACGTATCGCCGGGCGGCTGAGGGTATGACCGAGGAGGCCGGAAAGGTGCTGGGTCAGTATTGAACTCATAGATCTGCCTGGGGAAGTTGGCAGCTTCGGGTCTGGACTCAATTGGGGGTGCACCGCGAGTGGCATCCCACTCCATATGAGGCGCTGAGAATCGTCGTTGTTCTAAAGTAGGCGCAGGCACGACAAAGCCTTGATCGAGGTTCTCTGCTGGCTCACCGCGTTCTGTCATCAGCGGGGTTGCACTGCCTGGAAGATGTGTCTCATGTTGACCATGAACTTCGTACTGCGGTTGCCCAGATTCAGCTTTCTGTATTGATGATTCGAAGGGAGATGGAGCAGGTTCTGTCGTCTGAATAGGATACCCAGTCGCAGAGTGCTTTTCACGAAGCTGATGATGCGGCTCGCTCGTCCCTTCTGTCACATAATGCGCAACCGGGGTACGCTGCCCGTAGATGTAATCGTTGGCCTCCAACACAGTCTCAGCGAGGTCTCTTCATGTGTCTGCTCCACGACTTACCGAAACGCTGAAATGCCGATCGTACACCGCCCACCACCGGCTGAGCATCTCTTGAAATGCGCCAGGCGTACCTTGGGCAGTGCGTCCGCGTTTCCATGGCTTCTCCCCTCCGATGAAGTGTACCAGGCTGATGTCCCGCTTGAAGTAACGATATGCGGGTTCGTATTGATAGTTAGCACTCGGAGTGGTGTTATAGGTGAAGCTGAGCCTCTTCCACGGCCGATGCTCAAAGTACTGGTTCAGCAGGCCTTGATCTGCACCGTCGAAGCTGTCTCCGGCGGTAGCCAGGCCTCTCAGTGCGTAATACTCCCCAATGTGTGGTGACAAGACCATGACACCCGTGTTGAATGCATCGGGCCAGCCGACGTCCGGAGCGGCAGCAAATGCATCGTGAATATCAAACAGCTCTTCAGGCGCTCGGAGCGCGACGACGTCGGAATCGATGTATACGATCTTGCGAAATTGGGTCTGTCGCCAAAGATTGATCTTGGTGAAGGTGTAGAGCAGGTCCGGACGGTTCATGAGGTAGAGATTCGCAGGGTTGGGGTTGCCGATGCGCTCGACAGGGATGACATAGTTGTAGAGCGTCTGTCATAGAACGATGCATCAGCTTTCCCGCACGTTCACGTCTCGAGACGTGTCTCCCAGCTCATGTGATGTCCTACCCGCAGCTCCTGTATCGTGCTATCTCGCAGGCCATCTTGAACGATGAGACAGGCCAGTTTCCTCCTTGATCCGCCGTCTCGTAGCGAGTGTGCGAGCACTGCGGCGCCTGTGAAAGATTACGGTGGTCAGAAATTCGGCCGAAGGCAGGACGAGGTGTAGTTGGCTGGCGGGTCAGGTACCTGGTAGATATGCATCGTTCATCACCAACTACACCATTGTCAGCTTCAAGATTTGCATTTTTCATGCCCTCAGAGCACTCACCGTGCAGTAGACATCTTCCTCGCCGGCCATTGCGGCTGCAGACGACGCGTGAGCGCTGCAATGCCAGTTGAAAAGGGAGTCGAGCTGTCTGTTACCGCCGCGTTCGCTTTTCCCGCTTCGTGGTGGATGTATGGACCGTGCCGTTGCTGCGTCCTACCTTCCCATGGTAACCTATAACGAGACTCGCCGATGGACGAAGAATCTGTACAACAATTGCATGCGCACGAGCTCACATATGAGAAGTTGTAGTCGGGTGAAGAGGTCCGGCTGGAGTAACACGAAACCAATCAAACCGTATGGATACAGCAGCAAGCTCGGAGCTCTTCCAGCTGCAGCGAGCACGCGCGATTGACGTAGCTGCCAACTGCCTATACGAAGACGGCGCCCGCTCTGCATGCATGCACGCACACATGTTCCCTCGCCTTCACATGTCCACCTGTGCTTTGTCCGTCACCGCCTGGCGAGGATCTGCATCAAGTGACCTGGAGCCCCGCAATGTGTGATGCTGGACAAGGCTAAGGCTAGCCATGCGCAAGCCAGACTTCATCGTAGGGACCTCACTCATGACCCCTCACCCAAATTCGTGGGATGCGCGTTCATGTGCTGAGCTCCAAGCGCCAACTTCAGACATATGATCGGATGGGAGAAGCGACATCGAAAGAGATGTGATTGTTATTGTCGTGGTGACGTTGTTCTGGTTGTCGTTTTAGCAGAATATACCTTTTATCATCACGAGCCGGGTTTCCCTGGTCTCTCATGGCTCAGACCTGTGGCTGTGTAATAATTTGGCCCACCACCTCTAGCTTCATTGGACACGCGGCGTTGGGGCATCGCTACCCTTTGAGCCTAGCGCGATGCATTTGGTCTGTGCGCCAAGACTAGGCTTTCTCTCAGCACAGACGCCGCGGAATTGGCTCCGCGTGAGAACACACTTGACCTCACCAGGGCATTCATCCTGCTCATCCAGTCTCGCGAATATGAATTGCAACGCCATCGAACGCGGGTCGACAAGCGCTTTCACCTCGAAATCTGGCAGAATGCAAGAAGCAGAGCATTACGATCTTGATGCTTCGGCATGCGGCACGTCCAGAGGAAGTCAATGTCTCGAGAGGAGGGAGGGTCCGATGGTCGACGGCAATATCGATGGAACGAGACGGGCGGATCTATATCAGTCGAATCGGACTTCTACAGGGTATCACTGCACAACAGTACACCTCGCGAGGAGTCTCGATTGGGTTGTAGCGTAAAGTCTGCGCGTAAGCTGGATCAGAATGGCATGGATGGATGGTGTGCTATATAGACGGTATGGATACTTACGCAGCGTCTGGTGGAGATCGAGACTCGCTCTCTTGCTTTTGTTCTGTCAAATCCTGTAAACACATTCGATCGACCTAAGCTGGAGACACTCGAACAAAGAAACTCAAGGTACAATCCATTTCCGGAATTTTGACTGCGCGAGGCTGACCCTTCTTTGCGCCATCAACCACGAGCCTTGTTCGGGGTTACCATGCTGGCAAGACTATTGTGTCAAACTGTGGGTCTTCGACTTCCAGACTCTGGCGCTGAACCTACTCGTCGCTTCCATTTCACTCGACCTATTGTCTTAGCCTTGGCTCAATAAGAAAGTCCGTGCACACTCTCAAGAACAAACGCAACTCGCTAGGTCACTCGCAGACAATGCGAAAACTTCACGTCCACGATTCACGTCCGCGTTTTCGTGTTGTACACTTTCCGGAACTTTTGCTCTCGACAATTTCGCTTTCCACCAAGCCATCCTGCAACCTCTCGCTGCAATCATGTTCACGCTATCTTTGCGTCGAGCTGGCCCGGCAGCGGCGAGGGCCATTGCATGGGAATCCGCTACGACGCCCACCAAGAGTCATACTTCCAGAGTCAACGGTGTTATCTTCGGCTCACTGATAGCAATTCTCGTGTTTCTATGCATGATGGCCCTCGACCGGCTGTACAACCCACAGGTCAAGCGCATCAGGATAGCTCCATGGTCCGGAGGCTACTCTCTTGGAACTTCGAATCGCCCGCCGCTCCAACGACTCGGGTTGAACGGAGACCCACACGGGCCGTCAAGACTCTATCGCCATGAAATTGAGCGCTTAAAAAAGCAAATTCGCGATCAGGCGGAAGATATGGTCATCTTGGATTTTCAGTGGCAGGAAGAACGTACACAGGCAGAAGAGGCGCAGAGGCTCAAGCTGCAAAAGGAAACGGACCTTGTTCGACACGACTATGAAACGCGCTTCGAGGAGCAGGCAGCGGACTTTCGAAGACAGGTCTCGAATATCACGAACGAGCTACAGAGGGAAAAGCATGAACGTTTTCGACTCGTGGCTGAGCGAGATGCTGCGGCAGGGGAAGCTGAGAATGCTCGCCGCGGTCACCAACAAGCAGAGCGTGAAAGAGATGCCTGGGAAGCATACTACCAAGGGCTTTACGAAGCGAAGGAGCTTCGGCTGAGAGAAGATTACCGCGCAGATGAGAAGCGTCTCGCGAAAAGTGTACAAGACCACAAAGAGCGCCTCGAAGAAGAGGCAGCTAGAAAAGCTCGGCAGCCCACAAGAAAGTTAGGTGCTACGAAATCCGCTGCAGAAACCCCAGATCACGGCTCCCAGGCGCAGGCGCAGCAAGAAGCAGCGACATCAGCTATGGAAGAGGCTCGTGGCACATCAGGACTCGGTTCCACCGGACAGCACCAGCACCGACCACTAGCTCCCTCCAAAGGTAGAAGCACTGTGGTCACTCCAACATGGGAGCGCAAGCAGCCAAGATCACCAAAAGGGAAGGGCAGGGCGACTGAAGTGAAGTTGGATAATGACAGGCCCGCCGACAGCTTCAAGGGTGGAATCTTAGAACAGTCGCAGCAAAACGCGTCAACAGCATCGGTCTCTTCAATCGCGGGTAACGACATGATGGACACTACAGGGGCGTCTATGCAGTCAGATGGTTGCGAAAAAAGGGACACAGGCCTGCAGCCTCCGCTTGATAATCAAGAGTCACCTAATGTCGCAGAAGACGAGCAGAACATGCTTGGTCTTGATGAAGAGCCGGACAAGAACGAAGACCGGAAGACAGAGGACGAAGGAGAAGGAGAAAGTGAGAAAGAGGATGATGATGATGATGATGACAAAGTTGATGTCCCAGAGCACAAAGCCTCCCGACCGAATGATGAAGAGCAGACACCAGACGATGAAGCAGACGACAGCGACGAAGACGATGGTTCAGGAGAGAACGATGGTAGTGGCGCTGGCGGAGCAATTGCAGCTCCAGCCTCTGCCTCTGCCAATCTTCTAGAATCCGTTGATCCATCATTATCAATGCAACAGCAGCAGCAGCCGCAGCAGCCGCCGCAGCAACATCCGTCACTGGACGAAGATCTCGACATGGACGATTGGGATCAAGTGTATCGGCCTGGCACTCCAGATGAAGATCTACCACCTGCTCCATTCAAGGAAGAACAGAACACCTCACAATGGCAAGAGAATATACCACAGTTGGAGCAGATGAGCTCACAATTTGGAGACATGGTATTCAGTGGTGATGGCTGGACTGGAGATCTTAACATTGGCCAGAGCTCCCAACCACCACCGTCGACTGAAGCACCCTCTTTGCACGAAGCGCCCACTCGGGATCAAGAAGTGGAGATGAGCGATGACTGTTTGCTCGAGGACCACTTTACTGGTCCTGGATATGAAGCTCAACAGCAAGCGAACGGGTACAGTTCTCAAGATCAGGAGGGTGTTAAGACGGCACAAAATGAAGTGCATCCGACGCAGAGTGCAGAAGAGGAGATGCAAGACATTTTCCCACATTCTTTTATTGATGGAGACCTTTCGGACGACGACCAGCTCAACGAGGGAGAGCAGCCTGGCTATAATACGCAACAGCCACCAAACACGACTGCTGACCAAATTGAGAATACTGTGCTTCCAGAACCCCTGGACGGCCTGAGAACTCAACATGCTGGGCACGGACAGCTGCCTGGAGATGGCACGCAACAGATTCCGAGCGAACAATCTGGGTCACTTGGAGGTCGGTCTAATTCAGCCCCAGAGTCTCCTCCTGATCAGAGCACAACGCTTCAATCTTCCGGCGATCAGCCGCACTGGGCCAATGAGAATCTATCACAGAATGGAGAAAGCACTGCGAGTCTTCGGATCTCGACTACGGAGTCTTTAGATGCTCCTGATGAGGACGAAGACGAGGAGCTTGGATTGGTAGATGTCGATCTCGACCAGGACAAGCGCCCAAAGAAGCCAAGCGAGGAGGAATCGACCGACATCAACACGGAAACGCCACAGGAGTTTCCGCAGGCGAGTGTCCCGACATTCGATCCGCGCGCCGAATCCAACTCAGCGCAAGAGAAAGACGGCGCTCGAGATTCCTCAAATTTCTTTGGGGACATTCCTCAGAACTTCAAATTCGGGAGAAAGGTAGCAAAGCTGCGTGTCCGTAGCGAGAAGGAGAAGGAGGCTTTCCAGAAGAAATTGGAGGAAGGACAACGTAGAGAAAAGGAAGAAGAAGAATTGCGCGGGAGGAAAGCCAAGGAAGAAGAGAACTTGCGAGAGTTCAGGAGAAGAAGGGACGAGGAGGCGGCGGCGGAGCGTGTGAGAGCTGCAGAGGAGGAAGAGTCAGATGAGGATGAACCTACATCTCAGCCTGAGCCTCCGGGTGTAGCATCCCGCTGGTCTCAGCCAGATTACCAACAAGCAGCTGCCTCTGCCTACACCGTGCAAATGGGTCCAGTGGGCAAGAAGTACGATCCTTTTGCGCGTATCGGGACAGCGTCGAATACGCCCTCTCCTGCCCGGACCGGGCCAGTTACCAGGCCACCTGCTCCTTGGTACACGTCGCTTACGCCTCCGCAAGGCCCAGTCACTGCACCACCGGCGTTTCGGACAAGTCAGCTTTCGCGAAACCCAAGCATTCAGCCGTCGAAGGCGGCTCACACCACCCCAGACGACAAGGACGCAGATCAAGGGATGTCGGACGAATCCGATGAAGATGAAGGCGAAGAGGACAACAGTGCAGCAAATCGCAACCAACCGAGCGGCACCCATGGGACGGCATTTGCCAGCAACAAGGATGACCTGACGGTAGAGAATAAGAATAAGGACGATGAGGACGACGAGGACGATGTTGAGGACGAATGTGGTCAATGCGGCGGATTTGACAACAACCACAAGCCAGACTGCAAGGGGGTCGCGCCACCGGAGCCGGCTAGTAAGCCAGAGCAAGACAGTGAGCCCGAAGACTGTGACGATATTAGTGAGGATGACAGCGAGGATGATCTCACGAAGCTGCACAGAATGGAGTTCCCAGACGAGGATCCGTATCAGAGCGGAGAGGATGAGAGACAGGACTAGAAGAAGCGATCCTTGAGAGAGCACAGACAGCTGTTGTACGTTTCTGTCTCCTTTCGAGCATTCTATGTCTCATGACCCTTGCAAATATCTCTGATACTCTGCTTCCTGTGTAGAGATTCCTGAATAAGCATTCAATCAATAGTAACGTCCATCTCAGGAACTGAAGCCCTATACCCAGAATGGCGAGGAGCACAGCCGTCTTCTTCGAGGTTTTCAATGCAGCGAGCCTCAGAATGCCAAACTGCGGCTTCATTAAACAGGCTCTGCGACACTCGTCTCACCGGTGGCGTGCTAATCTGTTCTGCAGGCGAATGGCAGGTGCAGTTTCATTCACTTGCATGAACAACGCTAGCGGAACCTGCCGAAACTAAGCTGAAAGCCTTGACCACCACCCGGAACCCTCTTTCCCCCAAAAGCCGTAACAACTTCTTTTTCTCAACCCATCTGCATAACACTACTGACAAACACGCAACTGCCACCCCTTAGTATGATATCAGAGACATCGACAATGGAGATCCTGCGTCCCCTCGGCCGGCTTGCCCTATGCGCGCTTCGCCAACCCGTCCGAGCCCGTCACATCCATTGACTGGCTCCTGTACTTTCCGGTGGTGTACTTCTCCTAGCGGACGAGAACGTAGACAGACGGACGGATTCGATCACTTTCACGAGCAAACTCGAGAGGACAGAGCGTGACAAGCAAAAGTGCGAGAAAACGTCTCGCCACAGAGCAAAGGAAAGTCAACCGACCAGACGATACTCTGGACGGACGAGAATCTGGCTCTCCTGCTCCTCGCAGGTCGACAGATCAATGAGGGCAGCGCTATCGACGAGTCTTGTAGCAGTGAGATGCGGGCCGTAGGAGCGAAGCCTAGCCAGGCAGTGCGCGAGAAGCAGTAAGCCGTGGCAGCAGCTCAAGCTGGGGACGAGAAATTGGAGCGAGAGAGAGGACAATAGAAGCCAACCAGCTGAGAGTGCATCCCCGCGGGCGTCCGAAACTGCGAAAGGCACAAGAAACATCGATCGTATCAGCGAGCTCGAAGAAGAAGAAGATCTCTAGCAAAAGTGCCCCAAAAAATCGACCAACTGAAAGCCAAGCGTCGCGAACCAAGAGGGCTTGGATCGTTGAGTTGAAAGAAAGATCTTGAGAAGCAATAGCGAGCCACGCAGAAAGAGACATGTAAGTAAGACGAATGATCTGGAGGGCCAAAATTTTTCAATTGGAGGAAGAGCCTGAAGACGGAAGAGCAAGGCTTTGGGGAACACAAGATTTCTCAGATAAAAGCTCAGAAGGACTACATCAGACAGATGCATGGAAAACTTCCAAGAGCAGGCGGATAAGTTGGTGAAACATGGGCAGTTTGATCCACAAGCGCGCTGGGCCTGGGCCTGGGCCAAAAGAGTGAAATGAAAGCTACAGAGAGCTTCCGAATCTTCAGTCCCAAGAAGTAGTAAAGGCACAGAGACAACACATGAAATGAACGATGAATTTATGGCGATGATAATGGTCAACAGTATGCATCGTACCGTAACCTGTGTGTGCTGCAAGAGAGCAACTGAATCGAGTCGACTAGGTAATGAAACACTGTAAAGAAAGGGTCGCGAGCCGTGTCTGTGGGTATATCATCCTTCGTACCTGGTCCAATTTCCCGTCAGAAGTTTCTTGTTGAATATCCGTACGAAGCTCCTCCTCAGAGAGGTAGTGTGTCCAGTGTTTAGACTCAAATTTTCCGAGGACGGCGCCATGGTCAGATATCCAGGCGTCATGTACAGTGAAATGGTCCGTCTCTACCAACCAACCAACCAGCTAGCTGTATTGCAGTGTCAGCGCCCCCATTCGGAATTGCACCATAAGGTATGTATCCAAAACTCACTAAAATCCAGGCGGTAACCACAGGTGCATACAGGCGCCTGCATGGTCGCGCATACTCCAAGATCGCATCACGACCCCCAAAACTGATGCCAATCAGTCTAGCCGCGACGCTCAAAACAACAATGTATGAACTGTCTAGGGTAGAAGGCCGAGAGGCAATTGGCTTCATTGGACGGAAAGGGTGGGGAGAGGTGAGGTCTTGAGGTTGGAAGGTCTCTATGGCGTCCGGGGTCTGGGGATTGGGAGCCGACGAGGAAGAATGGGGCAGCACTTCACGAGGACGGAGAAGAAGCACGAGAAAGCTTCGCTTAGAGCATGCGTGGCGGAGAAATGCTTGTTCCGACTATCCATGCGGAGCTCTATCCTCCAAGCCGTTGCATACTCTTCAGTTCAGTCATGCTCCTCATTGATACTGCTGCGTCCATGTTGATATTTGTATACCGCCATCCTGGCACTGCCCCATTCAGTTTCGTGTATGTTGTCGGTGTGCGTATGCAATGCCCAATGTACTTTTGTTATGCCACAAATTTGGCTGTTCTGGCGTGAGGATACCGGTGTGCCAGTTGTGATGCGTAAGTTGTGCGTGTAGAGCCTCCGGGCAGACGACATTCAAGCCAGTCAGAAAGGGCTGCGGCTGTCCGGACGCATCTTCCTGCGGCCGCGAAGGCTACCGATATCGAGCATCTCGCTGCCAGTACGGAGGCTGTCAGCACCATCGTGGGCGGGGACGGCTTCAACGTGTTCGGCAGATGCGGGAGCCGCGCCAATTTTCTTGTCCGTAGCAACGCCTTTTGCATCCGCTCCTCTCAAGGCGCTCGATTCACCAGCCGCTCCAGAACCTCCGTCAATGCCAGCCGCTCCAGAGTGGCCGGACGTGCCAGAACTTGCGCCGAGTCCAGATGCACCGGTACCTCCAGCGCCGCTAGCACTTCCGCTACCTTGACCAGCACCACCACTGCCTCGACCGGCACCTGCATCACCTTGAGAAGTGCCTGAACCACCTTTACCGGCGCCCGAAGCACCTCGACCAGCTCCCGAACCGCCAGAAGATCCTTCACTGCCGCCACGCGAAGCCGCTGCAGCACCGGCTCCCACTCCCGTATCATGTCCACGTGCTCCTGAGCCGATCACTTGGGAAAGTCGTCCACGACCTTCTTCGGCTTGTCGAGTGAGCGTGCCTCGTTCGGTCGTCTCAACCGTGGTGGTACCGGTTCCATTACTCGCTGGGCTGGTTGATGTAGTCACCACAGTCAGGCCAGTCGCTGGGTCAGTGGACGTCGTCTTCTCGACGACCTTTTCTCTGCGTCGTAAAGGGATACAGCAGCACAACAGCGGAAGCAGTAGCCAGGAGGGACCACCCACAGCAAGCGCTATAATCGCAATGCGCTTCCATTTCTTCGCACTCCGATCGCCATCGCCATCGCCATCGCTAACGGCAAGTCGCGACTCCGGGTCGACGAGGAGAGCGCTGACCAACGATTCCTGGGTCGCCTGAGCAGGAGCAGGTACCATGATTGCGGACCCGAACTGAGGGACTTCGACGGTGTGTATCAAATCAGACGGTATTGGGCTTGGGCCGTCCGTGTGGACAACTGGGAAGACGTGCCCATCGACAGTGACCACGGTGGCCGTGGGCTCGACGACGACTGTCGAAGACTTGCCGATGACTTTGACTTCGGTGTAGACTGACTTGGGTTCCTGGAAAGGGTTGGGAAGGAAATCCAGATAGACAGAATGCACTGCAGCCCATGTGCTGTGCGCCGAGACGAGAGTCTGCCCACCGATTCGCCTAGCCTGATATGTCTGATATGTCTGCATGTGGCTCCCATTGTGTTTTGGAACTGTCACCGGGGATGGCGTTACGGTCGGGTGGATCCATTTGAACTTTTGAGTAGAGGAAGCATCTGGAAGATCAGTCGGCTGAGGAACATCGAGGGTGAATCCAGACTCGCCGCCGGACGTGGGGAATGGGGAGTCGCCCGTTGCACCTGACGGAGCAGGAATGGGTACGATTCCGCCAGACTCCGGACCATCGTCTCCAATGGTAACGGCAGTGCTGGTGGTCGACTGAGAAATGGCTGTCTGACAAAGCAGGCAGCTCCAGACTGCCAGCAGCGCATCAAGCGCCCGCATTGTGTCGGTGGTCGGTGTTGGAGAGCGTTTATCGCCGACGCAGAGAGTAGATCTGGACGAGTGGACAGGAGAATGTTGCGGCGGTGGCGTTGAGATTCAAAGCGCTGAAGTGTTGGAAGATGCTGGTAGCCGGGGCTGTTGGATTGCGAGGAGAGTGGGAGACGAGACGAGACGAGACGAGACGAGACGAGACGGCGCAGAAGAGGGCGAGAGAGGCAGGACGATGTAAACAATGACATCCATCTTTCCGCCACTGGGAAGCAGCATGGGATGGACACTGCATCATCGTTCGAGAAGCTGCGCCTGCTGGTTGGGAAGGAGCACAACGCCATCAGGACTTCGCGTAGATTTCGCCAGATGTTCCTTCCTCGTTGGCATCCAAGATCGAACCGCGATCTCCTCATCCTTCCCGTCTCGCCCTTGGAGGTGGTGGCATCTCGATGGGAAGAAGATATATCTGCATGTGTGGTTCTTTCCCAGATCTCATCCTTTCACCGTGTGGCCGAGGCACTGGCCCGCGGGTGCGCGTTCGACTTCATCTTCCCGAATTGCGACGTCGCTCTTTCCAATGCACACAAGCAGGCGTCGTGTCCGTGAAGCGATACCTTGGGGATGCAGGTAGTCATGAAGGCGTGAACGGAATGGAAGTGGAGTGAGATCGTGGACCCTTGTCGTAACTTTCGGAAGGGAGTGACCGCTAGATGCTTGATCCCTGTTCCAATGGATCTTGTGAAGGGCGGTTGCCGGAGCGGTGGACCGATCAACAGATTACCCGATTGGGACTGCTTCCAGCCCCGCCGATCTCATGTTCAGTTCAGTGGAGATGGGTGGTGGTGGTTGGGTGTTGTCTACCATTTTCTCCCCAACTATTCCCAATACATATTCGCAAACCAAATTCGACGGCTCTCTGCTTGGCTAAGTGCTGGCGCAATACGTCTCGTTACTCACCCGCTCACTCATAGCACCCGCTAGTCGCTTTCAGCTGCATCCATTGATCCAACAACTTCATTTCAACTTTACCCTGCACCCACCTCGCGAGCATCTTCGACGATTTCACCTGCCGAAGTGCACACCATACGTACGAACAACCATGCGCCTCTCCGCATTCCTCCTCCCTCCGAGCCTGCTCGGCGGCGTCGCAGCCGCCATCCAACTCCCCGATTTCCAACCCTTCCTCGCCGCCCTGTCAGACTACCTCCCGCAGCAATTACAAAACGACACCGCGCACGACCTCCTCAAGCGACAATACAGCAACACCTGTCCTACAGGCTTCAACTCCTGCGACAACCTCGGCGCTCCCAGCCTCTGCTGCATGTCAAGTGCTATATGCTCCGCAGACAGCGCCGGCCACGTAGCTTGCTGTCCTTCGGGTGCAGCTTGCACGGGCACAATAGGTGGAGTCATAAGCTCGGGGACGATTGGTAGCAATGGAGCGTTGGTGGGCGGCGGAGCGGCAGCGGCGACGACGACAACGTCGAATGGAGCCCTCGCGGGAAGTGCGGCCACGACCACCACCAGTTTCCAATTCGCCAGCACCGCGACTTCGAACAATGGTCTTGTCGCGGCCACGACTGCTGCAACGGTTGCGACGGGCGGTGGCACAACAGGCAATGGGTTTATTGTCGCGGGATCAAGCACAGTGGCAACGCCTGGTGCAGCGATGAGAAGAGCCGAAGTGGTAAGTATATTCTGAACTGGACAAAGGGATCTAAAAACTGACAGTTGGCGCAGCCTGCATTGGTACATGCAATCGTCTACGTCTTGGAATTCCTGCCAATCTGGTAGAAAGCAAAGCTTTGCTTTACAGTTCTTGCTTCAGCATCATGGGTCAACGAATGTACAGAAGAGACGACACGGAAACAGACTCAACCAGCGAGCATTGCAGTGGCGTGATACGGTACATAGCGCATTCGAACGGTAATGAATGGAATCTAGCCACTACTGGTGGCCTTGGATATCCCTGGTCACGTACAGCTCCTCCAGGTACTTCTCTTCCTCGGTCGTCAGCTCTTTCCCTCTCGCCTCCAGCGCTTCATCGATCCTCTCGACACTGCTAAAGCCAATGATGGGACTGGATACTCTCTTGTTGATCCATGCTAACGCGACAGAGCTCATCGCCCAGCCTTTCTTGCCAGCGAGTTGCTCGACCCGTTCGATGATTTCTCGATCCGGATCCGTGTGGCCGCTCTGGAACATGGTCTTCAGCTGTTCTCCCTGAGACCTGCTCGTGGTGCCAAATGCAGAGTGAGGTCGAGCCAAGTGACCCCGGCACAATGGCGCCCACGGGATAAGTCCCACGCCTGTTTCGTGGCAGAACTTGTTCATCTCGCGCTCTTCTTCCCGATACAACAAGTTGTAGTGGTTTTGCATTGAAACGAACTGTTAGACCATTAGTATTATCCCAGCCAAGCAAGTGAGATTCGCAGCACGAGGGGCCTTACCTTGGTCCAACCGTTCTTCTCGGCGGTGAATTGCAACTGCAAGATACGTCAGCACAAGATAGAAGTGAGTCCATCCACGCAGAGGACATACTTGGGCGAACTGGTATGTCCACATGCTTGAGGCGCCAATGTAAAGGATCTTGCCCATCTTCTTCAGATCATGCAGAGCCTCCATCGTCTCCTCCATGGGCGTAAAAGCGTCAAAGCGATGGATCTGGAGCAGATCGATATAATCGGTTCCCAGCCTCTTGAGACTCTTGTCCACAGCATCAAAGATCGCTCTTCGTGAGAGCCCTCCCCGATTGACGTAGTCTTTGGACTGCTTCGCCTTGCCGTCTCGACCCACAACTCGCGTGCCGGGCTCCTCACCCACGTAGCCAAAGCATTTGGTCAGGATCACGACCTTTTCGCGTGGGATCTGATACCTCTTCATGGCCGAGGCGATGATCTCCTCGGAACCCCCGTTGCTGTAGACATTTGCCGTGTCCCAGGTGTTGACGCCTCGATCGTACGCTGCTTTGAGCACGGGGAGAGCTTCTTCCTCTTCCAATACCCATGGCTGCCATTCCTTGTGCCCAAAGCTCATGGCACCGAGGATGGGGACGGAAACTCGCAGGCCACTCTTCCCCAGCTGGACGTAATTCGCTTTGGTCGCATTGACGGACTGGCTGAGGGGATCGTTGGGGTCGTCTCCGAAAGACATGCTGGGCTGTGGTTATTGGTCGCGTACAGTATTGGCGATGTAATTGCGTTCAGAAAGTCGGTCGTAGTGTTCGAGACAAGAGGATCTCCTCCCTTCTCTCTATTTGTACGCCCATGGTGCAGGATGACGGAGAGGGATGCCGGTTTCCGACATCAAACTGGCGTTAAGGCGGGTTTAAGCAATACTGCCGATCTGCCAACACAGGGTCATTCCTCGCGGAGGAATATTGATGTTGGCAGCTGGAAGGAGGTTGTTGCAGAGGATGCGCTCAGCATGTGAAAGGGCAACGTTTCCAGCGAGACCATGGTTGCGGGGCCAGAGGCATGTATGTAGTTGTCGACGGCAAGACATCGGAATCGGGATGACAGCCGAGTTTTACCGAGAGCTCCCGTTCGCACCTCCTTCCTACTACATGATGAATGGTTCTATGACGGGGCAGGTGCGGATGTTGTACAGAGCAGGTTGAACGAGCATCCGCGACGGTCTCATTCTCGGTCCTGCCAGCTCTCGTAGCTCCCCTCCAGCTAAGAAGGTACGTAACGTACGGTGGAGGGACCGGTACAGGTGCCGGTCCTTCACGCGCAGACAAACGCAAATACAAATGCAGTAGACGACAACTGAGCTCTGCACTCACGCATTGAAAACTGCTCTTGCAGCTCTCCCATCCCTTCGCTTCTTTTCCTCTCTTCACTTGTCACTCTGAAAGACACTCACCATGAACTCGAAGAGAGCAGCCGACGCGCACCGTTGGTGGAAAGAGGCCGTGGTCTACCAGATATATCCCTCTTCTTTCAAATCGACTGGCTCCGGAAATACGCCAGGATGGGGCGACATCAAAGGCATCACCTCCAAGCTAGACTACCTTCACGAACTCGGCGGTATCGCATTCAGCTTCCTCATCCACCGACGCCATATGTACTGACTAGATTGCAGTGGACGTCGTATGGCTCAGTCCGGTATACAAATCGCCACAGGCGGACATGGGCTATGATATCTCAGACTACAAGGACATCGATCCCAAGTATGGAACTCTCGAAGATGTGGACGAGCTCATTCAAGGCTTGAAGCGGCGCAGCATGAAGCTCATGATGGACTTGGTCGTCAATCACACCAGCGATCAACATGCCTGGTTCCTGGATTCCCGGTCGTCGAAGGATAACAAGCATCGAGACTGGTATGCTGAGAACTTTCGCCCCCTATCGAGTCCGGGTCTCTACTGATAGGTGGTTTTCAGGTACATCTGGAAGCCGCCAAAGTTCGACAAGGATGGCAATCGGCAGCCGCCAAATAATTGGTGTCAACTGCTAGGAGACGCCAACTCGGCCTGGACGTGGGACGACAAGACGCAAGAATACTACCTGAGCTTGTTCACTCCTGAGCAGCCTGATCTGAACTGGGAGACCCCAGCTGTGCGGGACGCAGTACACGACGTCTTGCGCTTCTGGCTCGAGCGGGGCGCGAGTGGCTTCCGCATGGACGTAATCAACCATATCTCCAAGGACCAGAGGTTTCCAGATGCAGATGTGGTGGATCCTAGCAGCAAATACCAACCCGGAGACAAGGTGCGCGAGTTCTCAACGAGAGGTTTTGGCTGTGCTGATGCACGTCCAGTTCTTCGCAAATGGGCCACGCCTCCACGAATTCCTGCAGGACATGAACAAGAAGGTCCTCTCAAAGTACGACTCTATCACAGTTGGGGAGATGCCATTCGTGCATGACGAAGATGAGATACTCCGTGTGGTGGGCGGAGAGCGTAACGAGCTGAACATGATCTTCATCTTCGAGATTGTCGAGATTGACAACATTCCTAACGGCCCGCGGATGACTCTTCGTAAGCTACGAGTTCACGAAGACAAGACAAAGCACTAACTTTGCGATCAGGACCCTTCGAGACAAAGAATCTCAGAGATGTTGTAACTAGATGGCAGAACGTGATGCGTGAGAAGGGTGGATGGAACTCGATCTTTATCGAGAATCATGTATTTCTTTCACATGACCGTCCCTCGTCATGTTGTACAGGCTAACTTTCCCAGGACAACCCGAGGTCAGTCTCACGTTACGCCGATGATTCTCGAGAATATCGTGAGCTTGGAGCCAAGCTGCTCGCCATGATGCAAACGACACTCAGTGGGACTTTGTATGTCTATCAGGGCGAGGAGATTGGGATGGCTAATGTTCCTCTGTCTTGGCCGGTCGTGAGTACATGGGTCCCAATTTGTCCGCGTAAGCTGACAATTTTCCAAGGACGAGTACAGAGATATAGAAGCTATCAATTATGTGAGCCAGCATCAAGCTTCAAGCACCGTTCTCGAAAATGGACACTAACCTATCTGCAGTGGAAAAAGATGCAAGAGCTCAGTGGCGGCGATGAAGAGAAACTGCGACATGCCAAGGAAATCATGCAAAGAAAAGCCAGAGGTGAGCATCCCGCAGGGTGTAAGCGTGTTCGAGACCTTCCTAGTAACGCCCTTCCAGATCATGCCCGTACACCTGTTCAGTGGGACAGCGGACCGAATGCGTAAGTACGACCACGGAATGATCTGACACTGTGGCTGATTCAGAGTGATCTGAAGTGGGTTCTCCAAGGAAAAGCCATGGATGCGGGTGAATGACGACTACAAGACAGTCAACGTCGAAGCACAACGTTCCGCCAACGATCCTGACGAGTTGAGCGTTCTGCAGTTCTGGAAAAGGGGGCTTGAGAATCGCAAGAAGCACAGAGATGTCTTCGTCTACGGCGAGTACATGCTTCTCGATGGGAATCACAAAACGGTCTTTGCGTACAAGATGGCAGGCAAGGACGAAGCATTTGTGGTCGCCCTGAATTTCTCGGGCGAGGCCGTCGACTGGCAGATACCGAAGAGCGCAAAGGTATCGAAGTGGGTGGCTGGCAACTACACTGCCGGAGAGCAGGGCAAGAGTTGCGAAGGGACGGTTCAGATGCGTCCCTGGGAGGTAAGACGTGACATCTCGTGTACGTGCGACGTACGAGAGTATCATTGCTAACTAAGCGACCTCAGGCCCTCCTCGGTGTTTCGGAGCCGTGAACCAGCAGCGATCATTGGCAAGAGTTACCCAGAGCTATAAGCATAGAACTTGCAACATTTGCGTCGAACAAATCAAAGCAGTGCTAGTAATCCAGTCGGACAACGATCCTCTATGTTCTGTATCGCCGTGTCTCTCCTCTAGCAATCCTAAGGAGATGCTAGAGGTCTATAAAGCGCTTCACTGTTACAATACTGTCCATAGAATCGATTTGTACTACGGCTTTTCGACTAGCCAGGGAGAAGGATTGACCGATATTTTCCAAGCATGTGAGACTCTTGGCAGATGAGGTTATGCATACATATAAGTCTCTGTCACGTGTCGGGCACGTTGCTAGTGGCGGAGTACGTCTTCACACGGAAAAGTTATTGTTTCAATACGAAGTATTCTCGTGAAACATAATGGGCAAGACGAGTCAGGTATCAGCACAACAATGTTGGGAAGACCTTTGAGAGCGACCGGATCCTGTGTCATGGTAAACGATTCGTTCGTTATCTCCATCCCAGAAGTCCAACATCCGAAGAGCTGAGACCGGTAGGAAGAGTTTTGTAGTCTATCAGTCTCTGTGCGCATGTCCCGAGAATCCATCCCACGCACTTTGTTCATTGTCAGTTGAGGACGGCGGCTGATGGTAGCGATCTCAAGCAGAAATGCGACAATAGCCCGCGCTTACTTCGGTAGTCTCTCGTCTTTCTTGAAGCATTTTGGAAGAAAAAAAAGATTGACGTGACCCGACCCGTGCGTCCCGAAGCGCGCAAGGGGACGTTGACGATAGCCGCTGCTGAACCTTCTCGTCGACGGTCGCGCAAATTGTGGACTGACTCCATCCACCAGCCCGCAGACCGCCTTCTCATTTGATGCGCGCTCGGCACACACTACGCTCGCGGCACCCCTGATCCCTCCGCGTGAGATCTCTGCCCATCGAGGATCACTCCATCCGCGCACCGCTCCATCTCATGGTCGTCCCAACGTTTCGTGTAATCTTGGTCGCATTCCGATAATGAATCATACCCCAATGCGCGCGACGTCTATATACCTGACGCCGCCGGCGCCAGCGGTCATGGCAGATAAGTCGTTCTCTCACGCTTCTTCTCACTAATAACGCTCTCGTGCCATTCTTGCTGAGGCCCTGACCTTGGGCTCGGTCGGAACATACATACTGTATAATGTCTCACTCTCTTGAGCGTGTGCTCGGTGTGAGGCAGACTTCGAAGGCTGCCACCAGCCTTCCACTAGAGCTTCAGCAACAGGTGAGAGAGCAGCGTATTCTATGCAGCGGAGAAGCAGCGCTAACGTCCGCGGGCCTTAGATCTTTTCATACCTTGACACGCGATCATTCTACGCCGCTCGGAAAGTGTGCCAGTATTGGCACTTCGCCTCGACCGACGCAGTGCCCTTGGCAAAGCAACTGCAGCGTCTGCCTATCCTACCTCGTGTCGACGCGGCCACGTCAACCCCGTCCCAGCTTTACGACCTATTCGACGAGGCGGCACGGACTCTGATGGTGGGGGTGAAAACAGAGCGTACACACGATAAGCCAGGGCTCCTGACGAAGGCATCCAAGTTGGGATTCCCGATCAATCCTCGGGTGACGGCCACGACGAACGGTAACAAGACAGTAACACTCAACGGACGCGTTATCGGGCTATTCGATACATCGGGGGATACACCAGTCTGCCTTGCACAACGCCCGTTGAACGATCTGAAAGAGACGGTCGGCTCCGGTCCATGGCTCAATATCCAGCCCAATTCATACAACGAGCTAGCCCTTTCTTCTGACGGGAGCCTTCTCGCCATAGCACAAGAGCGCACGATACAGATCTACAACCTGCTTGACGAGCCTGACAGCTTCACGATCAGCGAGTATGTCTCCAGCGCCTCGGGACACTACATATGTGGTCTTGACTTCGAACAAGACGACTACGTCCTGAGAGTTCGTTTGAGTGGCAAGGGTGCCGTCGTCTATCTTGGTACCCCTCAAGGTGTGGAAGAGGCAGGAACAAAAGCAACCATGCAACACTGGAAGAGCAGGGCAGGACTCAAACATACCTTTGTCGACTCCTCGTTGCTCGCCGTCTCCTCATCCTCGCGCAATCCAGACGACCATGCTCCTCGGATTTCTGGACTTCAACTCCTTAGGCCCTTTGAGAACGGCTACCTCTTCGCTGGACAGAAGCATGGCGGCGGTGAGAGTTCTCACTACATCCTAGGACACGTCAAATGCAGTATCTCCGGCACCAGCCAGACACTCACAGCAGAACCCGCAAATGTGGCCATACTGGAACGGCTGGAGAGCTTTCTAAGCAGCTGGGATTTCACTCTAGACTCTTCATCGGAAGGAGGCATAGGGCTGTGGGAGAACATGCCGAGTGCACATGAACATCATCCTCGATTCACCATGACGCTGGACAAGTGCTTTCTGGCTCTCGCCGAGCGAGACAAGAAGCGCATCCGGCCGGCGCCTCTCACGCAGCTTTTCGTCTACCGTCTGCCAACGGAGCAGGAGCTCCGCGCCACACTCGCACAAACACAAGCCGATCGGAAGGGGACATGGACGACACTTGCTGGCTTCCTAGACAAACTTGAGACCGAGAGGCCGCAAGCAGAGCACCAGCCGGTCGTTCCCCCTCCACGCCTCCAATACACCGTTCCGCGAGTGCCACTCTGCCTCAGTACCATTCAGGGAGACATCACGGACATGACCTTCCACAGCGTGGACGAATCGACATGCTCGATCAGCGCCTCGACGGACGAGACGACTCGGACGTGGCTGCTTCAAGAAATGTAAAAATCAAATCGCTCGATCACTTCGAAACCACTGGCGCTAGACTGTTATACCAAGGCCGATAGAAATTAGACAGAGATACCCCATAGATAGATCTTTCTCGCTTTTATTCAACTCATCTTAGCAAAACCAAGAGGAATGAATGCTTGACACGTCTCCCTTTTCTCACCAAGACGGAATTGATAATCACTGTTAGTTAGCCCCACCACTGACGGAGGAGGATCGTGACGGCCGCCCCAGATCCTAAGTAGTATTTGCCTAGAACAACCACAACCGAACACTACTACCTACGTACAACGCTCATCAACAAGTATGACTAAAAAGTAACGGACCATACCATAACGCAAGCGAAGCGAAGAGCTCTCAAAAGGATTTACCAAGGCGAAGAAGGATGTGAGGTGAGGTGAGGTGGTACGCGCAAGCATTATCTATTGCGGCTTTGGGATCAGATCAGCAAAAAAGGATCATTATTATTATTATTATTATTACTATTTGCTGCGATACGGAGACATTGTTGTATAATACACATCCTCCTCCTCCTCCTCCGTCCTCCTCCTCCTCCTGTGTGGTGGTCGTACGTAGTATCTATCGATATATACGAAGAGGAAATGCTTGTAACGATCGGGCGGGAATAATGATTTGTGGGTTGAGACTCGGGAATGATTGATTGATTGATTGATTGATTGATTGATTGATTACAAAGAAGCTGAAGGAAGCGAAGCGAATGGAGTAGGTAGGTAGCTTCTCATCAGTTGCGACAGACACGCCTGCTGCGCTGCGCTGCGGGCCCTGGGCCTGGCACATGGCACATGCGTTGATGCGGTGGGGGTTTTCCGAGTTCGTGCCAGATATCGTGGTTCACCTACCTCTCACACCTTTGGTACTGGTAAGGTAGTCGGGTAGGTAAGGTGAGGTAAGGTTTCTCGCTCGGCCGGCAGCGGCGCAACTGGCGGACCTTCAACTCTCCCCCGGGTGGAGACAAGTGAGAAGTGCATGTGTGCAGGGTAGGGTTAGGCGGTAGGCGGTAGGCACCAATTCTTTCTTGCGAACCCCCAGCGCCCCCGTTCTCCGTCTCTGGAACAGCGTCCTGATGAGAGTCCCCGGTTGCTACCTAGGTAGGGGGATTGGGGGAAGGGGGGAGGGATGGAAGCACCGGACTGGCGGCTAGTGGTCGGACGGACTGAACTGCCTGGTCTCCTTGTTGCGTGCGTAGTAGACGGACAGTTGCATGGCAATGAGATTGCGGAGTTCGGAGTGGCTGTGCCGCTAATAGGTTTGAACCAACCAACCAACCAACTGCTGCTGCTAGTAGTAGGTAGGTAATAAGGTAGGTAAGGTACTTGGGTGGAGGGGGGGAGGGGTTTGGCAGCCGATCATCGCGAAGTGATGATGATAAAGGAAAAAGCCAAGTCACGAACGAGCGAGCGAGCCTTTCCTGCCTCGGCGACTTCCAAGCCCGACGAAAGGACAGGACAGGACAGGACAGGACAGCCAGCCAGCCAGCCAGCCATCCGCATCGATCGACCTACGCCGGCCGGTCTGGACAAGCGAAAATCGCGGAAGCCCAAAGCCAAGGTGGCATGCACAGCACAGACTTCTATTCTCGTTCCCGGGTGGAAACACCTTTCTCTGTCCTTGTTTTTGATTGATACCATCTCGCGGACCTGGTTGGTTGCGAGACACTACCTTACTACGGTTGTTACTCATCTTCCGGCAGTCGAGCGGCAGATTTCAAGCTCATGATGAGTAGTGCCACTCATCACACTTATTGATTGTTCTGCTTTTTTGGGGTTCCTTAGCTAGCGCTGCCTTGGCGAAGGTTGGCGCTGGAGAAACCTGAAACAAAACTTCTCAGAAGGGGCTTCACCAAAAATGAGATCTCCAGCTAGGGACATGGGGAAATTGAAATGAATGTCATTCATTGGGTATGGGAGCGCGAGGGCTGTTCCGACGCTGCCGTGATTCATCGGACTGATCTATGCCTGATGAAGGGAGAGGAATCCTTATCTTTCCCGTCCACAATCGAGTGGTGCTATAAGAGCTTCTCAGGGGGACAGGGTCGCATGAACCGTCCGGCAGTGAGGTAAAGCGCGATGAGCGTGATTGTCCCCAGGGCGAGATACGTGGATTTGCTGTGGACGCTAGCAGAGCTCTGGACTTCATATCAGTGCTGTTGACACAATATTGACATTTGGTATCACGTACTCTCCAAAACGATGCTCGATATCCATCAAGCCCGTCACTCGGGGCTGAATTGATAGGATCAATCTGTCCTTTCTCCAGAGTGCTTTGGTCGTTTTGACCGGCCGGGATAATAGAGTACATCGACAAGGACGGCGTCTTCGAGAGCGCATTGATAGAGCGCATCGAGAGTGAGAAATCGCCTTCTTGAGCCCCAAAGAAGCTGCGGAGAGGTCAGCATGTTGCATCACAACAACAACAGACATGCATCTTGAGAATTTCCGAACCTTCTCATCATGATGCTCACTCGTTTGATCTTCTTCAAATTGATGGGACCCGCGTCTTTCTTCGGTTTGCCGCGATACGTAGCATTGAAGCTCGCCCAGGGAATGAAGACGGATCTGTCGTACGTGTCGCCTGGCTGCGCTTGGGGCGGGAGTTCAAAGTCGCATTCGTACGAGACGGTAGACTGCTCTCGCCCCGTGTCTGGGTCTGGAGGAAGCAATTCGTCTTTGAGGTTGAAGGTGTAGCGTCTCTCTGCCACCACCGAATTAGTCTTCGCGCGCGCGAAATCGCAGCCCGCCGCAAGTAGATATGGACGGACACATACTATCGCCCTTTTCGATACAGATCTGTACTCCGGCGTACCCGGACAAGTCCCACGCGCGGTCGTCGCCGGTAGTCCTCTGCGAAGCGAAGCCCGCGCCTCCCAGAGTCTCGATGTCCAGGTTTCCCCAGAAGCGACCAATGTCGTTTGTGGTACACTCCAGGTGCGACTATAGCCACCATCAGCGGCTGGCCGATCTTGTGTGATGGAAGGCTGGCTGGCTGGCACGAGCATACCTCAGATTTGCCGCCACGAACGCGGTCATCGGAGGCAGTCCAGTCCTTCGAACTCCATCCCCTGCGATGCGCACCCGATCAGCTGCGCCATCACTCGTCATCATCCAGAAAGACTGCACGTACTTGTCGCCCCCGAAGAGCGTATACGGGTTCTGATCTGCCGTCCCGGCCATGATGGGGCATTGCTGGTTGACGAGCACTACTACTGCCTTACGTGACCTCACCTTCTCTGGTTAGAGTTGGTGACCGATACGAGGTCCGTGCACGCGGGACCGGTGAGAGAGTGCTTGCCGAGTCCCCACAGAATCTGCATCCTACTACATGACATGTACACACTACATCTATTATTGCTTGGGAATCATGTTCCCTTTTAATAAGCAAGTTGGGGTATTGAGTCGGCATTTCAAAGACATCGAAACAAAGATGAAGTGCTGTGCTCGTCATCGCCATCTTGAACGCAGATCCTCTATAGCAAAACGATGCATGCCGCATTTGCTCGCGCGGACGGCGTTGGTCGTATCCGATCTTTCGCGCGCCTTCATCATGTGCGAGCTCGTGCATTCCAACATCCGATAGGGCCCGCAATAGTAGTGTTATTAGCGGAAGCGGCGCCATCCTCATGCTAAACGCTTTGCGCGTAGCGAGCTTCGCACAACGAAGGCGTCATGGGCGGAGATTGCGGCGAGCTCTTGCCGAAAGGACTGTGTGTCGTATGGGAAATGGGTGGTGTTGTGAAAGAAAGGGCGCGCCCGGCTTTCTCCATCCGGAAAGTCGCTCTCTAGCTAAAGCACCAAGTTGGTGTTGGAGGCGCTCGCAACATTTCCCACTCTGAGGCAATGATCTGCACGGTTGGAGAGCGGGGTGGAAAGTAGGCGGACGAGAAATAATAATGCTTGGTCTTGTTGACAATGTCAATAGAAGTCAATCTTTCTATCGACGAATAAGTCGTGTGGGCTTGTCTCACAAGCTTGTTGCTCGTATTCGTAGCACAAAATCGCAGCGCCCTGAGCAATTCAGGTTCTCGGACCGTGGAGAAGCCACCTCCCTTGTAGGTCGAGGTCTATATTCATATGGCAACAGTCCCAAACTCCTTCGCTTCGATACTCGCGCACACGTCAAAACAAAATCAGTGGCTCCGGAACCACCAACGCTCTCATGCGGATCCTGAACGCTCGTAGACCGCAAGGGGAGGCGTGCTGCGAAGAGATGCCGGAGTCCTCGGATAGTCTGGCGGTGAGCCAGCGTGCCAGTGCTCGAGAGATGTGTCCGAGAGTGATGGTGTCTGGTCTTGAAATCAGCCCCTGTGTGTTGGATAATTCTGATTCCGTTGATATCTCACATATGGAGGTATTTCTTGATACGAAGGTATTTCGTTGATCGAAGCGTAAGACATGCTGAAAGGGTTGATCTCGTCGTCTCCATAGAACTCCTGTTTGACCGGAGGCGAGGTCATGGACTGGACGGGATATGCTTGCGATAGAGCATGTGCATAGTGAGGATAGATCGGCATGTCGGGACCATTGCTTGGTAGGCTGCAGTACGATGCAACAGGGGGATACGTGGAATAACTGTGACTGCTACTCTGCGGAATCGACGCGTAGGAGAACGGCGGCGGCGATGTGGAGAGTTGACGAGTGAACTGTTGCGAGAACATTCCTCTGTCGTCCGAGGGAAGTACGTATTGTTGAGCCAGGATTTCGGGGGTATGGTCTCTTCGCGCTTGGCCGCTCGTTGATCGTTGCCGTTGTGATGTTGCCCCAGAGGATTGGCTCGACGGAGTGTTCTCCTTCTGCGGTAGTTCTTCGTGCTTCTGCTCCGGCGACGCTGAGCTGGAACCCGCCCTTCGCTCCAGGTCTTCCAACCGCTTCTTCAGCTTCTTGCCTGGCGGGCGATTAGTATGGACGGGGCGGATAGAGATGACGCTTGAGCTCACGATAATTCCTCTGTGCAATCCGATTCTGTATCCTCCTTCGCTCTGCGAGGTCCGAGATCTTGGTCCAGTCTTCATTGGGATTTGCACTAGCACTGAAGGCACTGCTCGTGCTGTGTGCAGCAGGGTACTGCTTCGGAGAGGCAGTCACGGGATAGTGCGGATAGCCGTAGCCTGGACTGCGCTGCATGGTCGGGCTGTCGTGGACTTGGCGTGGGCGGTCGTGGACGGGTCAGTCGAGGGGGGAGGTTTGGCAGTGGTGGGACAGAACAGAGGGTGGACCCCGAGGAGGGAGAGGTGATGGGGTTGGAGGGTATACAGCAAGGTATAGTAGCAAGAGGACAAAGCAGCACCAGGCCAGCGAGGGAAGGAGGGTTGGGCGGGGTCATATATTAAGCCATCAGGTCACCGAAAACATAGGATCTCGGCGGAAACGATCCCTGCGCGAGGTTCTAGCTTCGGCCATGTGTCTTGCGCGGAACCCCTGCTATCGTATAGAGAATGGGAGCGCGTGCGAGGCGCGGCCATGATGAGTAACGTCTGGAGCCTTGGCCCGGAAGGCGTGCAGCAATAGGCGGCCAGAGTGCTGCGGTGACTGCGCGGCGGCCAGCTGCTTCAGGCGCGTGGTGCTTGGTGCTTCAGGGCTGGATTGCTGCGCAGCGCGAAGGAGGCAGCCGGAAGTAGTGACTAGCCCCGCGCAAGGCTGAGACGAGCAACGGCGGAAAAGCAGTGGAGAGCGAGCCGAGCAGAGCAGAGCAGAGCCGAGCAGAGCAGAGCAGAGCAGAGCAGAGCAGAGCAGAGCAGAGCAGAGGCAGGCAGAGCAGAGCAGAGGCAGGCAGATGCGATGCGGATGCGATGCGATGCGATGCGATGCGATGCGTATGCGGGCAGGGCAAGCTCTGGACAGTCGTTCGCGAAGCAGCTCGGCAGATTACAAAGGCGGGTGGGTGTGTATGGTGTGTGTAGTGTGTGGAGGATGGAGGATGGAGGGTGGAGGGTGGTGTGTGGTGTGTGGTGTGTGGTGCGGTGCAGTGCGCATGCATGTGGTGGAGGATGTACGAGAATAGCGCCAAACCAGAAAAGAAGCTCGCACTCGCGGCGGACGGACACTGCGGGAGCTATCCGTGCACACCGTGGGCACCGGTACCGCTACTGGTTAATGCTGTCCCGTCAATTCCAGGTGGTGCACTGTCCCTCCTGCCCTCTCGCGTGTCGGCCACAAGTCGTGGTCGACGCGGTGGTGCGCCCAACGCACTACTACAGTATGTCGGTGAAAGGTGCAGCCAGCCAGGGCACCAGGACAGGACAGGCCAGGCCAGGGCAGGGCAAAGCAGAGCAGGGCAGGGCTCCATACCACAACCACCCGTCGCCGTCCAGCCTGATCACCCCCTAATAACGCACGAGTGCTCGCGCAAGGCCCATGACGGTGAGCTGTCCGCGACGTGCCTCTTCGCTGTAACATGACCTCTTCCCCCTCGGGACAATCATCACTCATCATCACAATCGCTCCTCTGTCTCTGCCTCTGCCTCTGCCTCTGCCTCTGCCTCTGCCTCCGCCTCTCTCGTCCCGACAGACGGGCACCTCCCTCAACGCCATCCCTGCCCGTCTGCGCTCTTGCGAACCGGAGATTGGGATTCCGCATGCATGGAGAAAGCCTCTGCGCCATTGCCACTGCCGGCGACACTTGCGACCGACATGCCATGCCACTCTCGTCCGTGCCCTTCCACCGCTCCACTACCTTACAGCATCGCTCTCGTGCCATGCCCTGCCACGCGACGTACCACCGTGCCGCTGCTTCCCATCCCATCCACACTCCAATCCTCCGCCCTGCTGGCTCGTCCAAGGCCACGCGTTGGCGGATTCCACGTGTCTTCCGATCTGTTTCGTGGCCAAGAGTCGTCGTGCCAGTCGTCGCTCGCGAGGCTAGCAGCCATCCTTTCCGTGTCCATGGCGGATCAGGCGCCGCCAGTGCTGCTCAGAGCAGCTAGCGCCGGTCGCCTGAAAGCAGAATATCACAGGCGGCAACATAATGGAAGCAACGGCAGCAGCAGCAGCAGCAGTTCAGCCCTTGGCCCTCATGCACCCCGCGGCATTTCCTTCGTCCACTTCACCGCTCCTGCACAAGGCCTTCTGTCGCCGGCAGACAGCTGACCCAGCCCTACGGCGTACAGTAGGTTGGCCCGCGCCGACAATGTGTTTTGATTTGTAGTCCATGTGCGTCGCGAGTTCAACGGAGGCATTATTGCTCAGCAGCCGTTATTTTTACCTACATTCGCTTAGCGCTCCATCTCGGCAGCTCCCTCACACTAGCGGTAGATCCTCCAGAGTGGGAGGGCGTCTGACTCTCCAGAATCTCCACTGCCGTGGAGCTTGCGGTCAGCACCTTGTCACTTAGAGTGCTCACTGCCATGCGAGCCAGAAGGATAAGACGCTCGTACAGCGCTGTCTCACAGCGAAAGCCTAGGGATGAGGAAGATCTTCTTCACCCTCAAGTGTGCTGTCACTGGGACCCACAGCAGGCCGCTTCACTCCCGCCTCTATCCTCAGCCATGACAATGCCATGTCGTTCAGCATTTGTGAGCGATGCGCGTGCTGAGCGAACGTCCGGCGATCTCAGCCGCAGCGACTCACGAGGCCTCCAGACGCGAGTCTCGACATGGCACTGGACCTGAGCAAACATCTTTTCAGCATCCTCTCAGTTCTGGGGAGCTGCTGAAGCTCAGCTACCATTTCGGCGCTACTGGTGATGATGCAAATTATCAGTCTAGAGGATCCTTCGCTCCGCCCTCACACCAGGGCAGTGAAGTCAAAGAGGAAGGAGTCCAATCATTTGCCAAATCTTCCAGACGTCGTGTCAATCCATTCAACTTTTGGCTGATCCTCGCGCGTAGCCCTACAATCTCATGTTCCAACGGAGGAACACACCTGCATGCCCGTATACAGTCCTTTCGGGATGGTCGGAGTCGGCATCGAATTCGTCACAGATCGGCAACGCCGGCGTTGCACCATGAGCGTCCACCACTAATAACATAAAGGCGGCCAGTGCCAGACATTCGGCGTGACGAGACCTTGTGAAGAGCAGAGACCCACTTATGGATGGTAGGGCTGAGGATTCGCTAAAGCACGCTGCATGCCCTTGCACGCTAGTGGCCGTTGATTTGGCACTGAGCGACAGCTCGCAGCCTTATCATCGCCATCACAAATCATCGCGCTGCATCGACCGTACGGAAAACATTGAATGCGCCGCCAACAGCTCGCCGCAAGCCTTGCCGAGCAGTTGCCATTGTAGCCTCGTACTCCAGCCGGGGTTGCACCAGCATCGCAAATAGCGACGACCGCTTAATGAGGCAGCCATGCGCGATCCTCTCGTGTCTTGCTTGGAAACCAGCAGGCCGTCTCGCAGCTGAGGTGGAGCCGGATCAAGAGCAGCACCGACGGGCCCAAGAGCGACACCGCATTCGCCACGGTCGCGATGTGCTACAAAAGAAGCTGCTGTACTTGTACACCGCGGGGCTCATATGCGACTGCCTTACAGTAGTACCCTGCTTCGGCCTTCACACCCTCCAGAACTGAAGCCATCGATCATGCAGTCACGTGCGCCCACCGCATTGCGAAACATCTGCCGAACACCAAGTATGGTAATCCTACCAGGGGTGCTTGGAAATCCGAGGCGGGAAAGAGCTGCTTGCTCTTCACATAGAAGGTGTGTCTGCTATGTCGCAGTCGGCTTTCCAGAAGGGGAAGGAGCGGCTGTCGGAGCCTCAGGCACCAGAATATTGAGAAAACGACCTCGCCATGCCGCGAGCCTATGATACTAGCTGCAATATTATGGGCCCCGGAGCATATTGAATAGACCTTGGATTCATCTCAGCTTTGTACAGTACGACAAAGCCAATGGAGAGGGTTTCCAGGCATTGGAGATGTCCTGCATCGTCGGGATAAAATACAGTCGATGTCTACCCGGTCCTGCCGGATATGGCCATCTCTCGTGGAAAGGATACACATCCTTAGCTGCGACTTAATGTCTTCAAAGCATGACATAAAGATTCCAGTGGGGCGTCTCTACATAGCAGAGCTCGACAGATCTCTTGCCGAGTGCTTCGCGGCTTTGGAGTGTCTCTACCTTCCTCTCGAAAAAGAGAATCAACTTTGGTTGGTTCTATGAGGTTGTGTCTAGAGTGTGTATAGCATCTCTCTAGACTGGATGGTCGAGTACGTCTTATCTAAACTGCTAGCTAAAGATCTCCTTGCTAATTTTACCCGAACAAGCGACGTAGCAGCGTCTGTCTATAGTTAGTTGGAGCTCCTTGCCTTATCTCGAGAATCGTCGCCTTCGAGAGGACCATAGTATAATGTCCACTGTGTCAGGAATTGACAGAGGACTCGGATAGAGGAAGACGCTATAGCCTATCGAAGACTATATAGGAACGTGTTGAGAACTGTCTCACTGGCCATGGAGGCTCATCATCGCATTACATTACACCGACAAAGTCCTTCGACCACCGCTTGTCGGACAATGATCAGCCCTTCTAGACATACTCCTGTCGCCTTATCAATCATGGCTGTGCAACAGTGACTCCGGTCTCTAACTTTGTAATCTCTCGCTTTGTGACTTCCTTCCTTCCTTCCTTCCTTCTACCACACCCACTTTCTATATTCGGTTAGGCATGCTGTGGGGTAATGAAGGGTCTCTGCAGACTATTTCGCAGCGAGTCTGATAGGAGATAGCCGCGACGTCGAAAGATATCCTGCACCTCTGTGACCTAGACAGATCTGGTTTTTTGAGGGCCTACGAGTTTCGAGTGAGGACCTCTCTCATGAGATATATATGCCATTCACACTCCGTTGTGGTCTTTGGGAGTGCTGGATCACGAGCGCAAGTGTCTGTCTGGGCAGCAGCTTATTCAACGCGGGCAATGAAAACCACCAAACGATCCATGTCCATTTTGGAGAGAGAGAGACGCTTGCCCATATGCACACACATCTGTCGTCCTGATGACATGACATGACATGAAAGATTGCTCTCGGGAGAGAAAGGCCCACTCGAGCTCCATTGAGCAAGCTGAAAAGCCAAGCTGAAGCACCTCGCTTCGCTCATGCAAACACTCATACACCTTACCTCCATATCAAGTCTTCCACCAACGCGAGGGCGGGCAACCAGAGACGCTTCGTAGGCAGCTTCCGTCCACCGAACACCGTACCTTTGCGCTCAGCGTCACCGCACCAGCCACCTCAAATCAACACAACACAACATGGCCTCCTCCTCCTCCTCCTCCTCGTCCGGAACGACCAATCTCCGCGAGCTCATCAAGTCCACGACTCCCATCCTGGAACCCGAGCAATTCGTCTTTGCACACCTCCTCGCAGACTCGTCGAAGCTGCCGGATACGTTCAGTCGGATGTCAGAGCTGAATGTCAAAATGCTGTTCCGCGAAAGGGAGGCATGGACGATCATCCTGCCCCAAGCCGTGGCGGATCGGGAAGGCCTGGGTTACGAGTTTCCGTGCCGACAGATCACTCTGAATATTCATTCCAGCCTGGACGCGGTCGGCTTCATCGCGGCGATTGCGGCGCGGTTGACACGGTTGAGTGTGGGCGTGAATTGCGTTGCTGCGTACTACCATGACCATTTATTCATCCCGACGGGAAGGGAGGACAGTGTGGTTGCAGAGTTGGAAGCCATGGCAAGCGAGCAAAAGTAGATGATCGGGGTATCTATTTGTACGCTTATAACTACTTGGTCTGGTGTCAGCTCTGCTAAAAACTCTCATGTTGCATCTCGTTTGCGGTGTGATCATCCGCGCATCGGCCTCATGCCCTCAAGCGCCAACTTCAACCATTCTTCCCAATGCCTCCTCAATAGAAATGCCAATGCCGAATTGCTCGATCGCATCTTGCGCTTTTGGGATTCCGATCAGAGCAATACTGCGCGGAACCACAACATCCTGGACGTTGAAGCAGCCAAAGGCCACGAGTTTCTTGAGATTGGGGCAGCTCTTGAAGATTCCCGCGACGACGCTGTTGTCGACCCGATTGCAGAAGCTGAGATTGATCTTCTCGAGTGCTGGGTAGTTCATAGCGCCGTTGAAGACATCCATGAAAGCGGACAGCTCGATGTGACGACAAGAGGAAACGTCAACATGCTTTAGTGCCACACCAGAGTGCGCCATCATGGCTCTGAAACCACCAGAAGCCAACCCGACCGCCTCTTCCGGCCCCTCTGGGTTGTTGTTGTCAATATCCCGGGTGGAATTGAAGTCAACGAAAGACAAAGGTGGGTTCGTCCAGTTAGTGAAGAGAGCCTTGTAGCCGGCGTCAGTGGCTGTGTCGTTCTCACTGATTCGTAGCTTGGCCAGCTGCCTGCAAGTGTCGTGAACGGTTTGGAGAAGAGTGTCATCGGCGTCGATGAATTTCTCCAGCGAAAGCGTGCGAAGCCGTGCTCCGCGCTTGGTAACCAATTCGACCAGGGATGTGGTGGACACCTCCTTGTTCATCAGCAGAGACAGATGCTCCAGCTCCGGGATGTCCGCTATGTAGTTGACAGCATCTTCGCCAATACGACGACAGAGCTTGAGCTTCAAGCGCTTGAGATTGGGAGCATACTTTACCATGTCGCGAACGGCTAGGTCTTCGAAGGCAGCGTCGAGCCACTTGAGTTGTACAACCTCGAGCTTCGCTCCCGCCTCGCGGAATAGTCTATGCCACATATCATCGGAGACGAGATTGGCAGCATACAGCTGAAGATGTCTCAGACTGTGGCATTTATCCAGCATGTAATCAATCGTGTTGTCCTTCATTTGACATGCGTTGCCTATTACAAGCTTTTCCATTTTCGGCACGGTGGCAAAGATGCGATCGTAGTCTTCTGTCTCCAGATAGGCAGCATCGTGGACCACTACTGCGTCGAGATCTGGTCGAAGGAAGAGTGGTAGCGTCTTCGGCTTCAGCACGCGCTTCTTAGAGAAGATCTCGCTGAGACGCTCAAGAACCGGCTGCGGCATGTCTCCCAGCTCCTCAATATCGTCATGATGCTGGGCCAATTTCGAGATACAGAGCTCTTGAAGACTCTTCGCGCCGCCGGCTGCAACACCATCCAGCCGTTCGCTCTCCAATTTGCGTCTCTTCCGACCCGCAGGCTTGGCCGCCGCTTTCTTCTCAACTTTGGTGTCTTTGGCGAGTTCTTTGCCACACGGGGTGCAAAGCAATCCGCCATCTGGGCCTTCCTTACTGTATGGAGTGACAGTAAATCGCTTGTTGCAGACGTCGCAATGCTCAAGCTGGCCTGGGGCTGGGCGTGACTTCTTATACATGTCCTTGGCGAAATCCTCATCGGCGTAGTCGCCGTCCGACTCGTCATCATCCGAGCCGTCCTTCTTCGATTTCTTCTTGATCTTCTTCGATGCAGATGCTTTGGCCTTCTTGACCTTCGCCTTTGCCTCCTCTGCATCGCGCTTGCGCTTCTTGCTCTTCGCGGCCTTCTCTGCCTCTTCCTCTGCTTCCGCCGCGACCGCCGCCGCTATCGCCTCGTCATCGTTGGCGTCAGGCGTGCCAGCTGAAGCGCCCTCGCCCGCGTTGGAGTCCTGCTCGGCCTGTCGTCGTCGCCTCTCGTAATCGTCTCGGATCTGCGCCGCCGAGATGTTGTTTGCGGCTAAGAAGTCCGTCAAAGCCGATTGCGGTCCACGAATGCGGTTTCCTCCCCGTCTGCCCGACATTTCGTGTTGGTCTGCAAATCGGAGTTGAGTGTTTGTGATGAGGTTGGACAGACTGAAATGCTGGACCCTTTGAGACGTCCAGGGAGGCGGCAACGTTTAAGGTTTGGCGGGGAAGGAACGACGCGTTTGGACGCGTAAAGTGCTCGCAGATTCACTCACTCAACTCACTCACTTCGTCTCACAGTCACGTGCACGAGACAAAGCAAGATCTGCCGTTTGTACCGTTTGTCCAAGGTAGCGGTTTCATACTATCAACGCATCCCTGTATCAGCTTAACGCTTTTCCAACTCCTTCCGTCGAGCCACGGGTTGATTCCAATCGCGCCAAACAGGGGCTTTTCAATGATGTACACAGAAAATTACCACTGCGCAGCCGCCGGTGTTTCCATCTCCAAGCACACCTCAATTGAAGTCAGCCTTTACCATGCCGTACGGCTGGTTGTCCACGCGGAGCTCAAAGGTCAAATTGGCGCTCTCAATTTTCATCACCAGTTCGAAGTCCAGATTATCAAATTCGATGCCTTTAGTCGTTGTCAATCTTGTGAATAGCCCTTTGGGCACGGCGTTGAGATCGGTAGTCAGCGTGCACACCTTGACCAGACTCATGTCCATTGCATCAGGTGCTTCTTCTGTCTCACAGCCGATCAGATCGTCCTCTACGACGAGGGTCTGTCCAGGCCGGAAGTTGCGGGTGTAATGGAATGAGATAGGCTGATCGGCGGAGATGGGCGTGCCCTTTGCGTATAAATGAGCGATGTCTACAATGGGAGAGGGACGAGTTCCTTACCTTTGAGATGTGCCATTGCATGCGGTCCGCGACCATCCATCTCTCCCACAGAGGGCTCCAGTATCGATCTTCAATCGGGTGCTTCCGTTCATCCCAAACCGTGGCATATGAGGTACCATAATGCCATCGACTCCTTCGTTTCTCCACGACACTACCTTCGATGCCGCGGATCACTGCGCCTCGAACCACGGCGGTCCAGGCATGTATTGGCTGCAAGACTTGCACGCTCTGTTGAGGAGATTCTGCTGCTTCATGCGTGGGCTTCTCGGAGTACACAGGAGGTGGCGCAGCGTTGAAGTGCTGCTTTAGCCTCGTGTAGAGGTAGTTCGATTGTCCGAAGCCACCCACTAAGATGATCCCAGAGACAATCCCACCTTTCTCACGAATGGCTTCGACTTGCCCTTCAACAAGCGCAGTGACCTCGCGGATGATCGGCTCAAAGATGTTTTTGACTTCCTCGGAGCTCATTGTCAGGAATCCACTGTCCAGTCCAGCTTCTTCGTCGTCAGCTAAGCCCGGTAAAGGAACATTGACCTCGGAATGCTCCTCCTCGTTGAAGTTGCGCTTTACAAACTCTTCAAAGTATTTCAGACCCATGTTCCACGTCTTTGGTCGCATACTCTTGAACTGTTGTTGGCCTATTCTGCTCGCAACGAAGTCGCTGAAGCGGTAGTTCAACAGCGCAGAGCCGCAGATACTACCAGTACCCACAGCGCTTTCTTCAATCCTCAAAGGATCTGTGTGAACCACCCTGTATGCAATCAAGTCGACTGTGCCGCCACCAGCATCGCATACGACAAAGTTGTCGCCTACGGCAAGCCCGCTTGGCTGTATCATCTTCAGCGTATACACGGCTGCAGCCTCGGGCTCACTTATGAGCTTCAAGTCATGCCTATTACCCATGCCTGCTCTTTCTGCGGCCTGTAGCGTCGCATTCTTGGCCGCATCCGACCATACGGCTGGTACCGTAAGGATGAATTCAATTGGAGTAGAGGCTATGAAACCTTGGCCATAGCGCCTTGTCAATGTCTCTATGGTGTGCTCGTAAATCTTCGTGAGGTAGTCTGTGACCGCATCTATCACTGTCTTTCCGCATTTCCGAAGCTGGCTAGCTGTCTCTAATGGACTGACGAAGTGAGGAAGCTGTTGATTTCGGTCGAGGAAGAGTTTGACACAGCGTAGTCGGGGCTCTTCGGGTTTGAATTGAAAGCCCCATCGTATCGCAGGAGTGGAGTTGGATGTTTCGCTCGAATCGTGCAGCTTCGACTGCACCACGGCATCGTAGGCGATCTCTGTAGGCACTTTGTCCGAAGTTATTCCATTACCGCCGGGCCAAGTCTTGATGATATCAACGTCTTCCGGAGTCGCTGAATAGCAAGCAGCGACGCCAGAGTATGTCGTGCCAAAGTCCACGCCAACAACAAGTCGGTCGACGGGCTTCGCGCCATTCGCGTCTTCTACTAATGACAGAGCTGCAACACTCTTCTCGATCCCCGTCCCATTCATCTTTGGCTCTGTCTCTTGTTCGTCTGCATTGCGTGTCATGCTCTAGACCTGCGCGCTTGGATTCCGTCTACTGGTTCCGATCCCAGAGTCATGTGTTCCAGTGAAAAGGCGATGCGCGTCAAAGGAAGTGTCTGTAGTGATGTCTGTAGTGATCCACCGGGTTGTGCGCGTGGTGGTTAGTCGAGAGCTGAGGGTGTACGCCAAAAAGAAGAGCTCGTTTGCTTAAGGTAGAAACACTCCAGAGAGAGGACCCAGGCAATAGGAGCTAGCAGCTTAACCTTCTACAAGAGCCAAGTGGTTTGATCTTGCATACCTTTTGCGCGACGTCAAGAGACCACGGTTCGCTGCCTGCAAGCGGGAGCTCCGAATCCAAAGAGGGATTGGGTTGGTGCATGTTTCAACGCACGCGTCTTTCAGCTTTAGCCACCTCATGGCGCCTGTACCGCAGTCCGAACTTCTGCGGCTGTCGTGAACGGGAATCTCGCATGCGAGGCGGAGACTGTGGAGCCGAAGTCGTCGAATTATTTTGCCGGTGCTACGGAGTCGACCCGCATTGAAGCATAAACCTTGTGTGAGGACATCGATCCTGCTGCCGAGGACGAAGAAATCCGCCATGATGATCGAAAAGAGTCCTGAGGACACCAATTCTGAGCCTGCCGTCAAACCCATCGCATCGCAGGAGAATGGGGCACCTGCGGACAATTCTCCTGCGTCTGCACGGCTTGAGTCTGGATCGAGCCCAGAATCCCTCCGTCGGACAAGCTCCAAAATAGCCAACTTGAGGGCGGCTTTCGAGAAGCAGCAAGATGCGAACGGGGATTCATTGCGCCCAGAAACGCCCAAGAGACGCTTCGAGAGAAGTGCAAGTGGTGAACATAGCCAGGATGAAATAGTAAAGCTGAAGGATCAAGTAAATGCCGTGACGAAGCTGGCGGAGCGTCGAGAAGAGGAGATCAAGAAGCTGAAAGAGCAAGCGGAAGAAAGCACCAGAGTACAAAAGGCGCTGGAAGAGAGAGTTCCGACACTGGAAGGGCGCGTCAAGGAACTGGAGGCATCTCTGCTGGAGAGGGATGAAAAGTGCGAAGCCGAAGTAGAGAAGCAGAACATTCTGTCTATCGAGAAGAGTCGCTTGCAGGATGAGGCGAGCAAGACGCAACAACAGCTGTTGGAACTCAAGCGGACGATTGCAACGAATACCCGCGTAGAGAATCAGGTATCGGATGCAAACATTGCGGAGCAGATGCAATTGTTGTACCACGAAATCCAGACGTGGATTGTCGCGAATTACCGAAAATCAGAAAGATCTCCGGAAGACATGTGCGCAAAGCTGGAAAGCATCGCGGAGCCAAAGCTGTTAGCCCTGAAAGCCGTCTTTGAGAAAACGACTTTTGTGACAAGGCTTTCAGCTCTTCAGACAGTGACCGTTTATTACCTCGTGGAGATCTTCCAGGACCCGCTGTTCTTTGGTCTGCCAATCCAGCAGCGTCACCTCAAGAAATGTGCAGAGACCTTGCCGACCATCCTGTCTTTCGAAGCGTTCAATCGATGGAGGTCAGTCACTGCCGATACCATACGTCAGAGCGAGAGTGTTCGGGACTCTGTCGAATCAGCGTCAAGGAGCATGTCAGAAATTATATGCATTACGCTCAATACCTTGACTGATTCAGAGGAGTCCACTTCTCGAATTGCGGCTCTGACAGTGATTGTGAAGAAGGTTATCTCTCTGGCGCATATTTGCAAAGCCCAACGGGCTCAATATGACTTCGATCTACCTTCTGCTGGCTCTTCTTTCCTTTCAGACAGCATGGAAGACACTGGTGGAAGTGATGTGGCAGGAAATCGTTCGGTCCGTTGTGCTACGTCCCCTTCCGTAACGAAGCTCGGCGGCGAGGGTGGTGGGGACATGCATACGTCAACCTTGATTGCCAAGGCGAAAGTGCTCTGTAACGAATGAGGGCCGCGAGTCTCTGACTCACATCAGAATCGACCCGTTGCAGCCGATGTAGACGGCATTGGCTACTCATTGAGCCAGGCCTCGAGGCCTCCTAAAGTTCCGCTCATAGTGCGGGCCCGGATACGATCACCGTGAAAGCGGGCCCGTGGCTTGCGGGCTTCCACGTCCTGGCCGACATCGTTGATGGTTTCGCGGTTTTCTGCCCGGTGACGGTTTCCCATAGGAGGACTCGAAGCTGGCTGCTTTGCAATCTCCTTGGCAACCACTCCTGTATAAGTCTTCTTAGCTTCTCTGCTGCTCAGAATGTCTGCCTCGGCAATTTGCATCTTGCGAATGCTTTGCTCTAGCTCTGAAGAGGATCCTACGCAGAGGTCAATGGAGTCGATCTACAATATCCCCGAGACCGATGGCCACACGTCTCCGATCACGTACCTGTAAAAATCCGAGGGATGTTCTTGTTACGCCGGAAAACGGATCCAAACCTGGGAGGACCGACCGTATCATATTCCAACATGTACTCAGCGGTCATCATCGTGGCCGCTCTCTTATGAGTATGGCCGCGGTTGACCTGCTCTTCAACAGCGCCAAATGAGGTGGTCAAAGCGGGTCCTGAGTTTGCGGGTTTGGGTTGGAGCGCGAGTGCAGCCGTTCGACATTGATCTGCACTCCAGCCCGGTGATGCAGTTAAGTCTCCTCCCTTTGATGCAAAGTTGGTGGCCGCAGTGCTGGAATAATCGTCATCCGCCTCGTTGGGTGACAGCGGGTTTGGCTCTGGTTCGAGTGGCCGTGCTGCAATCTGTGCTGCTTGCTTGTAGGCCATGTATTGGCTATGGATACTTCGTGTCCACAGCATGGACTCTTCGGCCATATCGCACAGCTCTTGTACCGCAAAGTCGACTTTGGTCAGACAGTTGCTTAAGTTCCACAGTTGATGATCAGGGTGTCGGCGGTGCAACTCGAGGAATGGATCTATGGACACTCGTCAATTCGACCAATGGTACTGGCGACGAGGAAGTCCCCTGCGGCCTGAAGTGTACTCACGATACACCTCGTCATGATAGAGTTCCGATGTGTGTTCAAAGACAATGCTGTTTGCAGAGAGCTGATCGAATAATGGCCTGATAAGACTGTTAGCCGACTCAAACGTGGGACGAAATGGACATACTCGAGAGTAGCTCGCCATCGGTCCACCTCGGACTCTCGACTCGGGTCTATAATGTCAAGCTTGGCCCTGGAGAATGGCTCGCTGTCGATGAGGGCGATGTACTCTCTGTGCATGTGATCAAACTCTTCGATACTCCTCACGAGCTTCTTTGCCGCCGGTCTAATGTGTCTTATAGCTTCAGGCCAAAGCAATCTGCGTTCGCACGCCGCTTGGAGAAGGTCTCCAATCTGGTAGACCTTGTCGGTGAAAGCGCGGAGCTTGTGCTCTGGGAATGGGATTTCTGGTGGTGTTGGCGGGTTCATCTTCGAAGACTGGTGTGTGTAATGGGCGTGTTGGGTGCGTTGGGTGTGTTGTGAGGTGGCTTCGAGGAAGTGAAGTCGTAACGCAGGTAGCATCTGGGAATTGGTGCAGCAGGCACGGGCCACGAAGCACGGACGAGATGATGTTGATCGCACTTGCCATCCCTATGCGACAGCGTGGGTATTCCAGAGACACCTAAACAAAGCGCGACAGTGCATAGTGCACTGCAGAATATTATTAAGCAACGTACACCCTACTGTTCGAAGCATGCTCTCTAATTTCACATGCTAAAGATCTGCATAGGTCTTCCCCATACGGAAGGAGCTAGCGTGCACGAGCCACAAGGCTTTTTAACGAGTGACCTCTTCTACATGCGTCCCACCGTGCACGAGCGTCGTCTAGAAGCCCAGCATCAGAGCAAACGCGATTCCATAGATCTTGTTCATTTCGCTCGCCAAGAGGCCTAATATGTACCAAGCAGGTGTTCAAGTGTACCAGATCGCAAGATGCCCGCACAGCTGATGTTTGTTACCTCTTTCGAGAAAGCGACGGATATTTACTAAGCTCTGGAAAAAGCCACACGAGCTTCTTGCCCCTCCAACATAACGCCGGAGAACAAGATATTCGTGGGCCGATTACTCTTTGCACATTGACTAATTGTCACGCCACTGAACAGGGTAGTGCCAACTTAAGTTGTGCGGCAAAGGACTAGAAGAGTATCAATAGAGTGTACTCACAGTCCATCTTTGCAAATGATGTGTACACAGAGGGAACAAGGAGACGTGAAGTCCATGCAAGAGAGCTTCTGCTTTCAGGTTCTGCTTCCCTGCTCAGAATCATCGTCATCCTCAGCAGTACCTGGAACATCTAGAACACGTTCGCCAGCTTGCTCCAGTGTCTTTCTACTCCAGGCTCGCACGCCCCTCCAGACAGCGTACAGGAATGTGACGATCCCAATCGCAAGGGTGATCCAGCTCAGCTGTTGCATCCTGTCTCTGCCGGTACCGCCGACGTTCGTTCTTCCACCGCCCATCCTAATCCAGTGGAAGGGCGACAAGGTCAGGATGAATTTGGCGAATCCCAGCAGTCCTAGCGAGGCAAGGCCCTTGGCCATGTGTTCGTACCAAGTGGCTGGCTCATCTTCGTATATCAAGGACCCAGTAGGACCTCCGGCGGTAGCGATCGTATTGACGGGATCCAAATACATGTTGATGATAGGGTCGGCGACGAAGCCGAGCAAGAAAATGGAAGCGAAGAAGATAAGAAGTGTAAGCACAAGCTGCGAGGCGGTGCTGCTGATCCAGCTCGACCATGTCAACCTCTGCAGTCGATACTTGTAGCGACAAGTCGGACACTGCCAGTAGTTACGGTTCTGCGTCGGGTCCGCACGTCTCCAAGCCCCTAGGCACTCTTCATGCACGTATTTTTGACTGCCCTTGCACTGGCAAGGACTGAGCAGGCGGCCACCCTCTTCGCTCTCGTAAGTAACACGTGGCGCTGGTTGCATTGCAGCCGGGAGTGGAGACTCTGTGTCATAACGGAAGGTGGGCTGCACAACGTCGAGGCAGATGCGACACTGTCGAGGCGGGTAGTGCCTTCTTCTGGGCTTCGATCGCGACTCAGCGGTTTTGGGCTCTGGAGGCTGTCGGGGAGCATCATCGGGTGCATCAGAGGTCGGGGGAGAGTTTGGTCGCGGTCCACGCTGCTGTTGACCAGACTGCCACGAGCCCGGAATCTCATCGGGGAAGGACCAATCTGCGCCTGTCGTGAAGGCGGCCATGGTGGTGTTTGGTTTCGTTTGGTTTGACAACGATGGTAGCCAGACTGGCGGGGAAGGATGGGTTCTTGTTGCAATTCTGTGTCAGCCGAGCTCAAAGACGTGTGTGGAATTATATGTTTTGAGGATTGAAGAACAGCTGGCGCTGTTTGGCATCCTGAGATGCACCAGGGCCAGGCCAGAAGGCTTTCGAGGAGGAAGAGAAAGCGAAGAACCAAGTGCAGCTGTGGTGACTTCTTTCATTCGCATCCGCAGCCGAAGACTTGGCAACAGCCAGCACGTGACCGTGTAGCTTGAGCCTTGAGCTTCGCTTCGCTTCGCGTCCCCAGCTGCCTGAGCTCCATTTGCCATATAAGTCAACGCCGTTGGAACGTCTATCGACACAAATCTCCTCACATCACATCACATCACCTCAGCACTCATCTTCCGCCCTCGTGCGATAAACCAACACACGCTCTCGATTCTCGCGCGCGACTCAACCGAGTCCCTAAAGACTTCCATAAGCAAACGAGGCCACCATGGCCGACAGATACTCCTTCTCCCTTACCACCTTCTCGCCCAGGTATGTCGGACTCCATCGCTCATTGCTGCGACGTAACTGACACCTCGCAGCGGAAAACTCGTCCAGATTGGTAATGCCGATCAAGTCCAACACACGATTTGCCCTGTGCTAACTATGTTCAAGAATATGCGCTCAATGCAGTCAACCAGGGTGTGACCTCTCTGGGCATCAAAGCCGCCAATGGCATTGTCCTCGCCACTGAAAAGAAATCCTCCACACCACTCATCGATGCCGCCTCCTCGTCGAAGGTCTCCCTTGTAACGCCAAACATCGGAATGGTCTACTCAGGTATGGGTCCAGACTACCGCGTGCTAGTCGACAAGGCCCGGAAGGTCAGCCACACCAACTACAAGCGGATATACAACGAATACCCCCCGACTCGGATATTAGTGCAGGATGTCGCGCGCGTCATGCAAGAGGCGACACAGAGTGGAGGTGTGCGGCCGTACGGTGTGAGCCTCCTCATTGCCGGCTGGGACGAGGGCGTCGAGCCACAGCAGGAAGAGAAGGAGGCAGCTGAAGACATGGCGGTGGACAGCGACGAGAAGAAGAAGACGAGCAAGACAGGTGGCATCCTGAAGGGTGGACCAAGCTTGTATCAAGTGGATCCAAGTGGGAGCTACTTCCCATGGAAGGCGACGGCTATCGGAAAGAGTGCGACGAGTGCAAAGACTTTCTTGGAGAAGCGGTACACTGAGGGTCTGGAACTGGAGGATGCGGTACACATTGCGCTCTTGACGCTGAAGGAGACAATTGAGGGCGAGATGAATGGAGAGACTGTGGAGATCGGAATCATCGGCCCACCCGCCAACCATTTGCTGGGATATGAAGGTGTAGAGGGTAAGTCAATGGCATCTCGAAAAGCATGCAATGCGATGTTCAGTGCTAATCATATACGGCAGGTGCGGTCGGACCGCGATTCAGAACACTGAGCCCGCAAGAGATTGAGGATTATCTCACGAACTTGTAGAATAGCATCATGCGAGCGAGCATATTCGACATGCCCAGGCCTCATCAGGCTGAGGACGAGTCTGGACTACGAAGAAATGTATGAAATAGCAACATGGCGCCCTACCACTCCCTGAAGGCTCATGCGTTCTTCTTCACTCTGCCCGAATTGTTCACTTGGGATCCACGACGTTGTGCTTCTACATGTTAGAGGCTCCATCGTCGAAAGGATGAGTGTCTATTCCCACCTCATCTTCCATATCCGCATCCTCATCCTCGTCCGTCGCAGAAACCTCGAGCTTCCTCTTGAGACGTCCTGCTTCTGTAGGATTCGGCCGGCCCTCTAGCTGTTTGCAAGCTTGTCGAGCAGCTTTAACCTCTGCCTCGTCCCTGCTGCCGCAGTGGCTGACCGTGACCACATCTTCGTTTCCCACTCGAACAGTGCAGCTATAACTCTTCACTTCATTCTCATCCTCTTGCTGGCCGTTGACATACTTCACTTCGTCTTGATCCGCAACAACGCCCAGCCGCTCTTTGGGATTGATGGTCTCGACATGCTCTTCCAGAAGACGCCTCATGTACTTCAGGATCCCCAGCTTTTCCGCAAAAGCCTCACATATGCCGAGATCGCCTCGTGTGTCGATGAAGATCGCTCCCAGTATAGACTCCACCAGGTCACAGAAGAATTTGGGCGGATTCAACGCCATCAATTCCGACCATGGATATTCGTCGCCGTGCTCTAGGGCCTGCTCAATCTCGGGCTGGAGCTTTTCGAATCTGGCGATGGCTTGTTGTCTCAGCGGCATGAGAGGGCGGCCTGCACGCAAGAAGTCACGCAGATGCACTGGTCTTGAGGAAGTCTCGATCTCTTGACGGACATCATCGGCTACGATGTCACACTTCTCTGTATGGATGACATAGCGCAAGCAGCAGTAGCCGAGAAAATGACTGTTGACCAAGGCTTCGTGAGCTCGGTGGAGTTCCCAGTGTTTGAGCCTTCGGGGATGAGCAAACAGCTGGGGTGTGACGAGCATGTCGAGTACGCTGTCGCCGAGGAATTCCAGACGTTCGTACGATAGGCCTGTACAATTGCTCGAAAATGAGGCATGCGTGATGGCTTCCACGAAGAGGGCCGGGTGGTTGAAAGAATGACCGATGAGTCGTTCCAAGAGGTGAATGTTCTTGTAGTCGGTCGATCCTATATCTCCAACCAGTGCGCTCAAGCATTCATCTGACGTATTCCACGTCTCTCCAGAGAGCAACGTCTTGATGCACTTGAAGGCCTTGTCGAAGCCCCCATCAACGTACGCTGCTCCTATCAGTGCTTCAACTACATCCGCCAGCGTCTTCGTTGACATCTCTCTCCGCTCTTGCGTGGAGGCAAGCAGCTGGCTGACGTAGAGAGGCTTCCATTTTGCTCCGGTGAAAACTTTGCTCAGGACGTACTTGTCGAGTCCCATATCCATTGCAGCGTTCGCCAAGTTGGTATTACGGACGATGCGGTCCCTCTCCACAGTCAGAAATGATTCCGGCCAACAAGGGTGCTGAGAGATCACTTGAAGTTCTGTACAATGCTTGAGAACGCTGTCTCCGAGATACTCTAACCGGTTGTAATCTTTCGCTTCTCCGGCTGCTGGCGAGGATATAGCTTCGACCAGTAATTCGTTATTATGAATGCCCACGGATTGCAGCAACGTCTTGTCAAGTTCCTGAGCGAGCATATCGACGTCCAGACGATGCATGATCGAAGGTACAAAGGCTGAGAACAGGGCGAATTTCGCTGGCAACTTGTCGATAGTGCATTCGCTGGCCCTCAGCCCCTGCCTCCCGGTGAACGCCATCGCCCCTAGATTCCCCTGTGGGATTGGGTGAAGGAAGTCTTTGCGTTTTGGAAAAGTACTAGCGACAACTTCCGCACTCACGTCGGCTTGCCCACTCGCTTGTATTCCATGGAAGAAAAATGGATGGCCGGTCTGGCCCTTGACGCGGACCAGGCCTACCTCCATAGGATCATTAGCGTGAGCGTTGGCATCGGTTGCCGATAGCTCTCCTTGAATACTGTCCAGCCAAGTCCAACTAAAATCCTCTCCAGGAGTCATGAGCATAGCGAAATCGTCATCGCCAGTCATCCTGCTGCTATGGACGGACCTCAAGATGTGACCCGTGCATTCGCGTACGATCAACAGTTCGTCCATGTTCACCGTTTTCTGGTCGATTGAGTGGAATGTGACATCGTAGGTGACCTTTGGGTTCCAGAAAAGCTGAAAGGTGTCCATAGATGTCATTTTGTCGGGCGTCCAAAGCACCATCTGCACAATAATCTGGCCATCCAGCGCTATTGACACGCGACTCGAGTACCACTGTCTCGCTCCGGCAGTATGCCTACTCCACATGTCCCTCCAAGAAGACTTGCGCTGGGGAACTTCGACCAGGGAAGGTTGATTGAGATGCTGTTGACCTGGGTCGGGACCGTAGTCCTTGACCAGCGGTAGGAGGTTGTCGTTGATAAGACCTGCCTTGTGCAGAGCAATGTAGGCTTCGAAGGCAGCCTCCTTTATTGCCACTATCGAAGCTTACGTTAGCATCTATGCCGAACGACGACCACTTAGTCCAAACGTTACTCACTGCTTTCGCTTTTCCAGGCGCGAGAAGAGGAAGCGTACCGCAGGGAAGGATGTACAAAAGCCGGTAAGTCAACACTAGCAGCCCACTCCCCTGTGCTGGGGTCCTGATGGGTCTCAAATTCGGGTCTTAGATCCACGAATTGAGAGCTTTGAAGAGTTCCAACGCTGCAAAAGTGGTACAGGTGCGACTTGGCGTTTTCAAATGTGAGCAGAGCGCCCGTGGAGGGCACGTGGTATGTGCTGTCGCTTATCTCGAGATCGTCGTCCAGATGCTCGGCGAGTTGTCTCGCTTCGTCCATATAGGCAGCTTTCATACTCGCTTCTAGATCTGACCACTTTTGACTATTTCTTTTCGGGTCATCTTCCGCAATGAAGAGAAAGTATTTTGAGTCCTGCTGCCTGGCTCTGCCTCGCCTTTGAACGAACGAGACGAGATTCTTCGGCGGTTCAAAACAGATGACCTGCGAATAACGGAGTCAGCAACAAGATAGAGGCTCGGAAACTGCTACGAAGCTCACCAGATTACACGCAGAGACGTCGATGCCTTCCTCCAAGACAGTTGTAGCGATGATCAAATTCTTCTCTCCCTTTCTAAAGGCTTCAAGGTCTCTTTGTTGCTCCTTCAAATCTGTGAGGTCCGCCACCGATTGTTTTCGATAGGTAGAAGAAGACGTCCCTACGAACGACCCGATTCTGTACAGGGGAGCAACCTGTTGTACCGTACTCAGTAAATGAGCCAGGGCCGTCACCTGAGCGCGTTGCTCGACAAAGACGATGCCTCGCACCGAAGAAGTGTCGATCTTCCGGAGAATCTCAATCAATTGCTCGGCCTTGTGAGATAGCAGAAGATCAGTAGTACCGTCAACACCTTGTACCTGTGTCGACTTGCCTAGTGGTTGAAGGCTTTCAAATATAGTGGCCAGATGCTTCCGCTCCTTTTCCAACAGATCAGGCAGGACGAGAGTACCTTCAAATGCCAGAGACTCCTGGAACTTGGCAATGCATGTTGAGACGTACCAGTGGGCCTGGGACATGTTCTGATCACAAATTTGTCCCCGTGCGAACCAGGAAGATGATGTACGTACCATGGAAGGGCCCAGCTCCTTCTCTAGGGTGAGTGCTCGAAGATCGAGTGCACGTAATTGCTCGCTGCAGTAAGTTTTACGATTGCACATGATCTTTGCTAGTTGCTTCCGCGATCTCTCATCGTCCTGTTCCCTGGCCACGGAAAGGCTGATGTCAGCGGATGACCCAGACACCCCAAGACGATGCGGAGGAAGTTGGATGCCACGGAGGTTATAGAAAGCATTGTGCTTGCTTCCGCTCTTCGTTGTCTTACCTTAGCTCAAGTACATATGGGTCGCTGTCGAGATCATACGTCTTTGCAATTTGTGCCAAAGCGCAGCAAAGACGGTCCGAGCTTCCAAAGTCAGCCACCATGCTTCCGGTATAGGGCACTGTGACGAATTGCGGCGGGTTAACGAATTTTTCCAATTCGCTTCGATGCTGTTTTGGAGTCACAGCCCGCGCGTCCAAGTTGGCTTCGATCTTCCTGTTTGTAGTCAGCATCGCTTATGGATTTCACTGGCATCACGAACTCTAGATTCCCGTGCTTGCTGTTGACCACAGGACTTGCTGACAGTCCAAGGATATGAGGCGTATGTTGCCCCAACTGTTTCGCAGGATGATAGAACCGCTGAAGAATAGCGTTCATGGGATGGCCTTTCGTTGCTCGATGAGCTTCATCGAATACGCAAAGGGATATCCTCTCAAGCTTGATAAATCCGTGAGTAAGGCCATCTAGTAGTACTGCGGGAGTGGCAACGACCACGTCGAGATTCAGTAGGATGGCATCCCAGAGCTTCTGGTCCGTCCACTTATCCACGCCATCGAGGCCGGTAAGAGTGCGCACATGGTATGCTGCGAGATTTTCGGATAGGACCTGCGCCTGTTGTAAGGCCAAGGCCACAGATGGAGAGAGGAACCACACGAGCTGGAAGAAGGCTTGTCAGAACGAAAGCTTGAACGGCCAATAAAAGATCGCACCTGATTAGAATCAGTCCGCTCCAGCTCGGCAAGGATTCTTGAAACTGCGACATGCGTCTTTCCAGAACCAGTGTCCATCTGTCGCGACTCAGTACGGTTTGCCCAAATGGAGGCTTGTCTATCATACCGCCACGATGACATTCTTTCTGAGGGATTCAACCAGCATCTCCTGCTGGTAGGAGCGAAGCCTAATTCCCTCCATAGCTATCCGGTAGCCTTTCCAAATGCATGCGAAAAAAACGGTGCCAATCCGCATGTACGCGAATCAGTCACGTAGTTTGCTCAATTGACCAAGATGGCTGATTGAAAGGAATTTGGCCTTGTTACACCAAGCATGCAAGGCCGCAGGCGCCTAGATGCGTCATTATTACCAGAGCTACTGCAGTGTCTTTCGATGTGATAGAACACTTCTTCCATTCGTGAGTTGGCGGCTCCAATTGTTTCCTGATAGTGAAGTGTGTGGTGGCGTGATGTGAAAGAGAGGAAAGGCTGCGCGAGAATGCCGTGCCAGGGAGCGTTCAATTCCACCGTCCAAGCAACTTGTACTCGCAGAGCTTTCCCTCAAAGAGTGCCATGCAGTACTGCTGGGCCGATGGGTGACTGGACTCTGTGATTGACCGAAGTTGACGAGGCAGTCAACATGAAGTCGAGCAGGGGACTCGGGAAGTAAGGTAATAAAGTGCTGTTAGGAAGACCCATATATTCTCCCTCCTGATTGGTCGCCTTCGGGTCGAAGAAAAGTATCCGACTTCACTTGCAAGGTCCCTCCGATGTGCATTTAACCGTGCTACAGGCCATCACAAGATCAATAATGGATGTCCTACGAGAGCTTCTCGACTCCGACTTGATCGAATACTTGAAGAACTGCATCCAAAACGTCAAACTTATCTCTTCATCTCGCGTTCCCGTCACCTGAATCACAAGTACAGCACTTCCAAACCTTGGTCTAATCGAACTGGTATCTGGCCAATCGTTCAAAGAATCGTACAACGACCTCTACATCTCGAACGTCGATGGCGGGTAGCGTGAGCGGTCGGCTCTTATCGTGAGCAGGCTGAAAGATGCCCTTGCAGACGAGACGGTCTGGATTCCTATCGAATCATCGGAACTAAGGATCATTCTGACAAAGCAATCGCCGCTGCGCAATTCTCGGTGCTGTTCCTCCAGGACAGGAAAAATGAGGTACTCACCTGCAGTATATCTATGTCAGACCTCAGAATCTTCGACAAGTCTTATACACACTTGTGCTGGCAGCGGCAACTGCAGATGCCGTTGACTCCAATTGGAGAGGAACGTCAGTGTGCTAGGTACCTAACACACTTTTTGAGACTCATCGCACTGTTCATTGTGCAGATGCCAGCCAGAAAGGGATGGCTGCTGAGGAAATGACAATTCACACAAAAAGTGGAAGCCAGGCCCTGATGATCCGGCTGAAGTCAGCCCAAATTGCTAGCGCCCATGTGCAGCCAGGCCTCGAGAGTGAAGACTCGCCATTTACCATTGTCTGGACGCTGAGAGCAGATCCTCGATCTGGATTGAATCTCAGTAACAATGATGTGGGTCATTCGCTCGTGGCAGCATAAGATCAGGGCCTGCGCGATGAAGGGTTTACAGATGAGGATTCCTGGCCGAATCAATCTTCGACAGAAGATGCGTTGATGGAATGGAGTTCATCCTGACGCCTCTGAGTCTCGTCACTCAGGAAATGTATGTGGGCATAGATGAGGCGCAGTCAGAAATTTCTTGTCATATGTCCTGGTAGCAGCTGCGCGGGTGGTAGCAGATTTTCCACCTGAGTTGTGAAGACCGAGCCTTCTCACCGCAGTATCGCACCGGTGTTCGCTCGTTCGTATGTCTTCGATTTGACAAGGGCTCGACGGGATAGTCTTTCAGCACGAAGCTGATGCTGAATATATCTGTACAGTGAGTATACAACATCGGAGCCGGTAGCGCTACTGTGTTTTCTTGCCATTCAGCTCCGGTGGCTGTCCCACGACAACGCCTCGATATAGTGCGTCTGCTACGCCCTTTCGTATTCCCTCATCCAACTTCACCAGCGGCCGATAGCCTAGTCTTCTCTTCGCCTTGTCGATGTTGTAATATCTCGTCATGCAAGTGTATCTGACTTGTTGCCGCGTCAAGTTCGGCTTGCCCAGCATGAAGAGGAAGAAGATCCATTCCATCAACGTTGCCAAAAACAACCCCAGATCTTTACTCAGACACCACACTTGATCCGGCCTTGTCCTATCTCCAGCTGCTGCCCAACACATTCGTGCAAAATCGAAGAAGTAAACTGGTGCGTCATTGGTGATGAAGAAAGCCTCGCCGTCAACTTTCTCGTGATCCAGAGGTGCTGCTTGACCATTATCTAATCGTTCCCGAGTAGCCAGAAGAGCTGCGAGGGCGAGATGGTGCGCGTGAGCAACATTCGTGATCTCGGTGAAGTCGAAGAGGTTCTCGTTGGTGCCAATCTGGATCTTAGTCTGACCTCTATAGTATGCGCTGAGCCCGGGGGGTATGAGTTGTACATCGCCCTCGCCGAACATTGCTGAGGGTCGGATTGCGGCAGTGAGGAACGTGGGATGGGAAGTAGCCCTATTTGCCGAGAGCACGTGCATTTCTGCTTGAGCCTTGGTGGTAGTGTAGTACTCAGGCTGCTCCTTGCCCATGATGAGAGGATACGACTCGTTGGCGTTGATCAGGTCGCTCTGCGTGTCGTGAATGACGCTAGCTGAGCTGGTATAGACGAATGCCTTGACGCCCGTCTCTTGTGCTGCCCGAACCATGGTCTTGGTGCCTTCCACGTTGACTTTGTAGGTCAGATCCTTGTTCTTGCTGGCAGTCATGACCGGACTTGCTGTGTGAATGACGCCGTCGAACTTGTGCTTCCCGAATAGCTTGACCATAGCGTCATAGTCGGTAAGGTCGCCTTGCTCGTACTGGACGCCGTCGACGGGATTCGGCGGCTGCTTGAGGTCGAGGACGGTGATTTGGGAGCACGCTTTTCTGGATGCCAGTAGCGAGACAATGTGGTGTCCCAGGAAGCCTGAGCCTCCCGTCACCAAGACATTTCCCAGCGAGCGAATCTGTTTCTCGCCCATGCTGTCGTTGTCGGGAGGCAGGATATCGGAGTCGTGAAGATGGTATGGTACCGAGCAAACAATCGCAACTTCCTATTCAAGACGCCAAGGAATGTCGAACCACTCTCACTTTAGCCGATACATGCTACGACTTGTGGCCACAGAACCTGGTACCACGACTTTTGATCCACGGCTTCTGGAAGTTCACCTGAACAATCAATCTTCTTTTCGCAGACACCACCACCGCCTAACCAACACCACCACACCGGCGCTTCGCAAACCTCGACGGGATGACCATCCACTTGTATGCTGAGCATCTGATGAACATTCGCTCGCTGTCGTTGCAGGCTTCGCTCTCCACCGTCTCTAATAAGGAAACCAGAGCGACGCTTTCTGCGGATGGCAGCACCTTGACTCTTGCCCACGAAGGCGAAGTCGCTACCATCAAGCTGCCCATTTCGCTGCCCGGCGGACACAATGATGCTACTCTCACGATTCCCGCAGCTCCGACCAAGGACTTGAGTTTTCGAGTCTCGCTGTCAGAGAAGCCAGGCACGAACGGACTGCCAACCAGTGGCACTCTCGAGGACACGAACGTTGTGCCGTGGACAGCACCCAGCCTCACCCCTGATACCGAGATCGCCTGTCGTACTTGCGGCGCAACTATCGTCGAGCGCAGTAGGGTCAAAGTCTGGAAAGACTTACCATCGGAGAATTGGGCTGAGATGATGGACTTCTGGCATTGCCACCGACCCAATGTTCCCCACGACGACGATCACAGTTTGCCACGAAAGGGGTACTCTGCCGATAGCAGACTAGCACTCGAGCCTGGTGTTGGCATGATCGACCCAGTGGACTTCATACTGACGGCAGCAGACTGCTCGAACGTGGCGGTAGGTACCAACCTCACATTTCCATTTACTCATTGCCTCTTTCGCTTCTGATGTGTGTGTGGCTACACGGGCAACAAGAACCGGTCTTTCCGGGCCGCAAGGTCAAGTATAGGGAAGCCTCGGGATACATATGTCCAATATTGAACAGACAGAACTGGAGACCAGAGCTAGCCTTCACGGTTGGTCTGGTGGAAAGTTCTTGTCGCGGTCTTGCGTTTCACCGTCGCTTCTAGAGACCCTTAGTCTCGGCGGGATTTAGGCTTGATACATGCCTTCACAGGAGGGATTTGAGATCTCCAGATAGAACCAAATGCAGTTGCTGATTTCTCTTTTACCAGATCTTTACACCATCTTCTAATACTACTGTTAACGTCGACTCCATCCAATGTACCTCCTGTTCTACCCCCATCGGCCGCATTCACTCGTCCAGTGAAGGCTACAAGATTCGTAAACTCCACCTCTCAGTGTCTACCGCTCGAGATTGCGCCATGGCCTCTTTCGATATCCAGAGATGGCTTGCATGCCATCTATTGTCGTCCATGGAAAGCCAGGGCGTGCGAAAGTTCACAATTCAAAAAATTAATGGTGGCGAACTTGTGTTGAAATTATGGATCTTCACTCCAGACATCAGCATCTCCTCATCCGCGGCTAAAGATGCAGAACCCATCCGATGCACGAAAATATTGTGGAAGGATGACATTGCGGCTCCCAGCGAATCTGGTGCCTTAAACCGTCAGGCTCTGGCAGAGGGCGAGCTTGAGCTTCCGTCGGACGAAATGCAGCTACTGCGAGAACTGCTGGCCCAGAGTGCGGCCCTGTTACCACAAAGCGCGAAGACATTTCAATCCTGGAATGTAGCATTGCTGCAACGCTTCACGAGAGCCGAAGGCGATCCACAGCGAGACTCGGCTGCTCATGTCTTCCTGCCGGAGGTGCCCGATGTGCAGAACAAGGAGATCCTGTCTGCACTCACCTCGTGAGCTCGACTGGCCTTTAGTATGGCACACCGCTTTCCTCCAGAGTGGGTGTCTGTTCTTCCAAGAAGCTCTTCGGCCGGCGTGGCTCGTTGTCCGTGAGAGTCTCCTCACTAGGCGACGAACGAGAGGATGTACTAATGTAGGCATCCTCGTGCGTCGTTGCCAATATGTTCTCGGAACGAGAAGCTCTGGCGGAGTTTCCAGCTGCGAGCATCCGCTCAAATCCTTGCTCATGGTTTTGGCGTTCGGTTTCGCAGGCTTCGCGCCAAGACTTGGCCGCTTCTTTCTGGATGAAGGGATCTGGGAGGGGGCGCTGCGAAAATCGCTGGGAGATCGCTTGCTCATCAAACTCGTCCCTAACTTCAGCTTCCAACAGCCGCTTCGCGATGCTGTTCATGCGACTTTCGAAAGCCCCTGAGACTGGGCTTGCGGCCGGCTCCTTCAGAGACGGTGTTCTCTGGACCACGGCGCTCGTGCGAGACAACGGCTGCATCGAACGCAAAATTTCCTCAGCCATGTCTTCTGGCAGTCCATCTCTCTGATGGACGTGATACAAGGTTCCATCGATCATCATGTGAGAAGATTGTCTGTCGGTCTCTTCAGGATACCACGATGGCGCTACCAGCCCCTGAGAGTGATACCAGTCCGTGTCCACGACGGAGGCGCGACCATCACCAATGTTCACGAATCCTGCAGAATCCTTCCTGCCCCAGCTGCCCAAGGCAGATACTCGTCGCTTGAACACCCGTCCGGCACCCATAATGGTGCTGCTCAAAGACCTGGAGTTCTGGCGCTTCTGTCTCCTCTCATCATCACGGTCTGTATCAGAGACGGTGTTGGTATCATCTCCGAACCACTTGTGCCTGAAAAGACTTTTCCTCCTCTTCGGCTCCCGTACTTGCTGAAGGCTCGTATCATCTTCGTCGGGCGCAATCTCTACCTCCATGAATATGTTCATGGCCGTGTCGCTCTCCTCCAGGATGGACCGAGAAGTGCCCCGTTGCGGTGGTGTCGTGTACCCGAGTATCCTGTGGTCTACCGATACACGCGAGGGAACTTGCAACGGAGGCGAACGGGCCTGGCTCTCTCCAACTAGTGAGGAATCAGACCGGGCAGCAACGAGATCGGCATTTCGCGCTCGAACGGAAGGCGGGAGGGCGTGTCTGTCGCGGTATGGGGCGCTCAAGGAGTATTCTCCCATGATGAAATCGACTCGCTTGACGATGGACCCTTGTGTTCTGTTGGTTTGCGACATGCTTGTTAAGAATCGAAGCAAGAGGAGAGCATCTGATGAGAAGTTGGCCATGGAGGGCATTTTAAAAGTGACGAAGGAGGGTGAGGGGACGAGCAATTAAGACGTCCCAGCGCCATGGCAAGCGCAGGATGGAGAGCCTACCATCAAGCAGATAATCATCATGGTATGCGTGGAGAAAAAGCGCTGAGTAAGTCGTTTGCACAACGAGACCGCATTGCACCTTACTAATAAAAATTGAGAACGTGGGTGATGATTAGAGACTCTCAATGAAAAGAGGCCGTAAGATCATGCTTGCTAACCCATGCAGAGCTAACCATAATGCCAATCCATTTCAGACGGCGTTGACCACGTTCAGATCATCAACCCATTGTGTGCCCGATCATGTCCTCGAATTTTGATAGGAACGCCAGGTCCTCTACCATTGCTTCAGCGCCATGACTTTCGCGTAGACCGCTGCGCGCTCAGCGGTCGCTGTCGTGCCGATGCAGCTCGTAAGGTATTGCTCCCAGCCAGTACCAGCGTCCAAAGCAGCTCGCACGCTCGAATCGCACTGCGTCGTAAGAAACCAAGCCGCAGATCCAAAACTCAACTCGTTGGTCGCGTTGACAAGATCGAGAACAGCAGTCGGGCCCTGCGCCTTTGCCTCGGAGATCTCCTGCGCAGTGATACCGCTGTCCGGCTGGTTTGTCACAAGCCACTCGGCGTACTTCTCCACATTGGTGGGGGACATCATATTGCGCGTTCCCTGCCCTGGGATCCCCGGGTAGTGGTTCTTCGCGTATTTGAAGTTTGCGGACTCGTAGAGCATCAGCGCGACGAGTGCTGCTTGGGTATTGAAAGTCTTGACGGCGTAGTCGACGAAGGATTGTGAGATGGCAGGGGCGGCTTCAGAAGCTGGTCGGCATTCTCCTCCCCAGGTCCCATCGCAAGCAGCCGTGATCGGCGCGATGTTCACCAGGTCTTCTTCGCTGATGCTGTTGGCGCCGCTGTCAGGGAGCGGCAGCGCCCAAGTTGAGGCGACCCCGCCGAGGACCATGCACAGGATGCTGGCGATCATCCTCGCGTCTTGGAAGTGAGGCACAGATGTTGTGCGTGGACCAAAATGATTGATCTGTTGGCTGTTCTGTGCTTTGCGAAATTGTGCATGGAGAAATGAGAGTCAATTGAGCCACTAGGAAGCTTCTGCAGCAGTGTTATGTAGAAGCGTCTCAAAGAAAATTGACAATGGTGAACGACAATACGAGACAAAGGCTATTTGTTCGACGCGTTGACCATTGTCTGCGAGGAGTGTAGGGATTAGTAACGAGCGTCTCGGTCATACCAACATCGCATGGTTCATCAGGCTTTGTGTGGCAGCGGCAGCGACAACACCAGATCTCAGGTTCAAGCCCGCCAGTTTCGAGTCTCGTCCTCGATTCCGTGAGATTTGCATGATAGAGGTCGAGACAAGCATCGCAGAGCTGAGCTGAAACGCGAGTGCAAGCCAATGAAATCGCAGTACTGCCAAGAGCGCGGCGGCAATGTTACACTGCCCTGTGAACAGACGCTGCGGCTATCGTGCTGCCCGTGATTGCATCAATCCTATTGTTTAGAAACGGCGGAATCCAATTGTAGTATTCTGAGATTAGTAGAGTGTTGGGATGGGGCCACTGGGGCATGGAGCAAGGGCTCGCAGATGGTCTGAAAGCGTATGTCGAGGTCCAAGTGTTCTGTCGAAGATGGAGCCGAGTGATGTGCCTTCATTGTACGATCGGGTCCTTTCCACAGCTTCCGGTTTCTGTCGCTAGATAGGTACATGTACTGTGCAGTAATCATTAAGAGCAATGATCTGCTTGCCCGTTCTCACCGGAGGCGGAGATATTGGCAGAACACGTTTCCGTCGGGGTAATTCGATCTCGCGCGAGTGGGGCCAGGCATCAAGATCATGATAAGATGACACGTAAACTGACCCTTCGAGTCGTGCGTTTCTTGCGTCCTGTCGTAGGATGCTGCTGCATAGAAGCTGCGGGTGGTTCATCGTGCTGACAAAACAGAACGAGAGGGCATCCGGAGGCGGGAGGGGCCGTCGCCGATCCCGCCTCACGAGATCTCCTTATGGACGACTCAACTCGCTGTCCAGCTTGAAGGGCACGTCTGTTCTCCTCTTCCACGCTCTTGCTGTTGTCCGTCTCTGCTCCATCGTGATGTCTATGTCCGCCAAGACCCGAAGGATGCCCGCCAAGACCCAGAGGAGTGTGTGAGTGCATCTTCCTGCTGTGCCTCATGTGCCTTGGAGCATTATTGTCCAATCAACATCCCCGCAACGCATCCTCCTCGGACTCCTCTCACCGGTCACGTGGGTGATCTGAGTGTGGAGTCGCCGTACCGACTCTTTGGGCACCGACAGACGTGGACGCGTCGACGCGAACTTGGACTTCATCGCGACTGACGGGCGGCGGGAGGGAGGGCACAGGTCAGTCTTCCCGCAGGCGATATATAAACCAGGACGACGAGCTTCCGCCATCCCAGCGGGCAGCAGAGTCTCATATACTCTGCTGAAGGAGAGCACCGAACGCGAGTGCGAGGAGGATGCAGGTGGTGTTTGGCTGCGCCACGGACGACTAGCGCCGCGTCCCGCTCTGCTGCCTAGAGGGCTGCCTGGCGACCTCACATCACCCTCACTGGTCACCTTCACTTCACTCTCTCTTTCGTCTCTACTTCTGTCTTGCACTGCAAATCCGACCTGCTCAAAAGGACACGCTACTCTGCTTGGCACGTCGCTGTTGGCGAGCCCATTGTTGCTGCCTGAGAGCTGCCATCTTCTCCCCTCTGCCCACCATCCGTCGGCATATCAACCTTGGATGCCGCTGTTCCTGGCTGTCTGTCCTCTGCTCCGTCCACTGCATTGACTTCCAGGAACCGGGGAGCCACTCCCATCGCAGCACGCTGTCGAGGCCACGATTGGAGTACGAGTGACTCATAGCATCATTCCATACCTGGTACCACGCTAACCGCTTCGCAGGACACCGGATGCTTCGATCTCTAATAAACACGGTACATAACCTCGATCTCGCGCCGCCAACATGTCGTCGGCCCCCTCCCACCCGCGTCGCCGGCCCGCCAGGCCTGATGATTCCCACCTGACTCTTATCGACTCCTTTCAGAGCATGAACATTCGCAAGGGCGAGACCTTTCACCCAAAGACGAGCACCGGTAATAGCAGCTTCTGGGATCCGCTGGAGGCACGGGCAAAGTCACCGGCAATGCCACTGCGGTCTACAACATCACCACAATCTCTTGAGGATCTCCTCATCGGTCCGGGTGAGCGTCGCGTTGCCCAGCTTCTCCACCGTGTGGACAAGGCCGTCGCTGCTCAGTCGACCCATGCGTTGGCCGTGGCCCTCAGCGAACCGGAGACCTTGGCCGTCCCAGCTGTCGCAGTAGACGCCGCCGCTGCTTCCGATCAGACTCCAAGATCGCGTGCTCGTCACCACAGCCATTCATCCGACAGTGGTATCGGCTCCTCTGTTGCAGATTCCGTCGAGACTGGATCAGATTCCACGGCTAAGCATCCGACCAACTCTGGTGAGCGCTACCCTACCCTGGTGCAAACATGTATACTGACCATTCCAAGCCACTGCGCGGTCTCCGGACAGACAATCTCTCTCCAGCATCTCGGATGCTGCCGAGGAACACGCTGGACTGAGCAAGTACGCGGCCGAACAGATCCAAAAGAACATTGTCCAGCCCATTCTGGAAGAAGAGTCACTGAAAGAAGTACGTACCTCCCTTCACGATTTCGCGTCGTCGTGTCCCTCGTAGTCTATAAGCTGCGTGCTAATCCACCTTCGCCAGTTCCACGACCTCATTAAGAGCATACCATCGCGCATCGAAGAGAGGGAGGTCAAGAATCTGAGGGAGATCGAGCGCACATTGCTCTTTCTCGCCACGGTAAGTAGTGGAGCCATCAATCTGTGGTCGTACATTTGTTTATGGTGTTTTGGCGTAGGACTATTCGCGTTCTCCTTCGAAGTATCTACGATTCTGCGAGTCGACAATCCGGGTTCTGCACACGACGGTCACGACGCTACACGAGTCCGACCAGAAAGCGCCTCAAGATCGTCCGTACACTCAAGGATACTTCTTTGATTTAGTTGAGCAGGTTCGTTCTGGGTCTCTGTCGCCTAAAGGCACAGCGGCATTGATTGACATTGTTCTTGGACAGATTCGTAGATACGCCACCATTCTGGCCGCCAATCGCGCCCGCCAAGTGAAGGGCGAGATGGTATCGACAAAGTGAGTTCTCCCCACCCCGCCCTCGTACTGTTGTCGTCACCCCTCTACATGTGAGCTTGCGTACAATAGCTTCTCTTCGCTATTGTTGGTAGGCTACAGCTATTGTCAGCACTCCTATTGTCATGTTGGCCATTCGGCGGACACTGTCATATAAAAAGCGTGAAACCTGCCTCTGGCCTTCGTCTTGCTTCCTTACACACCCTGCCCGCCGTCGACGATCAACACAATCGCAAAGGCAATGGCCTGTGCTAACGACATGGACAGGATCGAGAAAGTCTCGCTCCATGGGGGTATGACACATAACGGAAAGCCGGCTGAGCTAGTCCGTCACACTGCAGACGGCCAAGTCATATCACTGGCCGACGACCAAGCTCTCACTGAAGATGAACTCAACTCCACCATGAAGAGAGCTGCTGATGCAGACCTCGACGAAGATGCCTTGCGTTCCATGGCTCGTCGGAAGAAGAACGCAAAGCCTGAGATCCATACCTGTCCGCTTTGCACCAAAGAATTCAAGCGCCCATGCGACCTCACGAAGCACGTAAAGACACACGAGCGCCCTTGGAAGTGTCCGACTGAAGACTGCAAATACCACGATTACGGCTGGCCAACCGAGAAGGAGCGGGATCGTCATGTCAACGACAAGCATTCTTCCACCCCATCTCTCTACCACTGCCTGTTCAAGCCTTGCCCGTATACGTCCAAGCGTGAGAGCAATTGCAAGCAACACATGGAGAAGGCTCACGGGTGGCAATATGTTCGATCCAAGAGCAACGGCAAAGGTCGCGCATCCAGCGTTGTGCGCCTGCAGCAAGGCTCTGTGCCTCCATCGCCATCGTCGGCCATGCTGACTCCCCTCACACCCATCGCGCCGTCTCCTTCTACTCACTGCTGGTCCGAATCGTCGCGTCGCGGATCCATGGCGCCACCGCCAACTACTGGAGCGAGTGGCTATGGAACTCCGGCTTACGGCACGCCCGCTTTCGCGCAGCCATCGCCAGACTTTGCGGGCCACTTCAACATGAACAATTTGAACTTTGATTTCAACGACATGGGCAACTTCCCACAGTTCCCGATCACGCCGGCCATGAGCGAGGAGCGCCATGATTCTGCTTCCCTCTCGTCGCATTCTGAGTTGCAGTTCGATGCCAACTCATTCGACGGTCATTCGCCTGCCGACTTCACGTTTGACAACTTCGACTTCGGAAATCTCCCAGTCGACTTCCAGACGTACACTCCAAACTCCAGCGTCGCCGGTCCTAGTTCTGGTGCTGGTGCTGGTGCTGGTGCTGGTGCTGGTGCTGGTGCTGGTGCTGGTGCTGGTGCTGCAATGCCACATGTGTCTCCGCAAATGGATCAGACATTCACGAATGATGCGATGAATATCGACAACGATTACTGCGCGGCGCCGAACGAGGACTTTACACTGTTTGCCTCTGGCTCTCGCGCTGCTGACGGCGAGATGGCGATGATTCCTTCGCTCGTGAACGAAGGCTCGTGGGGACAGCTCGACGGAAGTGGCTCTACATTTGCTTCGGGAGCGCATTTCGACAGTGGAAACCCACCAACCCTCACTGCCGGCAACAGCGTGCTGAGGGATTTGTTCCCAGAGCTCCACAACTGAGGCATGGCGACTATGCCTCTCTATCGATGCAATGCAAGCCTTCAGGACTGCTAGCACTCATCAAAGCGCGTTCCGACCACAAATTGAGATCCCCGAATACTATCACGGCTCTCGTTGCTCATTTCTGTTTGCTTTTTGGAGAGAGTGTGGTGTAATCGGGGCATGTCGAGTTTGACACGACTTTCACGAAGAGATTGATGCGCTCCTCACCTCAAATCATGTAGATTACATAGCGAAGTGCTTGAAGCACTCCAAACGAGACGAAGCGATTGGACGCAAGCAAACCATGATTCTCTTTCTCATCGCATGATATAACCTTGACAAATACCCTTGCAACGTTCGTTTGTTCTGTCGCCACGCTAGCAGGCTCGCATATATCCATCGGGTGCGGTTCGAACCCTGGTAAATTTATAGAGTACTGTCTGGGAGATAGATTGAAGCAAGACGCGAGACATTTGAGGTCTGGATGACATTACATTATGTAGTAGTCTAGAGGCTCACTGGAGGAGCACAGCCCATCTGTCGTTATATGCAATGGTTGATGGTAACCTGTCGTTGCAGATGAAATGATCCCATCACCTGTGAAACTTTTGTTTACCACCCTCCCTCATGGTGGTTCCCGTGGTCGGCGTAAGACCACGCGTTGTTCGGATTACCCGAGTCAGCACCCTTACCGGCTGGGGCGGGAGCAGCAGAAGCAGCAGCGTTGGGGCCGTCACCGTTGGCGACGAAGAAGTCGTTGATGGTCTTGTACGTGAACTGGTAGGTGTACTGCAGGTTCAAGCCGTGCCCGGTGCCGGGGACAATGGTGACCTGGAAGGGCGCGGCGTTGGGGAGCATGGCCTTGGAAGTCTCGGGGATGCTGCTGTAGCCGGTCGGGGCCTTGTAGCAGTCGCCACCGCAGAAGGGCACGTCGCGCTCACCGGTGATGATGAGGACGGGGGCCTTGAGTTCGTTCTTGGAAGCGGCGGCGCCGCCGATGGTGAGCAGTTCGCCGATGGTGACGGGCTCGCCGTTGGCGAAGGCGAAGGGGAGGATGTTGGGGTCGAAGGCGTTGGGTGCCAGGAAGTTGGTCTGGACGGCAGAGGGGGTGGCGGAGGCCAGGTAGCCGTCTGGGTAGTCGGCGAGCTTGGCGTTCGTGTTGGCCTGGACGAAGTCGCCGCCGAGCTCGAAGAAGGGCAGGAAGGTGCCGTTCTGGGAGAAGCCGGTCAAGCCGATGCCGTCGGAGATGGTTGGGTAGAGGGCAGTCAGAGCGTACGTCTGCACGGAGCCGAAGGAGTGTCCGATGTGGACGACCTTCTTGAAGCTGGGCACGCCGGGAATGGTGCCGTTGCGGAGGCCGTAGGTCAGCATGCGGAGAGCCTGGATCTCCAGCATGGCCTGGATCTCGTTGACGGGCTCGCCGTGCTGGGACATGCCAATGCCAAGACGGTCGTGGGAGAAGGTGGCGTAGCCATACTTGTCTACCGCCTCGTTGGTGTATGAGTACTGGTAGTTGTCGTATGGAATGTCCCAGTAGCTGCGGTCGAAACCAATACCGTGGGTGAGCAGCTGCACAGTGGAAGGAGCTCCGGAATCAGGGTAGCAGTATGTCGTGGCCAGATGGTAGGTGCCCTCGACGTTTTGGTACTGGAGAAAAGATCAATCAGGATAGGCAAGAAGCGGGGTGTCCAGAGGAACTTACGCCCTTGAGCTGCTCCTGGGTGTAGTTGTGGCCCTGCTGCGAGAGGTTCAAGATGAAGTTGGTGACATCAATGTTGGAGTGGGGCGTCAATGCCGCCTTGTCGAACACGGCGTTCCTGGCGTTCACCGTCACGGGGACAGTGATGTTCGCGCACTTCTTTCCAGAGGCGAGAGAGCCAAGGGCGACAACGGCCGCGGCGGTAGTGAACGACTTCATGTTGAGTTATGAGAGGTATCGGATACTAGAATGGGGGAGTCGACAAGGAGAGGAATCCTTTGGTGGGCATACCTCGTGGTTATTATACCTACAGCGAATTCGGTTCTCCGGCGCTGGCGATGCTACTCCACGCTCTGCCGTTCGATCATGACGTTTCCATGGTGTAGCAGAAGACTTTCCTGGGCACTCGCTAAACCCGTTGAAGTGAGAGAGTTATTTGGAAAAGTCGCGATCTGCGAAGTTTTATAAGGCCCAGGATCAAGGCCAGTAGAGACAACGTTAGCTCCCGTTTTAGCTTATCCGAAGAACTCTACTGCCAGACGAGTGTTCATCATCAAGGCACTGGCGGCCGACTCCCAGGCTGCTTTCCGCAATAATCGACCCATAGTCCTCCCTCTCGGGGCCCTGTGAGTCCGTCTGGGCTGATCCGCTGCGGTTGGAGAGGATAAGGTAGAGTTCCTTGGCTCAGGTACGCTGGATTAGTGTCGAAGCATTCCAGTTTAATAAGAGGTCACTGCGTGAAACGGAGTGGCGGGGAGACGTGGGGAAGCGGCAAGCCGACCGTCTGCCGTCTCGTCGTGCGTCCGCTCGGGCTCTGTGCTGCTGTGCTGTGCTCCACAACAGGCGCAAACGCACTCGTTGACTCGGATCCGGAGCGAGTAATAAGTCAACTGAACTTACCGGAGTCGAGCCCGCGCAGATGTCATCTCATGCACAGAATTGCACATATATATATGCATAATAAGTGGAGCCTCCGAGAGCTCAGCAGCAACTTAATTGAACAATGAATGCCGGAAATCCTGAAGCGGGAGCTCCCGATCCCGAGGACAGCTGAAAGTGCGATGCTCCGTCAATTCTCGCAATAATAATTCCCACACCTTTCCGACGTCTCCTCACTGCCTGCCGCGCACCCGATGTATTGATTCATTACCAGTGCGCAGCAACCAGGGCCACCAAGCTACGCACGTCGCACAACTTCTTGCCAACCGCAGACCCTACCAGCGCCGGACATACGAGGCGCGGGCATGAGCAGCACAGGAGCAGTGCCTGACGCCTGGGACGATGACTGGGTAAACGTCGCCGATGTATCTTCCTTGCCGTCTAGCTGTCAGCACACAGAGAATTGACAATCCACCGCAGAACAAGACCGAAGAGCCTTCCAAACCAGAGCCCGCCCCCAAACTCACCAAAGCCGAGCGGAGGGCGCAACACGCCCAGCAACAGCGCCAGTTATGGCATTCTGCCGAGAATCCGGGCCGGAGTCTTTGGCTCGAAGCGCAAGGCGTCGTCCCTCTCCAAAACGAGATCAAGCCACAGGTCAAACTACTGAGCCGAAAACCGGCGACGATCGCCAAGAGGGATGTCACAGATGCAGCTGCCAGACTGAACATGGAGGATGAAGAGGACAGCGGAGACGAAGCACGCAGAAAACGCGAGGCCGAGCTGGAGGCTCGTCAGCGTCAGGCGAAACTCGAGCGCGAAGACAAGCAGCGCCGTTACGCTGAGGCTCGTGAGAGGATCATGGGCTCTTCGAACAATCCCTCGCCGCCTCAAAACTCCAGGGACAGCCCACATGGCAGAGACAATCGGAAGCAACGAGGGGTGCCGTACAGGAACGGTAATCGACGCAGTCAGCCAGAATCGCCAGCTGAGCAGTCTCCTTCCACCCTTGACCAGTCCAACAACGGCAGCCAGCTGTTCGATCCGGAAGATATGGGCAGGAGACTGCCGCCCAAACGTGATATGACCGATTCCCCCAGAGACGACAACCATCCTCTGAGGCAGCCGCGGGGTCCTAGTGAGAACGGACGCGGAGGCTTCGGCTTCTCCGGTCGGGACGGCAGGCCTGGCGCCTGATATTCTCATGAGTTCAGCGCAAGTTGTCCGAACTGCACTTGCAAGTTTCAGGAGTCTATACGAGATGATAAAGCGGACTCCAGAAATCGGGATGCAACGCAAGGTCTCCTACGAACGAACTACATTTTGGCAAACCTAGGATTTCCACAGCTCACTTCGCTACTTCTTGAAAGCATCTCCAGCGCCCCATGGTAGACTACGCTGCAGAGACCCAGGGCGGACGATGAATCTGCGTTTCGGCATTTGCACTGCTAGTACTGCAATACCCTCACCTACGGCACGGGCCCTGTTCGCGACGCGTTGGCAACCCACCAATCTTTCCTGCAGACACTACTGTAGGTAGGTGCTGCAGGAGTGTTACAGCTTCGCAAGCAACCACATTCAACGACGGAATGTTTTCTGTCTCGCGACGCGCTGCCCAGCTGCGAACACGTCCATTCCAGGAGATTGTCTGCCGTCGTCGCACAAGGTCGCATCAGTGTGCAGCTGTGTCGGAATAGGGCCGCGAGCTTCGGTCGGGTGATCCGCATCGGCAGCGCAGAGGAAGTGCAAAGTGATCCAATGAGCTGGGCCACTGCCGCCACGATACGCCAGCTGCCTTCTTCGATCGACAACAGTATGCGTGACTTCCGACCCAGCGCTCTCTTTCCAGACCAGGTCTTGCTCGAGTACAGCCTTTTGCACCAACCGCTGCCTCTGTCGCTTGGGGGCGACATGTTGTGCGCGGCTGGATGCACCGATCAGGTAGCCACGCTCACTTCACCTGCTCACCTGGGAGTAAGTAGATCGATTCGAAGCCTTTCACATGCAGCACGCCTGCTGTCACTTGGTTCCATTTCAATTATTATGGACTCCACACCCTGATCACCACATGGTACCTTGTTGATCTGAATACCAGTACAAAGAGCGTCGAGTAGAAACTGTCGCTTGTCCAACGCGTCCCGCGCCTCACGACCTGACCTTTACAGCATCTGCATACATCCTCACGTCGACGCTTCTCCGCGTACTCCGCTGTGAACGACTTCTTTGAACGATTTCTTTCCTTGTCCAAGATGTACTTGTCCTCGGCTGTTCTGGTCAGCTTTGGCCTTGTCTCCTTCACCACGGCAGCCACAGCTCCAGAACGCCGAGTGCAAGTCTGCAATGGCCATGCTGAGTTCTGCGATCGAAAGTATTCCAACGTCTCCCTCATTGGCACAGTAAGCGAATCGAAGCCGACCGGGTATGCTCATCTTCCAGTCACATGTATGCTTATTGCCCTCTCATCAGCACGACTCGGCGTTTGTAGGAAGCATCCTGGTCAGTCTGTCTGTCTAGATATCTCTCCCAGGGCATACATACACAACAAATACCGGCCGAGAAAATACACGACACAAATCTCACAACGTTTTTCATTTTGAACAGGACCCGCGAATCAACCAAGAGAAAACCGTAACCCAACAACTCGACGCCGGAATCCGTTTCCTCCAAGCCCAAACCCACCTCCGCGCCGATGATGACAACGACAACGACAACGACAGTGGGATCGCGCTGTGCCACACCTCATGCGCCCTCAAAGACGCCGGCCCGCTGGAGACATACCTCTCCACCATCAAGACCTGGCTCGACGCGCACCCGGACGACGTCGTCACCCTGCTCCTCACCAACGGCGACGGCATCGACATTGCCCGCTTCGGCGCCGCTTTCCATACCACCGGCCTCGCGGCGTACGCCTACACGCCGCCCTCATCACTCCCCCCTCCCAATCCCCTACGATTCCTGGCCCACCTAACTCCGCCCTCATCGCAAACGCCACCCGCTGCATCATCTTCCTCGACAACATCGTCGTCGTCACCAACTCCAATCCCTCCTCCTCCTCCTCCTCCTCCTCCTCTTCCGTACCGTACATCCTCTCTCTCCGAATTCCTCTACTTCTTCGAAACACCCTACGACACCACCGACCGACCCCAAGTACTTCCCCCAAATGCACTCTCGACCGCCGCCCCGCCAAAACCTCCCCCCCCCCCCGAGGGCAGGATGTACATTGTAAAATCACTTTTTTAGATGTGGAAATCTTGGGGGTTCTTGCTGCCGGATGATGGCGGGGATTATCGGACGAATGCCGCGATGGGGGAGGGGATGGGGAGTATCGGCGCGCAGGCGGCGTTGTGTGAGGGGTTGTATGGGGGACGGGGGGCCGAATGTCGTGCTGGTGGATATGTTTGATCGGGGGGACGTGTTCGCGGCGCAGGATCAATGGAATGGTTTGTAGGGGGTGAGTGAGTGGTTTGTAGTCCTGGCGGATTTAGATTGCCAACAGAGAGAGCGATGTGGACCGAATTTGCATTCATACAATGACTACCATACCCAGCTTTTTGAATATCCTCCCGGAAGACACCGGCCATTCTCTTCCCTCATCACATGCAATTCACAACAGAATATTCCGACCCAGTAGCAGGAGTGGTATCATTGCATCAAACTTTCCTACCCAAACCCCCGACGCCTCTATTTCGTCATGCACAAGTCGTACCGCCTACCGCGCAATGCGCAACCAAGAGTTGCGAAGAAGCGCCACCCCAGAGCCTCAGCACAAATACAGTTCAACATCAAGCTACGCCGCAAACACTCTACCCACTCAGAAGATCCTTGACGCTCATACCGGTGCTCGAACGGCTGGTCTCCGTCTCGTGAGCGGCGCGCCAATTCCTTCGGTCGTGATTTAACATCAACAGGGCAGCGGTCGCTTCTTGATCAAGCTCATGTTCCCTTCGGGCCGTGTTGGGTGCAGAGCGCTGCTTCTCGGTCAGCTCTGTAGCACCTTCGGCGATCTGGCGCAGGTGGGAGGAAGAGTCTACGGGTTTCAGAGCGGGACTCCCAAGGCCGAATGCACCGCTGAAGGTGGGTGCGGTGGAGACGTGATGCAGCTGGGGTCCAAAGGCGGGAGAGGCTTGGTTGGAATGGAAGTAGGGCGAGTAGCTGGAAGCTGCAGAGGAGATGGAGTAGTGTCGTCCGGCACCAGCGGAGAAGATGGAGGGCGAGGTGGTGGTGGTGGTGGTGGTGGTGGTGATGTGCGAGAGGGAGGGCAAGGAGACGGCCGAGGCACATGGCTCGAGAGTCGCCGGAGTTGATGTGCCGGCTCCTGCTTCCTGCTCGTCCTCCATTTCTTCATCCTCGTCATCTTCTTCATCCTGTCCTTGCGCCCTACTGATGGTGCTTGGTGGGGGTGGTGGTCGGGGAGAGTTATTCTGGGCTTGCAGGTCTGCGACGCATTGCTCGAGGTAGCGGAGATAGTCGATACTTGCCTGCTACATGTTAGGTTCAGGAGTGCAAGCCGAGGAGAGTTGTATGGGCATACTGACCTGCAGAATGGCAAGCTTGTGCATCTCTTGGCCTTTGCAAGCCGGAATCATATCTTTCAGCACGCCGAACTCTTCGTTCATCTTGGACCTCCGTCTCCGCTCAATGAGACTGTGGGCCGTCTTTCGAGCAATCTTGCGTCCCGCTGCTGTGGAACCCGCATTGTTCTGCTTCCGCTTGCCCCCGGCCTGAGGTTGGGCCTTCCCCGTGGTCTGGTCTACAGCGGCCGGGGGAGTCTCGTGTTGCTCGGCCTCGCGAGGCTTCATCTGGATGATCTTGCGCGATCTTGTCGGGGGAGGAGGGAGGGCGAAATCGTCCTTGGTGATGACGGAACCCTGGTGCACGGCCGGCCGTTTCCTGGCCATGTCTGCGGGGGACTTGGGGGAGACGGGGCGATATGAGGAATCGGAGCCATTGGCGGAGGGGGTGGCAGAGCTGGTGCTGGCGCGGTCCTGCTCGGCGTGGTAGGCGGTGGGAGGCAGATGGAAGGCAGGCGCGGCGTGAGGCCCCTCCTTCCCTCTGATGTCGCTGGAGGGGCCCGGGGTGAGGGGGGGATTGGGGCGTGGCATGGTGAGGGGCGTGGTAGAGGCAGAGCTGGCAGAGGCAAGTGCAAGAGGGGAATGATAAGAAGGGGGAGCAGGAGCAGGAGCAGGAGCAGGAGCAGGCCTTCTCGCGAAGAAGACGTGGTGGGAGTAGGAAGTCACGGTGGGCAGAGGGTCGCAGGACAACGGCGGCCGGCGCGGCGATGGGACGTGGATGCTTGTTGTATACGGCGCGACATGTGCGTGGCCGAAGATGAGGCAGCGGACAGCGGACAGCGGACAGCGGACAGCGCTTGGGAAGGAGTGGCAGCAGTCTGATCTCTTGCAGCAGTCCACAGAGTCGGTGCGGCAATCGGTGCAGCAGTCGCAGTCGAGAGTCTGGCACACGAGGTCGGGTGTCGCGTGCGCATTCGACCAAATTCCCACCCAGCACCCCCTCCACCTTGTCATGACAAGGTCAGCCAATCAGCGCGTGCGGCACCTCGGCGTGCTCCTTCCCATGTCACATGCTCACCTCATCGTCAGTCGCGCCTGCTGCTGCTGCTTTCCGCGGGCGGCAACCACGACCTCCCACGCCATTCACCGGAGCACGTGCGCCCTTTCCCTGATCTCTCTCATCCATCATCGTTAATAATAATCATTCACATGATACATCTGCCTCACTCCATCCACCACCTCGGACCGCCCACACTGTATCCAATTCCCAATTCACCGCTTCGGCACGCTCCCCCTCTTCCGGGACTCGTTCGGCATTCCATTGCTTGCAGCCATCGCTTGCAGCCATTGCTCTCAGCCATTAGTTGACTACCATGTCAGCGTTGTCTTTTGCAAGACAACGTGCGCTCTCGCATGACAATCTCTGCGGCAGAGACTTGCCAGACGCGCGGTGAATATTGTCCATGGTGCGAATCCGACTTCTTTTCCTTTGTCGACGTTCATGTCTCGATGCGGCCAATCCTTTCCTATGTCGACGTTCATGTCTCGATGCGGCCAATCCTTTCCTATGTCGCCACGTCGTCTTCGTTCGCATCTCCTACTTCTCTGCAGTCTTCTCATTCGACCTTGTTAGCGCTTTTGTCATCAGCCAACCGCCAGGATGAGAGTGCCAGGTCTGAAGGGCTTGGCCAACGCCATCACACACTCCCACCCGGTCGCCACAGCCAGCAAGGGCCAGACAGACTTCACCAGGATCCCTCGCCGACGGCGCGGCTTCGATCTCGCGAATGCTTTCTTCATCGCAAGTGGCAGCCCCGCTCGAACTACTCCGGCCGAGAGACAGACATGCGCTTCGGGTCTTGCTTATTACGTTTGTGAAAATGGATACACTGGATGCTGTGCGGCCAATCCGTGCAATGGAGGCGGCGAATGCCCTGCCTCTCTGGTTGAGAGAGCCGTCTCAAATGCCCAGCAGGCATCGACGAGCGTTTCAATCGCAACAGTCACAACGATTGACGGAACTTCGAATACTGAACAGACTACAACTCTCCGTAAACCAACTACCACAAAAGCGGCCACCACAAAAGCGCCTTCGACGGCCGCGGCGACAGCATCTGCGACTACCCGACGAGCGTCTTCAACACTGACGACAGCATCAACTGCTACATCGACAACGACTTCGGGAGTACCATCGTCCACGGCTGATGCTCAGGCATTGACTCGCAATCGAAACAATGCGGGTCCCATAGCGGGAGGCGTAGTTGGCGGAGTCGTTGGACTCGTCCTGATATTAGCCCTCGTGGCATTCTTCGTTCGTCGCCACCGCCGAACCGTCGACGAACGTAGGGCCAATCGGGAGAGGGAAGAGATGAAGAAAAAAGTCGGTGGAGTAACGCCCATCTTCACCGGTCCTACCACGCACATGCGCTCGCAGAGCACCGCGAATGATGTGTGGTCTCCCACAGGAGGTTCGTACTATCCACCCCAACACACCAGACAGAGAAGTATCTTCCAAGAACAGCACAAACAAGAACAGACCTGGGTCTGACGATTGGGTATGTGTGTAGGTCCTTCTCCCACGCCTGTCACACACAGTGCTGATTTCAGCGAGCTCGAGGGCCATACCAGCACGTCACCTGGCATGCGAGCCGAGCGTGGGCGTGGAAACCTGCCGGCTGCGGTGTTGCGGCCTCCTCAGATGCTCGACGGAACGCCAGTGGGGCGTCTCGGCATACACTCGTCGACGTCGAGATCTTCCATCTTCGTGGAGCACATCTCGGAGATGGAAGACACGGTATGTTGCCCTCCCTACAGCCGGGACGATCATCAAGTCTCCTGCTGACAAGCTTTCCAAGTCTCATGGCCCACCAGTGCCATCAAGACGAGCTTCACCCAGCTCTCTTGACTCGCCAATCTTGGGTCGTCCTAGCACTGCTGCCTCCACCACATCTCTGGCGGACGACACCAGGCGCAGGAATCATCTGTTGTCATGGAACAACTACGATCCAAAGCAGGCGACAGATGACGGCGAGAGTCACATCACCGGAACCATGACGCCCAAGACCCCTCCGTCCGCTCGGACACCTCATGGCAGTAGTCCAGGCAGGCCCGGTTCACAGGGACCAGATGCGCCGACCTTTGATGAGCTTTTGAAACCCACCATCTACGAACGTCCGACGAAAGCCCCGCGGAGAGGGTGGTCTTTACGAAGGAGCAAGGCGTGATTTATTTGAAAGATATAGATAGCAGCATCGATGTGAACACCTGTTGCTTCTCGTTCCGTCACCACACACCATTTCCATCCCCTTTCTGGACGCACAGAAAAGGCGATGATGACAAGGCCTGACGGCGTCCATACGACCCTGCCAAATCAAACCTTCCCCCAGTACTTTCAAATACCAACCTTTTTCCTCCCAGCTCAATCCACGCAATCCTCCCAGCGTGGGTGTATATAGGAAACCCTTTGCGTAGGAGGGCGATGGTGAGGGTGATGGTGATGGTGATGGTGATGGTGGTGGACGTGAGGATGAAAACATGTTGGATTTCAATTGACCGGCATGAAGAAAATCTTTCCAAGTGTTGTCAGATCAGAGATAAAAGTGGTCAAAGACCGAGAGGGAAGGAAAACAAGAGATGCAGATTGAACGGAAACGTTTGGATTTCCAAATGTATTTCGGTTTTTTTTTCTTTTTTTTTTTTTTTTTTTCATCAATGTTTGCAGCAGCTGCAGCAGCAGCAGCAGCAGCAGTCGCCTGTCTTGGAGGATTTCCGTCAGGTATGTACATGTATCGATCGCTGCATCCATCCATCGCGGCCATAATATTAGGCTACGTTGATTGACTACCTTAAGGATGCAAGACGTCCCGGGATCCTTCCTTAGACGTGCTCATCAGCCGCAAAGCTTTAGGTTGCGAAGCCTACCTGACCTTACCTTACGTGTAGTACCTAGATACCTACGGGGCGGTCTCCGCCGTACGCACGCTAGTACGAAAGCCACGATCATTATTGTGGGATTGGATGGTTGGATGGTTGGAGACGCACGCATCATTATTGTTCTTTGTGCTTGTGCAGCATGCCTCTGCGAAGCTTCAGGAACAGTCAGTCTACATACTATCCTAATCCGACATATTTCATTTCATTGCAAGAACGTCGACACTTTTGATGTTACATTTTACATGTCATCCGGCTCGGCATCCAGCAGCTTCGCATAGTCGTCCGCCGAAGCGAAAGTCGGCAGAGCCTTGAGCTTCCTCTTTTCCTTGCGGTTCTTCTTGCTCTTCGACATCGTTTGTCCCTCGGAATCCTCCTCCTCTTCGCCCGCCAGCGCGACGGGAATATCGTCGTCGTCATCCAGCATCGCGTCTTCGTCGCTCTCGAGCTCGGGGAGGTCGAACTCGTCCTCCTCCTCCTGATCCTCCCCGTCAAGTCCGTCAAAGTCGGCAAACGCGTCTTCGTCGTCGTCCTCGGCGCCGCCACCCAGATCAATGCCTGCCTCTGACTCCTCATCGTCACTTCGATCGTAGGCACTCTCGAGATCTCCCATGCTGAGATCATCCTCGTCCTCGTCAGGGCCTTCCACCTCAGGCCGTGAGTTGGCAATAGCCTGCCAGATCTCCTCCTCGGCCTCATCTTCGCTGTCTTCCTCTGCTCCCTTGGCCTTCTTCTTTTGCTCGGATTCCCTCCGCTTCTTGCTGTTGCCCGCAGCATTGAAGTAGCTATGGAAGAAGACTTCGTCGGGAGCAACGTTGTCGAGCTTCTTGGCCCAGAATTGCTCCGTGTTGAGTGGCGCGCTCTTCGCACCACCCTCGCCGGGCTTGACAAGTAGGTTGGCCGCATTACTGCCTGCCAGCGGTTGCATGATGGAGCTTCCATGCGTCTTGGCTTGCTTCGTGCTGGGGTTTCGATAGACGAAGCGATCGAGAAAGTGCATGAGAGTATGTTGAGTCGTGTCAGGTTTTGGAGGCATGTCCTTGGTACCGAACACCGCTTCAGCAAATAGCGCCACCGATGGATGGTAATGTCTCATGATGGGTATGATGTCCCACAGACACGTTTTCTCGGCTCCAGCGTGCTCGGGATCGCGTTTTCGGGGATCGTACAGAGACTTCACTTCCAACGATCGCCCTGCGTTATCAGTCGCTGCTTCGCCGTCCTCCGGAACGTCAACAAAGTGCTCTTCCTCATCATCGTCATTCGCCTCCGGCGTGGTTAGCATGTTGCGGATACTGGGGAATGTCCTCTCCAGTTCGCTGATCAGGTAGAGCACACCACAGGCAAATGGCGGCTCGTGCATGGTAATGGTTTGCAGCAATCTCTTCACAAAGGCCTGAACGCGTTTGGCGTTCAGATCTTCCTTTAAGCTCTTGTACAGCAGGTTGAGATACAAGACCTGTTTACTTGAGGTGAAGAGGCGTGGATCCAGGAGGGACTGGTATAAAGTCCGATAGAATCTCTCCGCACCAAAGTGCTTGCGGGATGAGATCTGTTGAAGTAGCATCAACGCCTGAACGCTAGTGTTGAAGTTGGCAGAATGTGCCACACGAAAGACAGTATCGAGCTGCTTTTCGAAGGTTGCATCGTTGGCGTCTGCGTACGGAAACGCTCGATTAACACCAGCCAGCACTTGGGAGATCATTTTGTCGTGAAGCTGGAGGGCAGTCTCCTCGTTTCGTTCCTCAGCCTTCCTCTTCTTCGCCGCCATCTTGCCCGCTTTTCCGCCGCCTCCTTGAGGTTTCCCGTCTACTTTGGCTTTGCTCGAGTTTTCTGTAGTCTCCTTTGGTTTGAGAAGCTGGACAAAGAGACTGAAGTAGATTTCCAACAGCCTATTTGCAAGTTCTTGATCTTTTTGGCCAAGAATTGTCTGATTCAGGGTAATGATAGCGTAGTACTTAGCATGGTCGCTTTGGCCCGGTTTGAACAAGCAGTCGGCTTCGACAGTATTGGTAATAATCAGTTTCATGGCGGGATGCGATGTTTCCAGCTGGAGAAGCAGATATGAGGCTCGCGAAGCAATCTTTCGATCCGTGTCTCCCAGCTTGTTCACCAACAATCGCAGCAGGTTCTCTTCTTGCTCAGGTTTGTCTTTGAGTAGCTCAAACACGTACGTGATGGCTCGACTCCGAGAGTAGGCGATCTCGTCGTTGCACCAAGTCTCCAGTATCTGTAGCATCTCAAAATACTTCTTCTTCAACCAGTCCTCAAACGCCCACACCACAAGGTGAACCTTTTCCAAGCCCGCGGGCAAAGCATCGCCCTGCGACCACCTGGCGGACTTGCCCTGCAACGCACCGAGAACACCGGGCTGCTTGGAAAATGCACGCAATTTGCGGTCTCCCGGCAGAACAACACCTTGGCCGAGCAAGTCCTTCAACGCAGCGACGGCCATTAGAGCCTGATTCCTGCTCTTCTTTTTCCCCAGTCCCAGCAGATGCTCAAAAGCTTTCGTGGTGTGTAGCGGCGACTCTTGTACCAACAGTGTCAGAGCAGACACCTTGTCCTCCAACGTACCAGACGCCATGACAGTGGAGCGGAACTTGTGCTCTGACGATTTGGTGAGGTGAACGTCATTGTATGCCTTGTTCTCCGATTCCAGTAATGATTCCGCGTACTGTTGCAATTCTTCGATCGATCGTTGCGGCGGCAGACTCGTCACGTCCTTCGTCGGGAGTGCAGGCAGTTCGGCGGCGTGCCAGTCCGGGCAGGGCTGGAAGAGCAGTCCATCGTTTTTCTTCTTGTCCTCCTTCTTAGCGACGGTGTCTTCCTGCCTCGCTTTCTTCTGCGGGCCCGAGTCTTTGCTGGCAGCTTTCCTCTTCGCGCCCATTGTCGCGGCGCGCTCCTCAATGCATTCGTGGTAGATGGAAGCAAGCATCCAGCGAGTGAGGCCAAGGACGAACTTTTTAGCAGGACCTTCTGCGCGCGGAGGAACTCCGGGAAAGCATGTTAGCGTCAACTCTATTTCCACTCTCCCCGAACCTCAGATACAAATAGGATCCAGAAACAACTCTGACTTCATCGCCTCTCCCTATCAGAGCTCTCTCCGGCAATTCGACCTGATGCACCCGAATGCAAGTCACTCGTAGCCTGACAAGGCTGCATCGAACCAATGCGGCGTTGACGTCGACTTTCTGCCACAGGCGGGCCATCCACGTGAGACGAGCCGACTCCTTGAGCATACGGATTCCTTATTGACCGATTACTGCAGTACGATGGACGCAATCGGCTGAGTAACTTTTGGACACCAACCGTCTCTCGGAAACCGGATTCAGTCCACGAGGATGGTCACGACCTGCTTGTTCGGGCAGGCTTTCTCCGCCAAGCCAGTTCTGGCATTTTCCACATGCTCCCACTCGGTTTGCGCGTGCTGGACAAGATAGAGCGTCTCGTTGACAAACACATGCAATCTCTCGGTGCATCAAAAGTTTCGTTATCCTCTCTATCTTCGCAGGACTTGTGGCGAAAGTCCAGTCGACTCGATGGCCGCAATGCGGAACTGTTCCAGCTGGAGGATCGCAGAAAGGCAAAATTTCTGCTGGCGCCGACCCACGAGGAAGAAATCACTACAATCGTAAAGGACTCGGTGCATTCATACAAAGATCTTCCACTGCGACTGTACCAAGTATCGCGCAAGTACCGGGATGAAGCGAGACCAAGGCAAGGACTCCTACGGGGAAGAGAATTCATCATGAAAGATCTATACACTTTCGACGAGACCGAGATCCAAGCTACGAAAACTTATGAATCTGTTCGTGCTGCGTACCAGTCATTTCTGGACGAGTTTCATCTACCGTACCTGGTGGCAAGCGCTGATTCCGGCAACATGGGCGGCACACACAGCCACGAGTACCACTTCGCATCTTCAAAAGGCGAGGACGTCATCATAACCTGCAGTAGCTGCGATCTCTCCATCAACGAGGAGCTCTACGTTGGACGTTACGATCCGGATCGCCAGGTCACTCGTGCACCAGGTTCACCCTCGGTGACAGCCTCCGGGGAGAAGACCTCTAGTGACGATTTCCAGTTCCACATGTGGATTGGACAGTTGGCACGACACAGCACAAATCAACCACGCACACTGGTACAAGTTATTGTTCCATATGGACACGAAGTCAACGTGCGTACCCTAAAGACCCTGGTTCCGGACTTAGACACCGCTCAAGAGCAGTGGGACCTAGAGCAGCTGAGAAAAGAATGCTCGGCAGGCTGGAACCTACTGTCATTCCGAGATCCCCGCGTGCCCGTCGAATCCATCCGAGAGAATACAGGTTTCTGGAATCAGTCTGAGGTGCATCAGAAACTTAAGCCAGCGACTATCGAACCGGCATCCTTCCTGCTGACAAAAGCTCATTCCACTGACCCATGTCCTGCGTGTGGTGCAGAAGGGGCCCTCAAACTCAACAAGGCCGTAGAAATTGGTCATACCTTTCACCTGGGTAAGCGTTACAGCAAACCGCTTGAAGCCTCCGTTAAGGATGAAAGCAACAAGCTTGTTGGCATCGAGATGGGTTGTCACGGTATCGGAGTTTCTCGACTCATGGCCGCTGTAGCCTCACTACTCGCCGATAGCAAGGGTCTCAATTGGCCAACAGCAATCGCGCCTTTCAACATTCTACTCATGGGGACGCCGAGTACCGCGAGAGAGCACGTAACCGAAGTGTACGACGCGCTCAGGCCGACACTTGCCTCGCAGGATCTGGACCTCATCATGGACGATCGAGAAAGGCCGGTGGGGTGGAAGCTAAACGATGCCGACCTGGTTGGCTACCCGTTCATCGTGATTCTCGGCAAAGCATGGAGCCAGCGCAAGGCAGTTGAGCTCCAGTGTCGGAGGCTCCATGTGAAGCAAGAGGTTGACGTGAGTCATCTTGCAGAGAAGATCTCCGAATATCGCAGCAAATTGTAAATTAGGTCTGTACATTAAGGCGAGGACCATGCGGTGGGGCTGGTGTTGGAATCTGTATAGATGCTAAGAGCTCTCGTGTCGATCATATGGATACAATGAATCGTCTACTGCCGGTCTGTCGTATGGGATCTGTTTGCAAAGCAGCTCCTGGCCCAGCCGCTGAGCTAAGCAACGAGCTATTCCTGGTAGACATTCTTGGGACCGACTGGCAACCAACTCCGAGCTCGCTTTACGTGCGATCCCAGGCGACTCCTTTCTTAAAACTGCACGCTGAGCGTCAAGCTACATGGCCATGGTGGCCTTGAAATTGGAGGTTCTTAATTACGTAAGGAGACGTAAGAACATACCACCTTTGCCGCAGCGGACCGTTGCTTGCTCTTCTGTTGCTGAGTTCATCTTCGCTTGTAGTAGTATCCAGAAGAATCAAGCGGCACAGTGTTGGATGGCTTCGTCACAGTTCCTAATGATTGGGTGATTGGTAACTGCACGTTTCTGGTTGATGTACCCCAGGAGGCGATGGAGAGACATGCTGCCACCGGGCAGCTATATCACGATGAAAGGAATTCTTATATTTTCTGGCTATGGACCTGAACGCTGCATCGTTGGATGAACCAGTAAGAAGATCGAATGAAGGGCCAAACCGCCATATTGAAGGGGTTGTTAATCTGTGCTTCGCTCTCTCAGTGACCAGACAAGGAAATTACCACCTGCAACTCTGCGACTTCACGTCCGCTCTTGAACAAACACTTCGACGTGTGAGGTTGAAAGACTATCGTTTCAACATCTTCATGAGCCTAATATGGCCCCTTGCCTTTGCCAGTTCTACTGGCGTCCCACTCATACCATCCCAGCTTAATGCAACGACGTTGCCGTCCGCGCCTCTGTCAAGCAGCATTCGAGCCGCAGAGACATGACCGCGGTTCGCAGCAAGATGAAGAGGCGTGACACCACCACTCTCGTTCGCCTGACAATCGATCGCTGCCCCAGAGTCGAGCAATACGCTCACGACTTCAGTGTGCCCCTTATGAGCTGCCCAATGCAACGCCGTCAACCCGTGTACCTGGCGGGCCTCGATCCTGGCCCCGCCACGAAGCAGAACCTTGACCGACGCTGCGGAGCCGCAGGCGGCCGCGTGATGAAGTGGCGTGTTCTTCTCGTCATCGAGGCAGTCTGTCTGCGCACCCCGTTCCAACAGAAGCTCGCACATTGCACTCTGTCCAGTGACAGCTGCCTGGTGAAGAGGCGTGAGGCCGCCTCCTGAGGCTGCACGCAGACTCACTCTAGCGCCGTGTTTGAGCAGCAGGCGAGCCGCATCAATCTGATAGCTGCTGATGGCGCACCAGAGCGGGCTATAACCATCGCCTCCGCTCAGCCAGTCCACATCTGCTCCATGCGCAAGTAGCGTTGCGAGAGCCTCGACATGTCCCGCCCAGGCTGCCAAATGCAGTGCGGTGTCGCCCTTGACGTCCTCAGTGCTCATGACTGCGCCATGTTTCAGTAAGGTTGTGATGCATGAACAGTGGTTCAAGTGGGCTGCCTGATGTAGGGGCGTTCGCTGCAGTTCTCCAATGTGCACAGACGGATCTGCGAAGTTGTCAAGCAAGTACGATAATGCTCGACTGTCGTTCTGCAGGACAGCATCTGACAAAGCATTAGCTATGTTCGTCTTATCATTGATATAGTCTCGCATACCGAGAATTGCATTCTCATCATATTCGCTGGAGGTTTCCAGCTCCGGTGACCTGGCTAGTATGCCATGTGGCTCGGTAGTGCTGCAGGCCTTTTCTATGAAACGAGTAGCCCTGTTTTGCTGGGGGGGACTGTACTCAGGTGGTGGCTCCATCCAACACCTGTCGTCTATGCCTGGCGTGATACCTGTGGAGATTTCGGAAGCAGATCCGGCATCTGATGATGAGCACGGGATCTCCAGGCTCTGCGAAGAGGCTTGGATATCATCCTCCGGAGGAGTCGGCGGAATGGTCGCCGTCAGGTTGCTCAGCAGAAAGCAAATGGCCTGCTGCTGGTTCTTTACTTGCTGTACACCATCGACCAGCGCATCGTGACTTTGGCTGGCGCTAGAATAGGATTCTTCCAGATCCAAGAGAGTTGCTGAAAGTGACCCGATCGCCGCGTCAAAACACGCTGTGAATCCAGCGGAATTGCGCAATAAGTGGGCATTTGATAAATGCACCTGCTGAAGTCGGCATAAAGAGGTAGTAAGGAGTGATAGTTCGCCCAGCAAATTTACCACGAGCGCTCTCCATTCCACCACGTCCTGGAAGTCTCGCAAACATTGCGCGACTCTGGAGCAAAGCGATACCAGATCATCAATGCTGCGCCGTCTCTCCTGTTCTGACAAACGTTTCTGCATGCCCACCTCTATCGGCACGTCCCCTCTGTCAGCGTTCAAGTCGCTGACTGCTAGCCTCCGCTGAGGTCGCGATCTGTCTGGTACGGCGTTTTCTGTCCGTTTTGTTCTGCCTGCAGGAACAGATGTCGGTGTCGAGTTTCTCCATATGGTGGATATCGCAATAAATGAGAAAGTGATACAAGCGATCGTGAAGCACGCTCGTGGCGTAAGAAATGCGTCGTCCATTGTGCAAAAGATGCAACGGCCTCAGAAGGCCGCAATCCAGTTGTGGCTAATTGCAAAACATGGTATCAGTAGGTCTGCAGCTTGGCTGCGGCTGTTGCAATGGTTCAGATACCTGGATGGCGGCTTGTTTATTTGTTGTCTATCGATTAAGGTGAGGCGTGTTGGCAGGGCAAGCGCTCATGACTCGCGTGCATGATACCAGATACGGGCGGTATCTGGTCGACAAGCAAGACTCTAGAATAGAATCAATTGCTTGCGGTAGCCAACACCTCGCTATGACAGTTGCGAAGAAAACTCAATTCCCTACGACCGGACACTATGCGAAGCGCTTATTGTCCTGTCTCGGCCTCGCTTTCGAGCACTTCAATGAGACCGCCCACGAGGTGCAGACTACCTGTAGCCAGAACCTCGACCTTTCGCCCTTTAGATAATTCTCTGATCTTTGCCACAGCCTCCTCAATCGTGTTAAGGACATGGACTTTGGCATCGGGGTCGATTCCGTCCCAAGTCTTGGCAAGCTCCTGTTGCACTCGCAAGCTGTGTACGTCGTCTTGATTCGTGTTTATGGAAATAAGATCGCTTTTATAGCCAGCATCCTTATAAGTGGTATTAGGACAGAAGATCGCATACTTAAAGGGCTTGGCATCGTGCAGAGCCGTAGCCAGAGTCTCGTGCAGCCGTCGCGCTAGAGACGCCGCATCCCGTGTTTGCTGATTGAATAAGAGAACTCGCGTGGCATTTCCTGCTCCAGTCCTCGCTGTCCGGTCTGCGAACCATCGCCCTGCAATTTCGATGCTCTCCAACGTATGGCCTCCGTCAATGTACCAGGTTACTTCTGGCAGTCTGGAGTCTGACCGCATATCGCAGCGGCCTCCAAGACGGGTCGTCTCCAGGCCTTTCACAAACTCTGGCGGCAGTACAGCGCTGGGATCGTAAGGGTCTGGTAAGTCAGTGTATCCCAGTCGATTGAGATGTACAGACGACATCGCAATGGCAAGCGACGCGTTCAATTTCTGGAAGTGTCCCTGTAATCCCAAATCTATTGAGTCCATCGAGGCGTGCTTGGGCACAACGTACAGCTCCGTTGCCCTTTCTCGGGCTCGCTCTTGCAAAACTTCCAGAGCCTCCCCGGCCTGAGTAACCGAAAATGCAGGAACATCAGGCTTGAAGATGCCAGCCTTGTGCCAGGCGATCTCGCTAATGGTGCTTCCCAACAGCGTCTCGTGATCAATGCCTAGGCTTGTGACGCCGGTCACAGAGGGTTGGACCAGGATATTGGTAGTGTCGTACTCCCCTCCGATGCCACATTCAATGACCGCAGAGCCGACCTGTTCCTGCATGTAACAATGCAAGGCCATGAGAGTGAGGAAGTGGAAGTATACGGGCTTGCCCTCTACACTTCTTGTGCCTGGTTGCTCCGTACTTGGTCTGGTTGATTCCAAGCGGTCCCACACCTCCCAGAAGCACCGCGCGAACAGCTCTTCAGATATTGGCTCGTTGTCGATCTTGATTCGCTCTCTGATGAAACGAAGATGCGGCGAAGTATAGAGGCCGACTGACGAAGGCAACCTCTCGGCATGGATACTGCGTTTTGCAGGAAGATATTGAGCGAGGATGGAGGAAATAAACGAGGAGGTAGAGCCTTTGCCTTTGGTACCCGCTACGTGGATGGGATTCAGCCGGTCGAAGTGCGAGGGCTACAGAAGGTCAGCTCTACACAACACCTACATATCCTTGGCCAACGCACACCTCGTATCCAATGCGGCGCACCCAACTGATCATCTCGGGGAGGGCGAGCTTGTTTGAGCCAGGACCCTGCTTGCGGATGGCCTCGACGATTGAGAAATTGCTCTGCAGGCCGTTGAGCGCGGCCACGGCGGCATTGTAGTCTCGTGTTGTGCTACACCGTCGCCGTTGCTGAACTAGAAATCGTTCGGAGCAGGACCTGTACAGCGTCATGGCTGTAGAGAGGTACCAAGATGGTGCGCTTCATGCCATTTCAACGTGTGTTTCTCCGGATGCCGACGCGTCTCTCCTGGAAGAGGTGTAGCAGAAGTACGATTATGGCGAGTCGTGCACGGGCAACGTCGAGATAATGCTCTGAGGAGCAAAGAAGTCGCTGTAATCGCCGAGGAAGATCTTGGATGGATGATCTCGCTCATGACTCGTGCAGGGCCTGAGCTTCTGGATTTGGGCCGGGAAGCTCGGGCCAGCACTTCACGCGTCTCACCTAACGCGTCCCGCATCGCGACTCCAATACATCCGTCCCATCCCATCTCATCTTCCTCCATCGATCTCCTTCCCACTGCACGTCTTCACACCACGTCAACGTCGTTCTGGTGCGTTGTCAACCCAAGATGGCACGCGGCAGCAACGCCAATGGCGCCTCTACGCCAGGCAATGCGTCCCAAAAAGCTGCACCGGCAAGCTCAGCCAGACACGTTCACAAGCAGCAGAGCATCGCTGGATTCTTCCAAAAGCGGCCATTGCCAGCCGTTGCAGCCAGCACTCCAGTCAAGCGCTCTGCCGATGACTCCCCTGCACCGAAGGCCATACGCAGCGGTGGTGATGCATCGAGCGCTCTCGCCTCTAGTCCACATACCGCTCCCGGAGCATCTCAACAGAGCTCTGTCGGAAGCGGTCGTAACAAGGAGAATGGTGAGTGCTGCGTGCCTGCTGGAGAGACCAGTGACTGACCCACTGATAGAGACGCCAGGCACCAACTATTCCAGTCCTTCACGCAAAGCCAAGAAGCAGGTCAATTACGCAGAATCCGATGAAGACGACGATGAAGCGCTGCAGCCCTCCACAGGAAATCGTCGTGCTGCGAAACGTCGCCGCATCAGCGTCAAAGATGACGATTCAGACGATGAATTTGGCCTTGATGCGAGCACGCTGGCTGCATTGGAGAGTGACGAAGGTATGCTTGGCGTCTTGTGCCTTCACTGGGGCCACTTACGAGGAAGGATCAGTGTCTTTCTCCCTCTACTCCGCATCGAATACGCCAAGTTTTGCAGACTCCCAGGCTGACAATAAAGCCTCAGACATGAACGATTTCGTGGTGGATGATGACCTAGAGGACGAGGCCAAGCCATCCAAGTCCAAGAAGCGGAGCTCTGCCCCGAAGGCATCTGCACGGAGCCCCGAGAACCCGCCACCACCGCCTCATGAAGAGAGCGAGGATGTCCCGATATCTGGTTCGACGACCACCCAGTGGACGTTCGATCCAGATGCTCCTCCTGCGACTGAAATACGTCGCGAAGCTCCAATTACAAGCAAGCAGGCATCAACTGGGCAATCGAGGAAGCAGAAGGCGCACGTAACAGAGCCCGCTGACCGTTATCCCTGGCTAGCTTCCATTCAGGACGCGGACCGCCATCCACCAGATCACCCTGACTATGATCCTCGGACGATTTTCATACCGCCAATGGCCTGGAACAAGTTTTCGCCCTTTGAGAAGCAATACTGGGAGATCAAGCAGAAGTTCTGGGACACTATCGTCTTCTTCAAAAAGGGTAAATTCTATGAGCTCTACGAGAACGATGCCACCGTCGGACATCAGCTGTTCGACCTCAAGCTCACTGACAGGGTCAACATGCGCATGGTGGGTGTTCCTGAGGCGAGTCTAGATCACTGGGCAAACCAGTTCGTTGCCAAGGGATTCAAAATTGCAAGAGTAGATCAGATGGAGACTGCCCTGGGAAAGGACATGCGAGAGCGAGACATCAAAGGCAAGAAGGAAGAAAAGGTCATTCGCAGAGAGCTCGCTTCTGTGTTGACGTCGGGCACACTTGTGGATGGGGGCATGCTCCAAGGCGACATGGCTACCTTCTGTGCAGCCATCAAGGAAGGAGAGGTCGATGGCAAGCCGTCGTTTGGCATCGCGTTTGTGGATGCCGCTACCGCTCAGTTTCACCTCACGGACTTCGTTGATGACGCGGACTTGACACGATTTGAGACTTTTGTCGCGCAGACCCGACCTGGTGAATTGCTGCTCGAAAAGGGATGCATCTCAGCCAAAGCGTTGCGAATTCTCAAGAATAACACGCCCCCTACCACAATCTGGAACCATTTAAAGCCTGACAAAGAGTTTCTAACAGCCGAGAAGACGCGAATGAAGATTGCCGGCGAGGGCTACTTCGAAAGTGAGACCGAGGACAGTGGCGATTCATGGCCGATCGTGCTGCAGGAGGCCAGAGCAAAGGAGCTTGTCTTTTCGGCATTGGGTGCACTGATCTGGTATCTCGGGACCCTTAAAATTGAGCGCGACCTCATCACATGCAAGAACTTCGCCTGGTACGATCCGATTCGGAAAGCTTCCAGCCTTGTTCTCGACGGACAGAGCCTGATCAATCTCGAGATCTTCGCAAACACCTTTGATGGTAGCACCGAGGGTACACTCTTCACCATGCTTAATCGCTGCATAACTCCGTTTGGGAAGCGTATCTTGAGGCAATGGATCTGCCATCCGTTGGCAGATGCGCAGAAAATCAATCAACGATTCGACGCGGTAGATGCTCTCAACGCCGATGGCACCGTCATGGACCGCTTCACTGCATCTCTCACACGTCTTCCGGACCTGGAACGCCTTATCTCGCGCATTCATGCAGGTCGTTGCAGGCCGCAAGATTTTGTCAAGGTACTTGAAGGGTTTGAGCAGATAGACTACACCATGTCCCTGCTTGGATCTTTTGGCAAGGGAGAGGGCCTCCTGGGACAGCTCATTGCGGCCATGCCGGATCTTGCTGGCGCATTACACCACTGGAAAGATGCTTTTGACCGCCAAAGAGCCAAAGAAGAGGGCTTACTGATCCCTCAGCCTGGCGTTGAAGAAGATTTCGACGAGAGTCAAGACCGAATCAATGGTATCGAGAAGGAGCTTAACAAGCTACTTCAGAAGTGCCGGAAGGATTTAGGCTCCAGCGCCATCAAATTCACGGACAGTGGAAAGGAGATCTACCAGTTGGAGGTGCCCGTTAGGGCTAAAGCCAATATACCAAAGAATTGGAAGCAGATGTCGGCAACTAAGCAGGTCAAGCGATGGTATTTCCCAGAGCTAGAAAGCTTGATCCAGGACCTGAAAGAGGCTCAGGAGATGCATACGCAAGTTGTGAAAGACATGTCGGGCCGCTTTTTCGCTCGTTTCGACGAGGCTTACGGCATCTGGCTCGCTGCCGTCAAGATTATCGGTCAATTAGACTGTCTCATCTCGCTGGCAAAGGCTTCGTCCTCCATGGGCTCACCCTCCTGCAGACCAGTATTCGTGGACGACGATTCTGCTCGCAGTGTTCTCGAATTTCAGACTCTGCGTCATCCTTGCATCGAGACCACGACCAATTTTATACCCAACGACATCGGCCTGGGCGGCGAGGCTGCGTCTGTTACGCTGCTCACCGGAGCGAATGCCGCTGGCAAGTCTACCATTCTGCGTATGACTTGCATCGCCGTCATCCTCGCCCAGATTGGCTGCTATGTTCCTTGCGACTTCGCTCGTATGACTCCGGTCGACCGCATCATGTCTCGTCTGGGAGCGCACGACAATATCTTTGCTGGCCAGAGTACGTTCATGGTCGAGCTGAGCGAGACCAAGAAGATCCTTTCAGAGGCCACACCACGCTCCCTGGTCATTCTCGATGAGCTTGGCCGTGGAACGAGCAGTTGTGACGGTGTGGCGGTTGCACAAGCAGTCCTACATCATGTCGCCACACACGTCGGCTCTCTGGGCTACTTCGCTACCCACTATCACTCCTTGGCCGCAGAGTTCCAACACCATCCCGAGATTTCCGCGAAGCGAATGGCCGTGAGAGTGGAGCAAGACGTGCGCAACGTCACCTTCCTCTACCAGCTCGAGCCCGGTGTTGCAGAAGGCAGTTATGGAATGCATTGTGCCGCCATGTGCGGTATCCCAGACAAGGTGATTGATCGGGCGGAGCAAGCGGCCCAAAACTGGGAGCACACTGGTCGTATCAAGGAATCGCTTGAGCGGGCTCAAGAAAGCAAGTGGCTGCCATTGGGACTTTTGAGCGATGTGAGCTGGCTGCTCAAGCACAACGCTGATGATGAACAGCTCGTGACGACCGAGAGAAGCCTTGAAGTCTTACGCCAGGCGATTGCGGCGCTTTGAACTATGTCAAAGTTTCTCAGACGCGTCTACCTTGTTACGCCAATGGGCATTGATAAGAGGAGTTGTTCGGATACGTTCAAAGGCTCCGCCATACGCTGTCGGATTGGACGCCCTGGAGTGTCATAACTGTTGTAGACTCTACTGTATCATACTTACAGTACAAGTGACTATTTCTCCTTTTGCTGAAAGTAGCCGCAAGCTGGAATACGTACAAACTTTTATCGTTCTCCCGCCAGACGCCTCTCTTGAACCTCAGTCAATGCTCGGCTTCCGCTGACATAGGCCACCGTACCAACCACGGCCGCCACAGGCAGGGTCTGGAAAAGGTTCCAGCTCGAGTAATACAAGAAGAAGACCCCCTCCATAGCCACAATACTTCCAAAGAAGAGACCATGTGCCAATGGGCTTGCTCCGAATGCTTTCCCGATGTGGTCCAAGTTCCCTCCAAGCAACAGCCAACTCCCAATCAGTGCGGGGAGTGTCACGAGGATCGCAAGCGTGAAGAAGAGACTGATGACTTGTGGCGGGGAGTGAGGGTCTGCATGGAAGACGTGATGGATCTCGGGCTTGCTCGTGTATCGTTCTGGTGGAGACGGGACGGTCGGCGGGTTGCTGGAGTCATTCTCAACCTTGACGTTGAACGCATGGCTATTATAAGGCGTTGATGAGCCAAAGGAGGCCAAGACAATTGAAGCCTTGAGTGGTTTCGAGCTCGTGAGGAATTGAAAGGGGAGGTCCTTGGGAGACTGCAGGTTAAACAGAGTTGTCAGCCTCAGGCACTCCTGCATGCCAACCACGTCGCGTCGTGAATCTCCCTGGTACCTACCACATCCACTTTGCCCTTGCCATTGTCCTTGACGCTGAATGCGAACGATTCCTCCAGCCCTGTGTCGGTCTCTTGCAGTGTCAGGAAGGCCTGATGTGGCCTCTTGGGGGTTTGGCCCTCTTGCGCTGTGAGGATGACCTTCAAGATCGAGGATGCTGGGAGGGTGATTGGGGACGAGGAGGAAAGTGGAGATCCCACGGTGAGCCTGCATTGGAAAATATGTCAATCAAAGCTGCTGCCGGATACGCTGCATGTGATCGGTGTCTTACTTCTGCTTTACCGGCTCTGCGCCCTTTCCTGATACCTGGACCGTCGCTTCATCGAAAGTCCATGAGCTTGCTGCACACACAGCAGATGAGAAAGTAAGTGCAGCAAGGCCGACCGTATGAAGGAGCTTCATGTTCTCGAGAGGTGTCGTGGGAGAGCGTGTGTGTTGCGATGAATCGCGAAGCTTGAGCATTGAATACGTGGAAGTAGCTTCTGTTAAACTAGCCTGTTTGGGCATGGCTCCACCCGAGATCACGTTCGCACAGATGAACCGGGG